>JBAIZZ010000282.1:289618-388833 GCA_037355905.1 Heliconius aoede
CAAAGGTTTCTTCGAGCATGAAGTGCACAACTTTCTCAAAGACGAGAAATGCATCAGTGACAGCATAATGCAAGTACAAGCGCCGATGACTACTTAAGTGATGGAGATGGAAAATAAACAAATATTTGAATATAAAATTAAAGAAAAGAAATTTTTATATTTGTAATTTTTCATTTATTTAGAACATCGAAAAAAATGAACGTTATTATTAAGCTACGTTTGATGTTATCTTCGCTGTATGTAAATTACAACAAGTGTTTTTAAAAACGCATATTTTTGTGGTAAATTAAATTTTTTTTTGGGGAAAACTTTTATTTCCTTAAATGTTAAAATAATAGTAGTAACTTGCCAAACAGACTTTAATATCTAAATATTTAGAAGGGAGCAAGCAATGCTATATTAACATATGAATGTATGTATGTGTAATACGATTCAATTAAAGTAAAACATGAGGTGCAATTTAAATATCCACATCCTATCTCCTGCCGCTTCACAAAATAAATGTATGGCGATGTATCATTGTCAGTATCTTAATCTCAATATACTTATACACATATACGTAAACTGAGCACATTTCCTATTGTAACACACGGATATTTTATATTTTAGCTTCACGCTGTATCCCGCTCACAGAAAGATAGAACAGTAAGGAGTGTTTTAAGTTTTCCCTGCCTACCCTGCTTTGTGAGACAGCGTGAACCTAAAAAACAACTATTGCCGACCACGAGTCATATATTAAAAAACCTAAAAAAAAACATAGTTTATATCTTAATAGCCAATTTTGTCCATTTTCAATGAACATCTCTCTAAATGTCCAGTATTTATGAACAAAGCTGTAGACTGTCTGTATTGACAGACTCCCATTGTGAAAGCCCACAAGTCTACCGCGTTCCCAACAATACGCTGAAAGGCTGATAGAAACAAAACGACAGCTACAAAACGGTCCATTCTAAGGCTTTACCTCATAAGCTTTCAAGGCTTTGAAGCCGTGACCAACCTCAATACTTAACTGTTACTTAAAAATGTACCAGTTGACTTTGATTTTAAATGTTTGTTTTTAAGTATACAAGTACAGTGTGGCAGAGAGTGAGAAAGTAATGTTATGTTACTCCGTTTTCTGTTTGACAGACCCCGTGCAGAAACATACAGATACCATGTTCTTTAGTTTCACACTGTATGTATGTATAATATGTGCGCTTATAGCATATCCGTATCCACCCATCCCACTCCGTTCCTATTAAGATGAAGAAATGCATATATTAAATATTCAATTTCCTCAAATGAAAATCGAACCTACATTCTGTCGCGTTTGCAGCCACTTCACGCTCAAGCACGAACCCAAACTTCCGGACGACCTTATTGCAGTAATAAGGGGTAATGTGCAGGACCTGGTTTTTTTAGTACTTGATCATGAACTATCGATTTAAATTGAAATAATATTTTTGTTTTGAATAGACAATTTATCGAGGAACGCTTCACAGCTTCACGCTGTATCCCGCACACAGCAGGGTAGGCAGAGGGAACCTCGGTGTTAAGACACTCCGTTCCGCACGAGGAACGAATTCGTTTACATTACTTGAATCATTTCACTGCGTGCGTATGCGGTTGAACGTGTCATGTGTTATACACAACTCTTAGTTCTTTCATTTGATAATAGGGGTGAAGTCACATGTGAAAGTTAGTTTGAGGATAAAAAGGCTGGAAATAAGCAAAAAATTTACATTTGAAGCGACAAATGATAGCACTCGATCCTTGAACCACCTCTTGCTTTATTTATTTCTAATGATGGCAGCTTAACGGTTGAAGGGTAAAAAAGAATCACAATTTTGATTCACTTTAAAAAATTCACGTTTTTAGGATTCCGTATCTCAAAAAAATACGAAAGCCTTATCATAGGATAAGATCACTTTGTCTGTCGATCCGTGATTTCCGACCATCCGTTTGTGTCTCGGTCCACCGCTAAAGACCATTTTTATCAAGGTAAATACAAGCTACAGTTAATATCAAATATCAAAGTCTACAGTCGCTTGAAAAATAGTAAAATTTAACTTTCATGTAAAAGTAATAAAAATGTTACGAGCGTCTATTCATTGTTTTACTGCAATTAGAAACCTATAGGATAGTTCCCGTGGACCTACAATAGCGAAATTGTAAAGGAACGAATATTTACAAATAAATAAATAATTTCGAAAACATTAAGTTCATCGTTACATCACAGAAAATGTTAAATTTGTCAATTTTAATAAATATATACCTCAAATATACCTACCTATGTATATCGTAGTTTTAGGTCAACAACTACAATCATGATATTGGTACGAAACCCTCGGTGAGTGTGTCTGACTCGCGCTTGATAAATTTTTTGATTTATAATAATTTTATGATAATTTGACGGTGTTAACTCTAATGGGTTTGTCAACATTATTTATGTGTTTTTAACATGGCGTAACCTGACTTGCAAGATGAAGTCGATTTAAATTATTAAATTTATGTCAACATTTCTTGATGGATTCAAAGTTTAAGTTGAAGGATATAAATAATATGTGAATGTTAATAATTTTTGGATAATGCCTACAAATATTATAGAATTATTAAAAGTTTCAAAAATTATCATCAAAAGTGAATTATCATTCATTGTAGCTATTTGGAGATTTGAACATTTGTTTATTTAAAATCAGCTTCACGCTGTATCCCGCATACAGCAGGGTAGGCATGCCTCGTGTAACTCTCCGTTTCCCCCTTGCGGAGGCGTTGAGTGGCGGAACTCAACACCTCACCTCGACGCCAGAACGAAGAAATGAATTTAAATAAACATTTACTTTTCCTCGAGTGAGAATCGAACCCACAACCAGTCAATTTTGCAACGCACTTTGTGTTCCTGACTATCTGTATAAAATCGAAGAGTTTATTTGGCTGATCGCACTTCTGTCAGAGACTTCTGGTTTGAATTGAAAAAATATTTTATTAGTGGATATCCTATGAATCGAGAAACGCTTTAGACTATATACATGCGATTATATGAAGTTATTCGTGTGCACCCACTGCGTTCGCATTCAGAGTATCAGCCCGCACCGAGGACTTCCTCATTTGCGATAAAGCCGCAGGTAAATGTTAGTCTTTTATAAAAATTGAAGAGCTTCTAGTGAACATTATATATCATTGCTAGTTCCAAAATATTCATGACGTCACCAGGGTTTTGTGTAGAGTATGATTATCTGAATTGAAGTTAATTTCATACAAAAAATGATTTTTGCTTCACATAATCATTGAGGTCGTCGTGGCAGTCACAGCAACTAATACTAAATGAGTCTGATTCCCACTCGGTGGACCCGTATTTGTAATAAGGGTTTCAAAGAGTTTTTTTTCACTCTGCACTTTTTTCCCACATGTAGCAGGGGTCACAAATACCCAAGTCACATGATATTCCTAAATAAATTCACCCATCTCTCTGCCTTCAGCAATGACTTCCTAGATAAAAAACGTAAACTATAATGAAGATTAATAGACCACAGAAGACATTCCAATCTACTTGTCGATAGTGTAGCGATTGCGATCAAGATAAGTCAACCAGAATGACCTGGAGGCGGTTTCTGATTAAGCAACAATAGCTCGTTGCACCTGTAATGCACTATTGTTTGGTTAATCGTAATAATTCCAGGTGGTTCTTGTCTTTTTAGTTGATCTTCTATGTTGCATGAAGATTCTTAGTCCAGTATTGTCACATTGTTAACATAACATTTTATAGTTTTCGCTCGCTCTGCTTCAGACAAGGCGCGGCGTTTGGCTACTCTAGAAATATCATTATCTTTACCTTACTTTATGGTACATTTTTATTTGTATATTAATATAGAGAAAGGTACATTTGTAATATTATATGTGTATATATATCTATATGTGTAATATATCAATTTATTTTTTTAATTTAAATTTAGTTTCACAATTGCTCTACTTATGTATTTTTACTATATTGCTTTCTCTCTCACCTAAAAGGGTAGAAAGCAGAGGCGTAGTGGGGGGACGGAAAGGAGGGGGGGGGGGCTCAACATGCCCCGGGCGCTACTACCAAAAGGGTGCCGAATGGTCCGCAAAACTATTTAAATATATATATAATATTTAATCAAATATATAATATGCATTTGATTTTATTATGTAAGCACCATTCATTTAAAGCTAAGTTGAGCCTAAGAATATTCATTTATTAATTTGGGAGTATATTTTACATATGAAATAATATGTGTTCGTCTGGCGCTGAAAAAATATTTTACCCCCGGCCGCGAGTTAAGCTCGCTACTCCACTGCAAGACAGAGAAACCTGAGACACTCCGAATGCCGCTCTTTGCCTTCGGTATAATAGCGAAGAAATCAATTTATTAATAATGTT
The DNA here is from genome assembly GCA_037355905.1 of Heliconius aoede. Taxonomy (NCBI): domain Eukaryota; kingdom Metazoa; phylum Arthropoda; class Insecta; order Lepidoptera; family Nymphalidae; genus Heliconius; species Heliconius aoede. Next base: position 294,000 of record JBAIZZ010000282.1, read on the forward strand.
TTCCCCCGAGTAGGAATCGAACCTACAACTCCCGGATTTACAGTCACACGCTAGTTCCACTGCGCCGCGATGCCGATTTTAACATTATAATAATTGAAATGCATTAAAGAATTTTTTACATACAGTTGTATGTGCAATTGAATTTTCTATTTGTAGTCACTTAACATTTATGGGAAGTGTTATAAAATATATATTTTCCGGTTTTTCCAATGAACAAATCTATTATATATATATACTTTTTTGTTGAAGGAAAATCTATCATATTAATGCAGTTTGGAAAGTGACTTCAGTCTCAGTAGTTGTTAGTTCTATTTTTACTTAAGACAACAAATATATAAAATAAATTTCTAAATTGATTCTTCTGTTTATTTTGATGGAAGATGTGATACTCTTTTAGGCCACCTTTTCACTTATTTCTACATTAAGTGATTAGTTTATTGTATTTTTTTGGTATTAGATATAGTTTTTTGTAAATTAGCAATAAATTATGTAAGGAATCATTATTGATGTTGTGTGTGTGTGAATCATTATTGACGTTACAATGAATAGATTATAGCCGATATTTAATATATTATTTTCTTTACAGTTAAATAAAAGAAAACGTTCCCAACCTGAAAACAGACAAGAGTTAAACGGATACATCGCCAACTCAACAGTCTACGTTACATCGATCAACGAAAACGGGGCCATAGAGAGCAAACCAACGATATCCTCCCCGAAGTCTCAGCCCAAATCACTGCAGGTCAAGCCGGCGCCGCTCATAGCGAACGGTATAGAGAAGAAAGAAGAAATAGAACCAGAGAAGCACGAAAAGGATTCAAGTGAGAAAAGTGTTAAGGTTGTAGTGGAAAGTGAAGTGAAAAGTGATATAAGTGATGCGTACAATGTTGCTAGGGAGCATCTGAACAACGGTAGATGCGAGAAGTTGTTAGGCGAACCAGACCACAGGATCCGGGCGACGGCTGTCGTGGAAAACAATAAATTAGGCCCGGGAGAGAAAGGGTGAGTAGATTGATGGTTTTTTCTAGGCTTTTTCTTTAGAATGACAGTTATTTGGTTCTGTTTACAGCAAATGGTTATAAATTGCGCAACGCCGCACCTTGTCTCTTTAGAGTGCAAAAAGGGAATAATATTTAAATACAATTGTACAGCCTCATATGAATCGAGCCCGCTACCACCGAGTTTCATTCAAACTCTGCCACAGCACCATGGCTTGAAAAAAAACTAATCCATTTAAAACAATAATTGAAATCGTTATATAAGTACATACATAATAATGACAACAGGTAAAGCAAAAAGATAAATAAAACAACCATTAGTTCTAAGAATCGATTCCCTTCGGTCATCTTGAATCGATTTCTCAATTTATACCTACTCATATAATTTGTTGTAAATCGCTAATGAATCGGCAACAGAACGTAGAAAGTGACTAGGAAGTCACGAGCCTTCAAGGCTCTGTAGAGTTCTAATTGTTCATTATTTACTGAGGCCATTGTGTTTTAGATATTATTTTGTATGTTTGCTGCTACTAATATATCATTATTCTTGTTACTTGATAGGCAGAGAGAAAGAACAAATTGGTGACCGCGGATTGTCCAGAACGGGACAAGGGAAATAAGTTAAACATAATCTATATCTATAATCATACTCTCGAATGGGGATCGAACCCACAACCATGGAGTTGGGATAGATGTAATTCCACTGTATCATGACGGCCCTATTACGTAAATTATAGTACTAAAAAGATAAAATTTGCTTGTAAAACTCCCGTAAAATTAGGTTACTTGTTGAATAGCGGAAGATAATACGTGTGTCGTATGGCCGCAATAAAATGTAATGTATATATAGCAAAATAAAAGAAAATACAAGTATCTGTATCCCGCAAGTAGCAGGGTAGGGTAGGCCAGAGGATATGCAGGAATCTTCTTCTGTCTTCTGTTACTCCGATCCCCACTTTCGCCGAATTCTAAAGGCATAGCGTATGGAGTGGCGGAACTCAACGCCGCGCTTTGTCACATCACCAGAGGATCATAGATAAGAAATATATTGTAAAAGTATATATTCAAGATTTAAATTTCTATACAAATTCTACTATTACAGTGAGTACTTAATGTTTTTAAAATTAAAACTGAAGAATACAAATAATTATTTACTTCTAAAGTTTTCCCTGAGATAGGAGAACCGCAAAGGAGTTTTACGATTTTGCTCTTACGTCACTGACACATTGTATTCGACGCTATTTAGTTTTATAAGCCAGTGGAAACTCAAATTATATATATCTAATAATTTGAAAAGATCCGAATCCGATTTTATGTAAACCGCAAATTTCTTTCATGGATTTGAAGACGTAAAATAAATAAGTAAGTAAATAATAAGTAAGTAAACGTAAAGTAAATAAATAAGAAGTATTATGTTTGATCATTGATGTTTAGGCCAGTCGTGGCCAGTCGACAGACGTGAACGCGCGAACAGTTGTGGATTCGATTTCCACTTGAGGAAAATAAATATTTTATAGTTGCATTTCCTTGTTCTAGTAGCAAGGTAAAGCCTGGCGTTGAGTTCTGCCACACAACACGCAACTGTATGTAGTGAACACGTTTAATTTGTGTTAAAACGTGTTAAAAATATGGAATCTAGCGGTAAGACACTTCATGCTCAACTTTCTACTTTATTTTTAAAACATTGAACGATTGAACTCAGTGTCGCGCTCGTCTGCCAAAGTGAAGAAATTAAAATAATTTGAAAATTATCCACTAGTGACAATCGAACCTACAGCCATTCCGTTTACAGTCAGATGCTGTCACACTGTGCCACGTCAGTCTCATATATAAATCAAAATTAAAATAATTCAGCTTTACGCTGTATCCCGCACACGGCAGGGTATGCAGAGCGAACCTAGTGTTTACCTTGAGAGGCAGAACTCAACGCCGCACTTTGCCTCGATACCAGAGCCGAGTGGGGATCAAATCCACAACCACGACTGGTCTCATAAAGTACGTATCATGCTATGCTACGTACATCGTACGTAAGAGTGTGTGTACATACAATATTTTTGTATGTACAATTACAAATAATGCGCACGAGAAGGCGCACGCGCACAGTTTCTTTATTTAGCTCGTCTCGTATTGTTGTAAACACCTGTGCTAAGGAACAGTATTCATTTGTTTTTAGATTCTCTTGTAAAGGTTGTATCTGTTTCTTTTTAAATTGTAGAAAAAGTAATAATATTATATTTTATTGTCATTTTCGCATACAACCATGATTTTGATGTTTATCTATACTAGTATTATAAAATTGAAGAGTCTGTTTGGTTGAGCACGCTAATCTCGAGAAATACTGGTTCGAATTGAAAAATTGTTTGTGCTGTGTGTGCATTAAATGACAAGGGTTTAGACAATTATTTTATACAATAACATACAAGACAATTATTTTTTATATAAATATGTACCCATATGCAGATTTCCCTTATTGAAAATAGAACCCACAACTATTGTTTACCGCCAGACACTAAAGCAAATCATTTAATAGTCGATTTAGAAATACCTGTTTCATATCAGTTCATCATGTACCTCAAGTAATTATAGCGACTCACGGCCGTGATAAAAAAAAGATAAAACGAACCTTGAAGTCTTTAACCACCTTATTAAATCTCGTATATTAAATGTATAGAATTATATTTTAATATTTTATAAGTTTTATTGCACACTTGGAAAGGATAAATATTTCTTAAGAAAAAGTAGAGAAATTTGTAAGTAGCGGTATTTGTATTAGCTTCACGCTGTATCCCGCACATAGCGGGATAAGCAGAGGGAACTTTTCTTTTCTGTTACACAAATGACCTATTGTATATTTACAATCAATTGTTTTATTTATTTTTAAATAAAACATTAAGCAGAGTTATCTATTAGAGCAGTGAAATAAAAATAAATTAAATATACCTTCAAAAGAGGGAAACGAACTTACTGCTATCGCGTTTAAAGGGCTTACTAATAAATGAATTTTTTTATAATTTTGTGAACATTCGCGTGATTAAAATGCAATTTCCTAGTTTCACTTAAATATAATAAACATTATATTTTATATATTTAAAGAATTATATTTAAAGTATGAACCTGATAATATAAAATAAAACTATAAAATATGTTTCTATAATTCATGACAAATAAATAAGATAGGAAAGATATCAAGAGCGAAATATAAAAACTATTACATTGACATTGACATCGTCTGTTCAGAATTGTTTAATTGTTTTCTGGGTAAGTAATTGTTTGAGATTGTTAAGGAAAACTGTAGAATAAACTACTTTAAGTTATTTTTTTATCTTTTAACTTCGCTTCGGTTTTCATCGGATGCAATTATAAAATAAATTATTTGGTAAAATAAGAATAATAGAGAGAGAGGAGGAGACCTCGGTTGAACTTCAAGAACACAGTATCTCAGATACTGGAAGATACTGGAACGTCACGTAGAAAGCATGAGGACCCCTGGAGAGCATGGATAAACTGGTTAATTACAGTGTGTGATCCTATTCTTAGCCGTGTGGTCCCGGCTTAGAATAGGATCACCCTGGTACTGTCGGTGTCGTAAGAGGCGACTAAAGTACGTGTGGTAGAGTCACGTCGCCAGTAATGGCAACACGCATGGGCAGACTCGACCGGATTTAATACCACCCCCGGCATTTTAAACCGGCGTGAAGTTACGCCCTTGCCACTGCGTTTCGCATTAGGTAATGCCGGGCCCCGGTGCCCTTCATCTCCACCTTAAAAAGGCTGGCAACGCACCTGTGGCTCCTCTGATGTTGCATGGGGTCGTGGGCGGCGGTGATCACTTACCATCAGGTGACCCGAACGCTCGTTTGCCATAAAAAAAAAAAAGTGGATGAGACGAAGGAGGTATGTAGAGAGTCAAGCGCTTGGCACTCCGTTCTCTATGCCTGCTTCACCAGGGATACATCGGTTTTAACACACAGCCCCCAACTTCCCTCCGAGTATAGCCCGAGCTCCGAGCGGGATACAGTGTGAAGTAAAAATTAATTGAATACCGAATAAACACCGTGAAAGATAAAAACAGAATAAATTGATAATATATTAATTCTAGTTATGTTAATTTTAAACGTTACTTATCAATACATCATATTACGCTATCAAATTAAACTTGTATAACGTAATACCTTATATCATATTATCACACGGAGCCTACGTGATAATATTTCTACAGAGCCTACTTACTTTATTATAATGGTATTTCCATCGTAACCAAAACGAAATTAAACACTTTCTTCTTGCTTCACTTATTATCCGTATTAGTAACTTTCGAAAAATTTAAAATAATAAAAATATTTTTAAATATAAACGTTTAATTACATTTAAAAATTCAAATGTATCTTCCTTCTGCTTGCCCCGCCATATACGAAAGATATGAGAAAAAATTAAAAAACACATTACATATTATATAAGGAATCGATCTCACATGCATCACGTGCACTTGTCACTACAACATCCTAGTAATGTACACTATGGTCAAGATAAAAAAAAACACTTGCTATTTGAATAATTTAAAAAATCCCTCCTCATAGGGTTGTTACCTGCCACGCCACCTGCGCCGGCGCAGACCTGTTTTTCTCTCTCTTTCTCGCGCGACTGAGTCGCACTCTTCTAACGTATTCATAATATTTCGAACTTATGCCAAGAAGGACGTGTCGCGAGTTTAATTAAAATAGCTAAGTGCTTATAGTGAGGTGTTGTGTTGTGAGGTGCTATACTATATATTATAAAGGATAACAATGCATTACAAACTATTTAAAAGGTATTAATTTTTTTAATTCATATTTTTAGAAAATAATTGAAATTGAATAATTATTTTGAATGGGGTATAATGAAAGAAACTGTAATCAATTTTACAATACTGATTTAGTTATATACCTTTAACGTAAGATACACGATAGGTTTCCAGAAAATTGCACATTGTGGTTGGTATATCTATAGAGTTAGTGGGCTATGGAGGGCCCCATAGAATCCATCTACGTGACAGGTTGTCTTAAGTAAGAATGTTGAGTCAGTAGTCGTGCATGGAAGCCTTCAGGCGGTGAGGGTTACTGATCCGTGCTTAATAAACCTATTTATGTTTCTTCTTACCTGATAAAACTAGTTAAGTAAAAAAATAATATTTAAAAAGAGTATTATTTCTATTAGTATTACGGTAATGATAATCATGATGTATCTTATTGAAATCCTCGTGATCCTTGAGCTCTTGAATTTGAAAAATGAAAATTTGTTTACTAAGTCCAATGGCGTTCCACAGCCGCTATGATTATTTTGTTTTTACGTGGCCTATCTAAGAACACTTGGACTGCTAAGACGCATCTAGTGATACCTCAATTATGTAAATCCCTTCAGTGGTTTAGGAGATATGAGGTAATAAAGAATATTACATACATTCATACATACAAGATACGCGCGTAAAACATAACCCTTCCTTAGCAGTCGGGAATCAGAGTCATGTTTTATCCGTGTGTTGTTTCTCAGTCATTCACATGTTCTTAGAACCTGTGCGTCTGTTGGGATCGCCCAAAACTGATTTTGTCGAACCACATCGTTTGAAACTAAATGTTTTAAATATAAACATTCCTCGATCGAACCCACTACTCGTACAGCTACTTCTTAACTATTCCACGACGGCGATCGTTCAATGTAATAATGCTTTTTCAGTCCAGATGAACCTTCACGCTGTATAGATAGGCAGAGGGAATTTGCTATTAGTATCCAGAATTCTCTATTTGTCGTCCAGTTTTCAGAATGTTATGTATTGAGTGGCAGAACTCAACGCCACGATCTATCTGCCAGAATGGGATACTTAGTGTAAAGGCACTCCATTCCAATTAAGTTCTTTTTGGTTACAACTTTCCACCGAATTCTGAGGCATTACGTGTTGAGTGTCGGAACTAGTTCAAAGTCACACCTTTGTGCCCCCGGTAATCATTTTAATTAAACAAATACATTTAAGGAAGTGTATTTGTATTCTAATATAATAAAACTACGGTTAATTCAAAATCTGGCCAGCGTGGTAATTTATGCTGTAATTTGATTTAAATTGTAATTTTCTGCTTATTATTTCATTTCATGAGTCACTCTTAAAGGAGGTTTAATGTTTGTGTAGTTTGCGTAGTTAATGTTATATTTTATGTAAATATTTATTTATGTAGTGTAATTCAGCTTTTAATGTTCGATTCCCGGTGGTAGTGAATTCGATTATGTTCTGAAGGAATTTGAAGAAACTACGTTAAATTATGTGTATTGAATATATATTTCATAGAATATATTTGGTCGAGAACTCTGGAGTTTTTGGTTAGTCTGTGTTCAATTGCGGCTGAGAGAGATTCATTGTAACGAGCGCTCGATATTTTTGTTTATAAATTTTAAAGATATTCTTCATACTCATTTTGTAAAATTGTTTCATGTTTATGTTTGATTTTTATTTTATATTTCTGCTAAACCAGATGGAAACAAAACGTGATTTACATTTACTTTTTTTGGATATTTGGAGATTTGGAGTATTTGGAGATGGATCCAACCAATGAAAAAAATGCTCGATATTGGTTCCAAAAATTTCGTTCTGGCAATTTGAGCATCGTCAATGATCCTCGAGGAAGACCATTTTCCTTAGATCTATATTGATAACGAGGACGACTGAGGAGTCTAATCCGGATACAAATATATAATATTACTACTTACAAAACCAAAAAAACACATTTGGGGCTCCTTCAGGCACATTCTAATTTGATCGTTAGTTTATCATCTCGAAAAACAAATATATGAAGATATTTCTAAAAAGCCCAAAATCAACTCTTCTACACTCACATTGTGTGACGGAACTCAACGCCTCCTAATATTTATTCCTGGAAGGTTGTTCCTTACAATACGTTATTTTACAATACAATATAATACAATACGTTGTTCCTTAACCTACAGTATATTACTTTACACTTCTCAGTGTACTGTATAATTTTATTCTATAGTTTTATTCGAGCTGTGCAGTCTAAAAATATTTCGAAACGGTCGCAAAAAACAAATACTTTCATTAAATAGCAAAATAACCAGTCTCTACCTGCACTAAGAACTTGTTCATACGTACATGTGAATGCGTCGCGTTTCCTCGTCTCATACTGTGTATACTATAAAACTAGCCTAAATTTTACCAAAAATATTTCACATTATTGCCGATTTCGGATGTGAATAGTTCTAAGTGATGCAACACTCTGTTGTTTTATCGAGGACGTCGTTTTAATTAAATAACTGAGTGATTGATAGAAATCTCTCAGACTACACTACTAGACATTGAAAGTTAAAATATGGCATGTAAGTAGATTGTGAAGGAAGAAGCACTAACGAAAGATTTCTCAAAATTTCAATGGAAACGGAAAAAACGGGGTTTTCCGTTGTATACATAATACGTCTTAAAGTAGACGCAAGCAAAAATCCGGGCGATAACTAGTATATAATAATATAGAATTCCCATGAAAACCGCAAACATACGCACCGTTCTATTGTAGATCGCGTCAAGTGTGTCACTGTCATACTTCACAGTCGTACATTGTTCTACTAAGTTGTATTTATTCTATAAGCGTACCAGTTATTTCACTTTTGAATGGAAATAGCTAGAAAATATATATATATATGTTTTAATAAAATATGTTTTATTTTCTTTTTATTTGAAAAAAACTGGGTTCCTTATGCCTACTGTTACGCTTTACTACGCATATCGTAAGAAACTTTCTTTTCAATTTCGCCCAAGTTTCGGGACATTTTTTTTGTTTCGCTTTGAATCAAACCCGCAACGGTCGCTTTGTATAAATAAAATGCTGTGCCACTAAGGCACTACATCATGTTTACTACATATTTGTAGAAATCCATAAAAGTAAAATTTTCTATAAAATAAATAAAAACTTTACAATAAGATTATTATCAATCTCCAGTATCCTCTCGTCTAGACGCGTGTATATCAATAACTTCCGACGCATGGAACGCGACGAACATAACAAACTTTGACAAAGGGAATTTGTATCGACACTGTCGCCTTCCGAAACCGCCTTATGGAGGAAGCGGTCTGTGTCCAGTGGTGGTTTGAAGCTATATAACGATATAGCATGCGATATCCAATATAATACGAAGTACTGAATACAAAATTCATAAATCTTAATATAATATTATCTCTTATATTTTATATTTATTTATTTATTTATTTATTAACAGGTGTAATTAGTTACAGATATTATGACATAGTCAAACGAGATTACAAATCAACATAGGAACCCTTACACCCCGTTCATAAGATTGGGTTACTCAGTCCACCCGCTCTATGTCCAGGATAAAAGGCAACCAGTTTCTCAAAACAACTATAATATATATCTCAAAACAATATATATCGCTTATATTTTAAATAATTTAATATTTAAAAAATAAGCGATGCAAGTACTAAAGAATGTATTTGAAAATTATATGAGCCTAAACTCGAATAGCTTACTAGTAATCTCTGAAGAATTCCAATATCCAGCTCATGGTTCCATCATCACACCAGCTCGTCAACCAACCAACCTTTAGGTTTCCTAGGTGGATGATTATACATAACTAATACAGGAAGAGTTTTCAACTCAAACTAGTAGTTACCGAGGTTCGAAAGTACAGCCAAACAGTTTTTTCAGCTTTATAGATGTCTCACGCGGTGGCGAACAAGCATCTAATTTCATATTTAATTAAGGGCATAATTCATAACGCACGTCCCATAAACACGGCGTGTTCTCGCATATCCAAGTTTCAAAGACAAAAGTTGAAAAAATCCTAAAATCTAGTCTGTTCCGCTAAGCAGATAGATCTACACCTAACTTCAGGGTGGTCACAACTCGCCGACCGTACTGTACTATATATTGTATATATTGTATAATATTGTACATTCTGCCGCCGTCCTCATTTCCCGCGATATCACATTAATATTCGAACGCTGTTGGATTATAGAATAAGGATTCTGGATGCGTTTAGGAAATTGTTTCATTCTAACTTCTTTATTAATATAGATTTATTTTAAACAATGGCTATATTGTCGTCCTGTATTTGTCGTCCTCGGGAAGTGCGGATAACGAACTTTTCTTACATATAATTATTAAATATATATATTGTAATAAATAATTAGAAAACCAATAGATTACAGCAGAAACTCGATCCGGACCTCGGTTATACGGATATGCGATTATTTGGACTATCAACCGTGATAATTATTTTACACAACCTACTATAAGGAAACCTACCCACACATGTGTATTTATGTACTTACATCGTATGTTGGAAAATGTTAATAATTTCTTAATAAACGTTGACTTTCGTTGATATTTACTTGTTTCTTTTAATAGACATAACAATTTGGTGCTTAACATATGCACAAAATCAGCTGCTTTTCTTTTAATACTCGACTATCCTAATTATCGATTATCTGAATGACTAACGACAAAAATTAGTCCGGTTAATCAGGTTTCTACTGTAGTAACAAAAACGGTGGTGGCGCTGTAAACGCATTATTTTCATTTCTTCGATTCGCTAACAAGACAACATAACTGGCATTGAATTGAATTCGGCGGAAAGTGGGAAATGGAAATGTCTTAACACCACGTTTCTAGGTTTCTCCCGCCCATCCCTCTGCGGGATACAGCGTGAACTTAAATAAATGTTACAAGAAAAAGCCTTAAAACTGAAAACGATGATTGTGGATTAATATTGTATTTATTTTTTATTATCTCTTCAGTTTATTGTCTACTCTATTTATATTTTATCAATTAAAGTTGTACTATACTTTTTTAATGATTACGGTGATATCATCCGTAGTGATCAGCGATGGCGATAAAGAACTCAGGTGTGTTGTGGTTGTGGGGGCAAAAACAGTAATTATTGGTAAAACCAGTTGTAATTGTCTAAACCTACGATCATCAAGATAACTGCCGAAGATTAAGGAGAATGGAAAATATTTTTAAGATATCTTTCTATTTAGAAGGTTAAAGTTTAAAGTTACATTTGATAATTGTAAGATTAAAAATTTTTAATCACTTAATAGTAGTCCTTGGGCTGTAGAATAAGTAGAATGGTAAAAATTTTCGAGACTGCGTGTTAAGTGGCGGAGCTCAAAGAAATCATTGCCTAGAGAAGAAAACGTAAACGTCGGTATAAGCTGCGTTCATACCGACGCTGTGCTTGTTCTTCGATGACTTAAAATAACAATTCACACAAAAAAAGCACTTGTTGAGTATGAAATGGACAAAAACAAAGCTAAGTTGAGTCCAACAGTTTTTTGGTCAGTTATGTCTTACGTCATCTTCCAAACCTGCCTACCTGGCGTTTTTTTTTTCGGGGATTCTCCACCGATTACTGAGGAATGCGAGGTTTGCTTTCTTTGTTCGTTTCCTTCGTGAGAAATGCCGAATTTTATACCTTCGTGAACGTTTCGCCGAAAGGTCTTTTTTGTCATTTGTTTATATTTTGCAGTAGCCGTGATCTGTTATTTAGAATTTTATAAATATATTTTTGAAGATTTATTAGATTTCAATTACAATTCTTTTTAAATTGTGTGTACTATTTTTTTTTAATAAAGATTGGAGTAATAAAGTAAACTTAGCAAATTTATGAACACAATTTTGTTTAAAAGTAGTTTCTAGTTTTGCTTCTAAGCTTTATATAAAAAGTAAATATTTAATGGTAATTGGCGCCCTGAGCTCGATATATATTCTAAATGAGGCCGTCGTGGTGCAACGGCACAATGGTATGACTGTAACGCAACGGTTGTGGGTTCGATCCCCACTCGAAGAAGTGAAATATTTATTTACTATTATATTTCTATTTCTTCGTTCTGGTGTCGAGGCACAGGGCGGCGTTGAATTCTGCCATTCAAAACACGATGCCACCATAATTCGGCAGAAAGGGGGGAACGGAGTGTCTTAACACTAGGTCCCTCTGCCTACCCTGCTGATTTGTTGATGTGTGAAGCTGATTTTTTTTATTTCTTAGTGCTTTGTAATAACAATACAAAAATATTTGATTTTTTTTTTCATTTCTAAGGACAATATAATACTATTTTTTTTGTTCCTGAGGTCAATATTGTTTTGGTCATTTCTAAACACAACAATTGAAAATGAGAGAAAAATATTTTAGTTATACTTTTAGCCGAGTGCCCAACCCGCACATTACGTGACTGGCCGCGCGTCCCAGTGCCGGGCTGGTCAAATAAACCAACAACATTGTAATGTGCCGTGACGTACGTACGACTGCACATAGCGGGGAAGGTAGCGGGAACCTGGAATTATATTGTGAAGACACTGTCCAATTCAATTAAGAGTCTGTTCAATGAAGACACTTTCCGCCGATTTCTGGAGGCATTGCATGTTGAGTGACTGAACTCAACGCAGTCCTTTGCCTCGCTTCCAAAGCAATAACAATAAAATTATGTAATATTTCATTCACAAGAGTGGGAATCGAACTACAAACAAAGTCCTCCTGTCCCAGAATTGGCCTCAACTACAAATTGTTAACAAAATTAGAAAGCTGGAGGCATTCTTATCAACCATAAGTCACGTTTACATAATCCCATGTAACGAAGCTAAGGCGATTAAAGAGAGTTACTTGCTCTCTCGTAAATAATGAACTTCCAAAGTTAATAACGTCTCTTGGCATTCCTGCAATGAACGTCTGTCGTCCACTTGAGCCTGGACGTGCACCGTCAACTCTTGTCACCAATAATTGAAACTAACGAATGTTGTTTGAGTGTCGTTGTTTATTGCGCTATAAGTGGAGTTGGTTTGGGTTTGTTCTGATGGAAGTAAAATATATGAAATATATTTTCGACACTTTTGAAATTAAATTATTCTAGTCGGATTAATTGTATATATGTAGAAAAGTCGGCTGAGTCTCAGTCATCACCTAACCTCTGGACCCAGTCCTAGATTTTTGAATGTGTAAGAATTGTGAAAGCTAAACATTTTAATTATTTGTATATTATTGAAATTTATATTCATATCTCAGTGGATAACAAACGTTTCAAGCTGGGAGTCGGAAATTGGATAACAACGCTACTTTGTCTGTCTTTGAAAAAGAAATACTTTATATGTATAAAGTTTCTTACTTTCAGTATTAAATCCTTATGGTTTACCTTCACGTAGTACCCGGTTTAGTTTTAAATGTACCGTACATTTGAAGTATTGAATCTTATTGATAAATAGAATATGTAACACAAAAATAATTTTGCACTTGGAACAAGCAGTTACTGAACCAAACAGACGCTTCTGCTTTGTAATATTGATATGAAAAATTAATTTCAAGCTAATTCAATCTATAATATATTAAATGAAAGTGAATATCTTCCAAGCTCCACTGGACGCCTAGAAACATTCCAGGGTGAGATTAAGGCGTGTTCACATGATAATGCCGCAAACAAAGCCTTATCGGTCGCTGTGGCGGCCTGGAGCGGCTTGCGTGGCTTCAGTGTTAGTCATTGCGTTTTAACCCACCTAAATAATTATATGTAGAAGATATTAGTGAAGAAAACATATTTTTAACTTGCGTGGTGCATACTTAGAGACATTGCGCCACGCCACGCTTTTTTGTGTTACCGTGATTAGAATCAAACCCACAACCCTCGCGTCCACAGTCAGACGCTGTGCCGCTACGCCACTTCATTATTTGTAAAGCCTAAGTTCCTTCACTTACATATCGCGTTACATTTACAACTTGCAGTATCTTTTCCTTGAGCAAATCAGAGTGTGACTGGAAACACGCGTAACGAGTAACCTGAGATACCCTTGTAGGTCTTGAGATTAATATTTCATCTACTATCTAGATTCTAGGTTTTTTTTTAATAATTTGTGCGCCCTGTTTTGTAATTTTATCAGTTTTATTCCCATACATTTCTTATAAGCTAAAAATATTTAGCGATAGCTAAATTTCTTGCAGTGGTGACGATCACTGTTTTCTTTTTCTCGAATAAGTAGTCATATTAACGATCAAAGCTATGCACCGCCGCCGTCACCTACAACTAGTTTTTATCATATACCCTCAAAAACATTTTCCTGTTTCATGTAGTGTTATGCCAAAATTTAATCCTAATGATAATCAATTTTATTTTGGGCTCACCACTTTCCGTCGAATTTTTGAGATATTTTTCGCCACGCTTTGTCAAAAAGAGCGGAGAAACGGAAATAAAATATTTTAATTATTCGAAACAAATGCACATTTCTATATGCAACTAGTCTGGCTTCGAAACTACACCAAGACGTATTTTGTGATTCACAAAAAAAAAAGTGTCCGCAAACATATTAATTGACCTTCCATTTAAAGCAATACAAGTTAAAAAATGATACCGTTATTTAGCCTTAAGCAGAAAGCGTGGGCGTGGACAATTATAAGTCGTTTGCTTATTTGCATAATAGACTTGAACTAATTCATCAACATAGTCAGTAATTGTAAGTAATACTAATTTCGAATTTGCGGCCGTCGTGGCGCGAGGGCACATGGATGTTTCTTGAGACCATTCCATCATGATCTACTAAAGATATCACCAACAGAATTAGAGTTCTACTCTTAGTACTTAAACACAAAAAAATGTTGTCCGGTATGTGCCCAGGACGAATTCTAAGCGTTACAGTTTTTCTATTTAAAAGTAAAAAAGTAAGTTCAGTTGTAGTGATAATCTCCCTACAATCCATAACCTAACTTCAAGTTAAATTTCAATTTTCTAATACATCATTTTCATTGCTTAAACACAACTATGACTTAGTGTCTTTAGGACTTTTTCATATACTGTTGAGTAGGCTTTTATAAAAGTTTTAATAGTTTTTGTCGAAAGCTCATCTCAACTATCATAGTTTGAAGTGGTAAGGAAAAGTGAAGTGAATCTTACTTACTTTCGTATTTTGAGTGGTATTCCCACACTTACACTTATTTGTTCTTTGCTCTCCATGAAGTGATGCTGTAGATGCCCTTTGCATTAATTGTGACCCAAGCGAAATTAGGGCATCGCTGCAAATTCCCCAGGAATTAAAGATAAACACCTTGAATAATAAAAAGAAGGGTATTTTCAATTTCATTCTAATCTCTTACAACAGTATATTATAATTTTTTTATAAACCAAATGAAACGAAATCTTTAGGCTTTGTGTACATTTTTAGGTCAAGACTTTGTTTCGCTTCTATTGTTTTTAATTTTACTATATAACCTGTTTCCACATTTTCTGTGATTCTATAAGAGGAGGAGAGCCCGGGTCAGTTTGGTGGTACCTACTGATATTCTTATAAAGATTTTGGGAAAAGCAACACTTGTTTCAGTCATAATTTGATAGGTCTTAATTGTTTATCTATCAACGATTGTCTTTACAATCTCAATGATAAGCTTTATATATAATTTATGTTGATAAGAATCGAATCGAATCGAATCGAGAATCAAACTTGGTATTTCCAACGAAACAGGACAATATAAAGCAAGATTATAAAATTATTTAAGTCGTACTTCGTAAATAGTTAAGAATAATCCGATTATAGCCACTTTGTAAACCGCTGGAAGGATTTAACTTCACTTTTTTTTTATTTAAAAGCTCTTAATGTATTTCAGCTTTTGTAATGTGTAAAGAATTGTAAATGCTATGTTTGTATTTTTTTCATGCCGTATCCCACAGGGGAGGCCGAGGGAACCTAGTGATTAGTGGAACA
Source organism: Heliconius aoede (assembly GCA_037355905.1). Lineage (NCBI taxonomy): Eukaryota > Metazoa > Arthropoda > Insecta > Lepidoptera > Nymphalidae > Heliconius > Heliconius aoede. Next base: position 309,730 of record JBAIZZ010000282.1, read on the forward strand.
CTCCGTTCTCATAAAAAAATTCCCCCAAGCGGGTATCGAACGCACAACCATCGTGTATTGCAGACGCACGGTTGTACCCCTGCGCCGAGACGACCATACTTTTAATGATTTTCGCGATAGTTACCGTATTTAGTTTTATACTTATTTTTGGAATCCCACCAAGCGAGAGGGTGACAAACTGTCAGTTAATTTTGCATCAATCCAGAGCAGTACTCGAGCAGATTAAGAAATCGTTGGCGGTAGCTTGAGATAATAATTATGTCAACTGACAGACGGATATCGTCTCAGTCTACCACCACATGTGACCACTCATTACATTAAACGTCCATTGCACTTTAATAAAACATTGTCTAGAATCTTATACAATACTTCAAGAAGTTAATATATTACAAGATATCTGTAGTGTAGCTGTGAAATGAAGTAATATTCTCACAGAGAAATGGCCGAGTGTCGGAATTAATTTGCAATACGAGTACACGTCCACTTTCGCTGTTGCGCAAGCCATTGTTTTAAAATACTTCTATATAGAATTTTAAAGTGGCGTTTAACTCATTTTGTTTTCACTAAGGCCAGCTTTTGAATGTTTAAGTCGAATATTTTGTTATGTATGTGTAAGTATATTGGATTTTCTACGGATTATAGTTTCACGATGTTTCCCGCATATAGCAGGGTAGGCACAGGGAACCTATGCTTATGACTTTCCATTTTCCTGACCTGATACCTGATTTTCTAGACATTGCGTGTTGAGTGGCAGATCTCTAACGTCGCGCTGTGTCAGGTTACAACAGCGGGAAAAAGGAAATATTAAATATTTCATTATAATATTTAAATTGTAATTTATTAAATTTTCATTATTCTCTCTGCTCATGGGCATTAAATTCTATACACACATATATTATAAAGATACATTTTTAATATATATATAGAAACGTTCGTCAATAGCGGAAGTTTTTCATTTGTTCTCTCAATGAAACCTTTCCATGCCGTCGATGATTACAATTTGATGTTGATGTCGCAAATATAACAATTTGGGTGTTTTTTGAAATGAAATAAACAAACAAACAAAACAAACCTTTATATTTTAAAGGAAAATGTCGCTGGTATTTAGTATATATTATATTCTTGGTGGATGAGGAAAGCAAAACGCTTTTGTGCTTTTTTTGTGTGACATATGCAGGGTGAGGGTTCTGTTGATCTTCTGGAATAATATCAATTATACTGGAGGAGGTCATGTTAAAAACAGAACGGCAGTCCTGGAGGTCTTCATGATTTATATCTGTTTTATATTTTTTGTCTCTATTCGAAAGACTGTAAAGTTTGAAGCGCTCTTTATATCTGGATAGTCTAGCAGAGTAGACAGGCAGGAATTAGTGTTAAGACACACCGTCTTTAGCTATGTGGTACTGTGAGCTTCTTAGTCGACACTCAAAATAGGTGGTGCTGATAAATATATTTAAAAATTTTGTAGTACATTTATAATAACTAGAAAATTTTGACAACATACTATGTATTTCTTACAATTTTGGAGCAGCAACGTGATAAATATATGTAGCTATTTATTTAAATTACGTGATACTTGAACGTATTAAGCAAAATTATTATATTTGATGTAACTTAGGCTTATTCTTTGTCACGTTCTTGATATGTGCATGCTGACGTGACACGTGCAATTACTACCTATTTAAAAAATAATTCTCCTCAAATATACATAGCGACAGATATGAACTCACATTCCTAGTGGTCGTTTCTTGTTTAATATCGTAATTTTTATGTAAATTCATAAGTTTTGGTCAGTGGCAGTATAAAACTATACTTTATGTAAATTTTGATTTCGCGGTAAGTTTCGCACAAAATGGGGAAAAATCGAGGCCTACCCTGCTGTGTACGGGATACAGCGTGAAGGCAAAAAAAAATTTTTGTCACTGTGCTCTAAGAGACTAGACTGAATATTTATTATTAATTTAACTCTGATTCGTCTAAGCAATGTTGAGAAAAATAGGCTCTACAGACAGGCAGACATACTATATGATGGTGTAATTTTTTTCATGAGGTCCGATTTTTTTCACAACTCTGAAAGTACCTACTGTGCTTAAACCGTATAATATTATTTTAAATACCCTAACTTATTATAACTAGGAACGCGATCTGTTTCATTACAGGTTCCTTTGAATGTGGACAGTAATAGCTAATTAAAGATAATTATTTTTATGGCGTCAAGCTTAAAGTATTAAGGTAAGAGAAACATAGCAAGATTTTTACACTTTCCAGACGAGACTTATTTATGCGTTAGTGTTTTATTTGATATTTGTGTAAGCTTCACGCTGTATCCCGCATATAGCAGGGTAGGAAGAGGGGACCTAGTGTTAAGGTAACCCGTTGCCCACGCACCGCCTAATTTTTGAGACTGCGTGGTTTGAGTGGAAACACCGCGCTTCGTCTACCAGAGAGGTGAAATAATAAATTAAATTTAATTATTTCTTCGATTGGGGATCGACCCCACAACCGTAACGCTTACATTCGGACGCTATCCACAGCGCTACGCCGGCCTTAAACATAGAACTTACTTTTTATTATTTAATATTTGCAACTAAAATTTATTTTATAGAACAAATCTAATGGCTAACAACTTTTTATTTTTTCCTTAAGTTATTTGTTTTGTCCTCGTTATTTTGCTCTAATAGGACGTTGCGATTTAATAAATATGAAGAAAATATCGCATGTATAAAGAATATGTAGAAAATATTTGTATTACAAATTTGCGACTATAGTAACATAGTAACAAAGCGTTAAATTATCTCACTCTGAATGCGACGGTTGTGGGTTCGATTCCCACTTGTCAAAGTGAATTTTTCTTTGTGCCACGTATGGCCCCAATAAGCTACCAAATACTAAGCTATATTAAAATAATATAGCTTACGTGTGTGAATAGCTTCACGCAGTCCCGCGAGACACGCCTCAGGGTGCGCCGGAGCGCTGTCGCGGCTATTGTGTCTGAATTAGCACTACGTACCTATGCTAATAAGTTATTCTTATTTCCTTACAATGGGTATATGCTGGTGTACCTATAATAATATATAAATAATATTATAATATATTTTAACACTATTAAAAATGTATTATGGTTTTCTGATATTGTTAAGTTATATATATCCCTTTTAGAGACTGTTGTGGCTTCGATTCTCAGGGAAGTTTTTCAATTTTCTTCAATCAACACGCAATGACTCAAAAAATAAGCAGATGATGCAGACATAGTGAGTGCTTTAACGCTAGGTTCTGCTTTTTTTAAATTTACTTAAAATTGTTTCGGATAGTACACTTTCATCTACCTATCTATTATACGCGGGATACAGAGTGAACTTAAAAAAAAAACAAATACTGTAAATTTCATTTTCACAAGCTTACACAGTACAAAAACAGCCTTATTAGTCGATACTTCCCACGTGTCTCTACAGATATGCCAATAACTGAGCTCGGTCACGGCCATTGAACGACCTAAGACACTATTATAGGTAGAGTATACTCTATAGAAGGGTACCTTGCCTATTTTAAATAATTGCCTAGGTCAAGTTTATGCTTTGTGCAGAAAATAGAGTTAGTGTCTCATTATTCTGCGTGTTTTATGCTGGGACTGTAGTTTCGGACGTTCTCCAATCTTCGGACTTTAGACTGAATGTGTATAAAGATGTTTTAGTACTAAGTAACTTAAAACGTAAATACATTGTGTATTTACGTTGAGTAAAGATATTTTAAGTTGACTAAAGATTATTATTCTAATTATTAAAATCAAAAAAATTTTTTATGAATTAACCATTTTTATCCTTTTTATCGTGTGTTTTCTGGAGGCATTGCGAAACTCGACGCCGCACCTTGGCTCGAAACCAGACCGAAGAAATGAAAATATACATTTAAATAAACATTTCATTTTCTCGAATGGGAATGGAATCCACAAATAACAGATGTTACAGTCACGCTTTGTGCGCCTGTACCACTACTGGCCTCTATATAGATCAGGGGAACTTATAATTTAGAGCTAAAATGTTAGTTTGTCTCATCGCGCTAATGTCAGGAACTGTAAATACGAATTGGAATTTTCTTTATATATATTGGAATTTTCTTTATATAATTTATCGAGGCTATAGGCTATTATATTTTCAACATCTGTCCCTGTTCAAAACTCTGTCCCTGCGGTCAAAGGTACCCTGGGCACTTAGAATATATCATGTGCCATACACAACTGTTTGTTATTTCCATTAAAGACAGAAGCGATGCCGCATGTAAAAACTAGTCTATCCCACTCTTAGATTGCCCCACAGCCTCACGTGTTCTAGAGATAGTATTTACATAAACTATTTATTTTAATTTACGTATACCAGCGTTCACAATCGCCGCCGTTACCTTAAGCTTGAGATATTCTATTGATATTGAGGCTGTAAGCTTAGCTGTCTCGTATATTATGTTTGGCTTTAGAAGAATATACAGCTTTATATTTTTTTTTTATTTTCATTCATTTTGTTTTTAAGGGCAGGCAAAGAAAACCTACTATACCTACAGCGTCTTTCACTTTAAAGTGAGGAAAATAATTAATTCCTCTGGTGGGAATCGAAGTCACAGTCGTCGCGTTTCTTGTAAGACGCTGTACCGCTGCGCCATGACGGCCTCATCATCAGAGGTTTTTTTTATTTTTCCCTTATTCCAGTATATAGCAGTACAGGCAGAGACGACCTAGTGTTTTTAGGCGCTTTTTTCTACTCTACGTCTATTCCAAACCTCATTTTATCTTATTGAACAAAAAAAAATACTTCATACAAACATCGATTTAAATGTAAAATATTATTTTCTTTTAGATATATATCTAAGTAACTATAGGCCCGCATGTTCATCACTTCTAACATATGTAGATACAAAGTGACACCTACACTTTCACATTTTCCATTCCAACGAGAGGCGCGTGATTTATACGTATATAAATATATGAATATAAAACATATTTTAGTGTTTGTACGGAAATTTAGAAAAAAAATGTGTTAAATATCTATTCTTAACACGTTTTCTATAAACTGACAGACATACTCGTACATATATACAGAATTTTATTGTTTGAGGATTTTTATTTACTTTTTTAACAATTCCGTCTCACTATCTGTCCAATTTTCAATTACGTGTTGATTAGCGTAACTCAACGCTGGTAAAAATATCTTTCAATGAGAGAATTTGGTAAAAATTCTTTTTGTGACGTGACCTTCAATCTACCAATAAATTATTTATGATAGAAAATTTTAAATGGAGTTGTGCACTTTCTTAAGTCACAGCAAACAATTAACTTCGAACTTACGGACAAACTAACCAGAAATAGGTTTAGAGTTAATTTGTATGCGGTAGAAGTCGGAGTGTTCTGTGGAGGGAAGAAGAGAAGTGACGTTGTTATCTACGTAACTTCTCTATAATTTACTAAAAGATTTTGGCTTGTCAAGAACTGTCTCTGTTAATTCATTACTAAACTGCATCAGGGAAATCATTCCGAAATTGATAGATAGAGGAACAGAATTCGCACATTTAAAGAAGTCCCTTATAGCGTCTCAGGTATTGCTCCTGAAGTCCTCTTTTTTCACCGCGATGGCCCACACAGTTTCAGTAACGCTAAATAGTCTGTTTTCCTGATCTCATCCTATAAACTAGGTAAAACAAATTGCCATTATACGATTTCGGAGTCATGTCCCACGAAATAAGAAGGAGATCAACCATCTTTAATATTCTACAGTAAAGCATTTACCAGAGAAACAAACCCGAGTTAGACTGGGGATTGTGGGGGAGCTGCGAGAGGATTTTTTGAAATTCTTACGAAAACGAGAACCGAGAGAGTAAGAGAGAATTTTCTAATTGAGAGTTCTCTAGAATCCATACAAACAAAGTAGCGAGCGACGGCTAGTTGAATTATATTAGTTGTTTCACAATATCAATAATGAACGTAACATGACGTACACGCTCGGCCAGTCCACCGGCGCGCCGCCGCTGACGCGTGAATCCCGCGGAAATTAACGCTGTACAATATCTGTACACGCGATTCATATCCATCCGACCGTATTTTGTATTGCTGAATATTTATTTTTTAATTGAACTTAAAAAAGCAATAATTTTTTATTTTTATATAGATATAATATATAGAAGATTGACATAAAGTATAGACAAGAAAATGTCCGTTTTTTTTATTATTTATTATTCAAGTTTCCTTTTTGAGACATTATTTACTTTAAAATAAATAATACACCTGAGACAGCCGTGGTGAGCAGCACTGAGTTTGACTGTAAACGCGACGATTGTGGGTTCGATTCCCGCACGGAGAAATCAACTATTTTATTTTCCCCATTCTTGGAGAGAAAATAGAGTATCTTAACACTAGGTTCCTTCTGCCGTCCCTATTATTTGCGGGATACAGCGTGAAGCTAGAAAAACCTATATGATAGATACTTTCATACATACATATATTGGTATGTACTTATGTGCATTTCTGAGCTGCATCGTATTAAAATTGTTTGGGAAGTTCTTTTCATCTCGTGTAACTTTTGACGCTGAGTTATATTCTTCTTACGCGATCAAATTTATGCTTCGTTGTTACACTTTTTACTTTTCCACTTTTATATTCAATCTTAAGCAATTTTAAAACATATGATTTTTTTTTTTTAGAAAACGTATAAAATTTGAACATAACTTGGATGTTTTCCAAGAGGCGCGGGTTCATATTCGGCTACGTTCAAAGTATTGGTCTTTCCTAAGTGATACACACTTTAATTTTACAGGTTTTTTATGAGAGCCTAGGGCAGGTTTTAGTTTTAAATAAATGTAATAATTCATATTAGAGATGCGTCAGGCAATGTGATGGTAGTTGGATCTTCAGGTAGATAGTCAGATGCACCTCACACGTGGTTTAACCTCACAGGAGCAGCTTACTGCTTATACAAATATACTAACGACCCAGGCGAGTTACATATGTCGGTTATACCTTACATTAAATATATTATAACACAAGTATCAGATATTATAAGATAATGTTGACATGTTGAATGCCAACGTGTCACGTTACGTAAGTATAGCGTCTTCGTGTTGCTGTGAGTGTGGCCTTAAAATAAATCTACTATATATTTATATGCACTATAAATATATAGTTATTGTTGTTCTTAGGATATTGTTCTATATATGGAAAAAAATATTTATTTCATTCTGATTTGTGTTTTGTTTAGAGGCTTCTTCACACTAGACGCTGCGATAGTGATATACTGTTTTTACTGTTATGACACCTTAGTAAGTCGCAATTTTTTTATAAGTAATAAAAATAAGACGAGTGACTTTCGAAACGACAGGTTGCGGGTTAGATTCTCACTTGAAAAATAAGACTATTAATTTTTTTTCGTGAAGGCAAAGTTTGGCGTTGAGTTCCGGTACTCAACACGTAATGCCTCCAGAAGGAATATCGTAAAGGGAATAGAGTGGCTCAACAATAAGTTCCCGGGTTCCCTCCGTTACCCCTGTGATGAAATATACGAAGGCACTATGAGCAGATTTCTTGAAATGTCAATGGAACTGAAGAAAAATATTGTACTACTATGCGGGCTAACGTTTTTAAAAATACATATTTCCATAAAAGTAATATACTTTCTCATATTCAAACAATAACTATAATAATAGTAAAATGTAGCGGCTTCACTTCTAGAACGCCATTCCCAGCGACGGCACTCGGGGTATAACAACCTCTATAATGAGAGGGACGCACTCCACAACACAAATTGTCCTCTTTTCCGGAAACGAAAGTGTAGGAAAAATTACTATGAACTCTAATATTGTATGCTAGCCGTGTTTTCGTTCCTTTAGTACACTTACTAAGGGAAAAAAATCAAAAATCCCGAAATGTAGGTATGTAGAAGAGCAAGTTGCTCTTCTACATTTCCTAACCTACATGTAAATAATTATTATCTCAAATAAAGACGGAACCCTCAACCAAAGTGTCAGCTTCACGCTGTATTTCGCATATAGCAGGGTAGGCAACGAAATTTTTGGACACTCCGTTCTCCAGTTTCGCCTCATTTCTAAAGCTATTCATTACCGTTATTTGAAATCGAACCCATACCTGTCGACCTACCTTATAATATTATAATATAATAATATTTAATTAAAATATCAAATTATAACTTATAATTCGAACATTTTACATTCAATTAAATCCTACATCGTTAGTCGTCGCTGGTTCCATTGTTTTATCATTCGTTATCTGTAGAACAATTAGCGTGACGTATGTCACAGTGGGCTGTTTGTATTTTGTCGTTTGCCTACAACGAGGTTTGTTTTTTTATTTAGTGATGTTTATTTGTTTTTCTTACTAATGTTGTGCTTGGTGTTACAATAGTGTAAAGAAAAAGGTATGTTTAAATTGAATGGATTTTTTATTATTTATTAGTACTTTTTTTCATAGAAATCTAACGTTGTGAAAAATAACATTTCTAATTTAAAAGAATGAATAAAAAACTTAAACTTTAAACTGCTCTTACGTCATGAAAATTTAGATTAGAGAATTTAGTAGATTATCCTAGATTGTACCTACTAATAGCATAAATGTAATAATTAAATATAACATTTTTTTGGTATCACCACTTGAGTAATCTGCTTACATCAAAATAAGATTAACGAGAAACATTATTTTAATTATATTAGATTAATTTCTATTTTAAGCCACGGTGTCTAACAGAACGGAATGTTCAAGGTTCAAATCTCACTGAAAAAATCTCCCGAAGTAGACAAGACAGAGTACCGAATATCTTAACATTAGGTTCCAATGTTAAAATATTCGGTACCCTTTTTTTTATCAATAGAGCAAGGAAATGGAAATAGCGAATGTTGGAATCGAGCCCATGACCGTCGCGTTTAGAGTCAGATGATGAGCTACGGCGGTCTCTTTAATAAGAATATCCCTTTTATAAGAAGAAATAGCAGATAATATTGGTCATATTGTGTTTAATTTCAATATATTAATTACTTTAGCTATCAATGACTAAGAGATAGTTATCAATTTAGATAAAATGACTCACATTTCTAACTAAAATTCTATGTGAACATAGATAAAGTCGCGGACAAATCTACTGTATAATAAACTTACTAATACCTGCGGTTGTGACGTCGTTACCTGCGGCTGTCGTTCGATTAACTTGAACGACTCATTTTTATATCTTTCTGTTCTTCAATGTTCCTTTACATTGATAATACATTCCCCATCGCCCTGTTCACGCTTTATGTTTTTAAGTAAACTGTAAACACTGATTGTGGGAAGTTTGGTCTTCCGAAGGATGTTATAGATACAATACAATGGCCATTGTAGCATACGTGTTTGACAAATATTGTGACTTCAACTTTAACTTGGTGCCCGCGCCCGTGCCCGTGCCCGCTGGTGACGTCTGCATTGACGTACATCCCCCTTATATATATATCAGCTTCACGAGAAATTAAAAATATACAAAATAGGTATATTAAATTTAGAACCGTCACCGTATGCCTCCAAAGTATAAAAACTTTAACTTTGCGTTCTAACGAATGGGATACGAGAACGTTCACTGGACATCTGCCAGACATGAGACACTTATCAATGCAATAGTTTGCATTTGAACTAAATTGCAGGCGCTATTAACATTCTAGAAGCCATAAAACGCAGTGATTGAATGTAGTGTGGCCCACGATAGGATTGCAGGTTCAAATCTTAGAAGTCTTAGAAGGTATTTTGAGCATGGTTTTATTAGTTTGATTTGTAACTTATTAATAATATGTAAGAAACAGAATTTGATTCACTTGTTGGAAAACAGATAAACGTAGTTTAGGCAAAAATACAATAATAGGGTATCATCAAGCTGGTCTGCCGATGGAGCCAGGGTCTGAAAAGTTACTACTTATACCCATAAACAAAATTTTAGTGTCCCATAAAAATACTTTAAATGCTTCTATTATATTCTTGCATAGCAGGTTTGTAGAAAAGGGAAGTTACTCATTGAATTACCTTTATATATTATATAAAAATTGATTGCTAAATTTTCTTTGGTGAAAATGGAATTTTATGTGAAAAAGTACTATCGTAAAATACATTGTTGCCGTGCAAAAACTTTTAGGTGGTTTTCGGGCGAAGCGAGCAGGGGAAATCCCTTAGAACAAACACACATCTATGCATATAATATATATATATGCACCTACACCATTATATTCTTGACCGTGGGAAGTTAAATATAAAAAGTGTTAACAGTACAGAATAAGCGTCATTTTAATTACGCAGAGCTATAATGATGTTCTGGGTACTGTTCCGTGTTGGCGATGTCTTAGGTGACATGTAATTGCTGATTATTATGGGGCCATATGACTGATCAGCTTCAGGCTTTCTTCCATATAGCAGGGTGCGCCGAAGGAAGCTACTGTAGGAAGGCACTTAGCTTTTCTACTCTCAGCAAAATTTCGGAACGTTGCGTGTTGAGTGGCGGATCTTAACTCCGCGGCTTGTCGTAATTATGTCCTACAGTGAGGACCATTCCCCATCGCCAAATTTTGGAGGCATTGCTTGTTGATAGCAGCACTCAACGCCGCGATTTGCGTCATTATCAGAGGAAATGAAAATATTATTTTCTTCCTTTGTGTCAAAAACACACTGGCATCAAAAAAATATTGTTTTTAACGAACCGAAATCTAAACTTATACCCGATACCTCCTAATAGCAGATGGTCATTATATCGTTTTTATCGCGGGTTATCTGAATACATATGTTCGGAGCACGTGACGTATTAAATGCTTTTTTTAAATAATTGTTAACGTTATTATTATGTCGTTATTATAAATAATCATACGTTTTCCTGTACAGTAGGGTATGCGGAGGAAACTTAGTGTTTGCTGCAGTCAGATGCAGAGCTTTAAAAAAGCTCAGCTATGAATCTAAAAATATAAACACTATAGATATATTTTATAAGTCTAAACGTCATAGGAACACGTTATTTTTATATACTTATATATATATTTTTATATTTTATCGTGTTTTCCGCATATAGTATTGTAGGCAGATTGAACTTAGTTGAAGACAAGGAATCGAACCCACAATCATCGCGGTTACAGTTAGAATTTGCCATAGCACCACTACGGCGTATATTCATAAATAAACATAAAAGCTATTCTTTCCTCGCTACTCACGTGTAACATAAGGGGTGCGGGTACAAAGCGGCTACCTGCCGTGAAGGACAGGTAGCTTTATGCCACTTCCGGTATTCACAATATGTTTAGTATACCATACAATGGTTGGTGATAGACTATAGACTATAGAGTAAATGTCGGAACGGAAGGAGTGATTGATCTCTTAATTGTAACTATTTGTACGTAGAAATTAGGAAGAAAAATGTACAATTATTAATTGATATGGCTAAATGGGATTTTTTGGGTTCTTACTTTGAAATATTTCGGCAGAAACTTGGGAACAGAAGTGTCTTAATGGGAACCGAGTGTTAAACTCTCAAGTTCGAGTTGTTAAAATCTCAAATTTATAGTTACTTTATAATTATTAAATTATATAAGAAATCTCCATAAGAAATGAACATATTAAATGAACATATTTAAGAACATATTGCGAAAATGCATCCGACTGTACATATGTATTCATTTGCACTCACATTACTTGAAGAAGATATAATTATCTTAATATAGTGTAACATGGTACTTTCTAATATGTACAGTCAGTTTATGAAAATAAGAAATTTTATTTGTGCCTACTATATACGAGTATACCATATAGTGCTTATACTTATGGTAGATAAAGCGCGGAGTCGAGTTTCGCCACCCAATACACGGGAAGCCGTCGTGGCGCGTTTGTTGAGGGTTTGTTCATATATCGGAGGAATGGTTATAATCATAGTTATATTTATTAAATTACTTTCGTTTCTATATATATATATTTAAATTACTTTCGTTTTCCCGCTTTGGTTGAGGAAGCGTGACATTGAATTCCGACAATCAACATGCGCTTTCTCAAACATTATGCGGAAAGAGTATGAAAACAGAGCGTCTTGACACTAGGTAGGTAGGTAGGTAGGTAGATAGGACCCTCTGCCTACCCTGCTGTATATAGGATACGGAGTGAAGCTTATTTATTTAAGTGTATAGTATTATGTAGACGTGACGCAGGGGCACAAGCGTGAGACTGTAAACGAGAATGAGTGTGACTTCGTGGATGTTAAATATTGACAATTTTACGTTGAGTCCCACATGAGGAACGGAGTGTTATAACACAAGGTGATATAGCGTGAATATATAGCTAGAAAAATAAATAGTAATATTATTAAACGTCTATAAATGTTTCATCTAATCAAAATCCCATATATAATGCAAGTGACCCTCCGCCGCGCTTTATATATAACTAACAGTCATGGAACCGTAAAATAAAAACCTTATGGAGTAAACTAATCGTATTTAATAACTAAAAGCTTAACGCTGTGGTGCATTTAGGACACGCTTGACTGTACGTCATGATTGCAAGTTCAAATACAGTTTTGGTGTAATTTTTATTATGTGGGATAATGAGAATGGCGTGGCGTCCGGCTACTAGCACGACGGTTGTGGGTTCGATTTTAACTCAGTGAAATTAATTATTCTTATATATTTTCGGTATCGTAATTAAGACAAAACAAGACTTTAATTTCCGCCACTGAACAAGTGATGTCTCGAAAATTGATTTGTGTACGGACTAAATGTTTTAACACTCGCTGCCCTCTGCCTTCCACTCTATATGCGGGATACAGCGTGTAACCAAAAAACTTTTCTACCAACAAAACTATAAGAAATCACTTATAAAATAATTGACTTTCCATTATTACAATTGAAAGCCGCCGAAGCTGAAAAACGTTGGTCGCAACTAATAAACCCAATAAACAGTTCGCGCCGCAGAATGAACGGTTAGATTAAATCTCTATATTGTTACCACTTGGATACAGCGATGTATTTGTCTTTTCACTTTTTCAAATTATATTATTATAATATTTCATTTTTATCTATTTAGAAACACAAAAAATATATATTTGATCGTTGTCTGTACATAAATAATAAGTTGTCAGCTTCGCTCACTTGAACTGCATAATTAAATCAGTATCACGCGGTATCCCGTACACAGCAGGGTAGTCAGAGGGAACCTAATGGTAAGACACTCCGTTCTTCACTTGCTGTCGAATTCTGGAAGCATAGCGTGTAGAATGGCTAAACTCAACACCGTGCTTTGCCTCTACTCCAGAGCGAAGAAATGAAAATATACATTTAAATAAATATTTCATCTCCTCGAATATCGAACTTAGAGCTTTTAAACACAAAAAGAGCATTTCTATTTCTATAAGCTAATAGTAATCTATTATATAAATATATACAAGTTTTCTTTAGAATTTTCATCCAAATCTATCCAATTTAATATATTTTTGAGGCACTCCCAAATGAGCCAAATAAAAAATCATATAGAAAAGTAATATGGTATCCGTACTAAAAGCAGTAGGAGATTTAAAGTAATTCGAAGTAATTCGAAGCAACACCAGCTCACTTCGAATAAGCAAGTGCTGGAGTGTACTAACTATAGATATTTTTTACTATTATTATTTATTTTTTTATATCACGGTGTCATCATTTTTACTTTTTATATTGTTACTATATTTTTCAGCTTCATGTATACATATTTTCGATACATCCCGCATATAACAGGGTAGGCAGAGAGAAACTATTGCTAACTCACTCCGTTCTCCGGTCTCTGTGAAATTTTTCGAATGTATGTTGAAATGAAAATATTAATTAATAATAATTCATTCCTTTGAGTGTGGATCGAGTCCACAAATAAATAAATAGCTTACTATATTTATTATGGTAATATAATTTGAAAGCGTCTGCTTAAAGATTAATTCGACAAGCGATCAACAAATCCTGTAGTTAACTGTAGCTTATATAAGTACGAGGACGCCGACGCCGCTCGGAGCCTTTGAGCCACCATTCGCCTCGTAGGGTGACTGTTTTGGATTTGTTTTATTATTTTTTTATATTAACTCATTTATTGTTGTATACTAACATCAAACATCAGCTTCACGCTGTATCCCGCACACAGCTGGGTATTACATTAAATTACTAAATAGTTTTTTATCGATATAAAAAAAATACTTTATTAATTTTTTTAGGTTCATATTCTATCCCGATCTATATAGGTAGAGAAAACCTAGTTCTATGAAACTCCATCTCATACTTTTTGGCTTATTTAAGGAATTCAACATTGCGCTTTATCTTAATGGAAATCAAACCTACAACTGTCGACTTCTTTTTCTATACAAAATATTAAATGTGTAATTTAAGGTAGTGTACATGTAATTTGAATCATGGATACACTACTATGAATTTAGTTTTATATGTGCCGCCGAATTTGGGACGATATTGCTTCGAGCGGGCTCAAATACTAGGCTTATGAGACAGTTGAAGGAAGAAAAACGTATACTTTGGGTGGGGAAGAATGAAAGAAGATATTATACACTTTTAGAAGTAATAATAAACTTAGTGTCTTTATTTAGTGATCAAATACTCCGTACTCCGCTCTACTTCTATAAGATATACGACTCGTTTGGTAGTAGAATCGGCTATGTATAGCCAGACTAGGGAAATGACATTTTTAAGATATCTCAGTTTAAGTGCGACGATCGTGCATACGATTCCCACTCAGCGGAATTAATTGTTTTAATTTAGCTAGCCTAGCTCTAGTATAAAAACAAGTCGTAGCGTTAAGTTCCCCATTCGACAAACAATGCTCCGAAAATTAATCGGTGCGGACGGAGTGTCTTAGCACTAAGTTCTCTCTGCTTACCCTGTTATATGCGAAATATGACAGCGCTAGAGAAAAAATAGAATTATAAATACCTTTGACATATCAACTGTAAGTAACTTAAGCCTTAACTTAAATAGGTCAAGAGTGACTTCCATAGAAATAAAGTAGTTTACTTCGTCTTTGCAAATGTGAACTAATCCCAGCAATTGTAGTTTATATTGTAGTTACTTACTTCCAACTCACACTACTAGGTACTACTGAGCTTGTATCTAAGAAATTATAGAAATGGTCCACTTGAGATGACTTTACATGAAGAAATAATTTGGTGGAAGAATTTGTTAAGTTTCAAGTAATGAAGAACGAAAAGAATGAACATATATATATATATATATATATATAATTTTCTCGAGTGGAAATCGAACCCACAACCTGTTGCGTTTACAGTTTCGCTTTAGCCACTGCGCCGTGATTGCCAGGTAATAGGTTATATATGTTCTTAGGATACGTTATATACTCGTATATTCTTACATCCTACATCCTCAATGAAGCTAAAAAAATATATTTTTTAAGTAATTGTTAATATTTTTTCTACTAATTACTAATTTCAAATCGAATTGAAGTATAAAATATATTAAAGAAAATATAAGATTTCAATAAAATAATTGCAAATATTTTTAAATCGTAAAGTTAACAAATTTAGTTGAGTTTTATCAGCCAGGCGGATGTCTACGACCGGCCCGGAAGTAGTTCTTCCGGAAGAGCAAAAGAGAAACTATATTCATTTTTAGAATTTATATACAAGCGTGTGGCAGTAAAACGCGACGGTTATAGCTTCGAATCAACAGAACAAACAAATTTTATTTATTAATATTTTAATTTCTTTGCTCAAGGCAAAAACACGAAATTTTGTCTACGAATACCAAAAAAGAATATTGTAGAAGTAAGAAAAAATAAGTTAAATATATTATGTAAATTATATATGATATGCACAGATGAAATTACCGGAGTTAGAAAGTTGAAATTCTTCGCTGTTTTGTATATATACATAGGTAGGGAGAGCACAGTACATAAACACACATACACACACAGTACAGTTTTCTATTTTATATCTTAAAGTCCACGACAACAATGATGAAATATGCATTACTAGAACATATATTAAATTAAATATTAATTTAAAAAAATATATTTATAAATTTGTCTAGATTTTTATCATGATGATATTGTATTTTAAAACGATTTTAATTTAACATTATTACGTGATTTGTACAAATAAAATGTATCTGCTATATTGTTATTGCGGCCATTTTGGATTATATGGGATCATATTTAGGATATGGGACGGGGAAGTAGGTGATACTTCCAGACCTTCACGCTGTGGGTAGGCAGAGGGAATTTAATGTTACGACACTCCGTTCCCAACCTTCCGCAGAATTCTGGTGGCATTGCGTGTTAAATGTCGAAACTCAACGCCGGCGTAAAAGCTTGTAATAAGAAAATATCTATTTATGTCGTCGTATAGTATCCTCAGTAACGAAAGTCACTCATAAGGGTTAAATTATAACAGTTTCTAAGTAAATAACGAATACACCACGTTATTTCAAGACAATATATAAGTCTTTAAGCGTTTATCTTTCCGGCGCTTGGATTCGAATGCGTTATATAAACCTCTGTTCATACTGTGGAACGTCTCGCGTCGTCGCCTCGTATCTCCATAAGTTTATGAGAAAATGGTCATGTGCGAGTCGTACGCGTCTGCCGATGGTTCTGTACTCATTTCGGGTTTGTAGGGCAAGGGGAAGATAAAACGGGAAGTTGAAAGAAAAGGTTTTTTGTCTTATGAATGTACTACCGTTTATGGTCGTGACTTCTAATTGCGTTACTTAAGAAGCTCTATATTTTTCTATGCTCCAAGAATTTACTAGACCCTGGATATTTGATATAAATTTACGCTCGATCCCTTCACGTGATTTAAGCAGGTGAATAGACAGACATACTTCTGTTTATTTTTAAGCTACAGAGTCCTAAAAACGTTTTTTGCGCATAATTTATATAGGTATATCTTTAATGTACTGTATGTTCCCTGTGTTAATGTTTAATGTACTGTGCGTGTGCCCTAAAAATTAATGACATGACAAAAATAATTTCAGCTTTACGTAGCTAGTAATAAGTGTTATAATGTATAAGCCAATTATGGTAAACGCTTTCTCCTCGTCCTCCTTTATTTGTTAAGATACTCCGCCCGCTAGAGTCAGAACCCTATTTTCATATAACGCTTTATCTTGTTACCTGAATGAAGAAATTAAAATAATCCATTCGCTTGCGCGTACAATCATATTTCATATTATAGTATTATTAAAAATTTCATAGACAATTGTATGCAGATACATCTCGATACATAGTCTAGAAATCGAATAATTATATTTACATACAGATGAAGCAAGAACGCCTATCTAGTTAGTTTTTTTAAATTCACGCTGTATTCCAGGGTAGGCAGTGTTCTGATTTACGACACTTCCTTTCCCCTTTTTCCGTCGAATTCTTGAGTACTTTATATTGATTTGCGGAATTGAACGCCGCCCTTTGCTATTATACTAGTGCGAAGAAATCAAATTATTAAATATTTCAATTAAAAAAAAAATCCTACAATACGTACACATGTGTCAAGAATTGTGCAAGCGGAAAGTGAGGAAAACGAGTGTCTTAATGGGAAACAGAGCGTCTAAATACTAGGTTCCTAGGTTACAGGGAACATATTCTGTATCAAGATAATAAAGACGATAGAAGAAGATATACTTATAATAAATCATTTATCAACTTTATTTCCAGGCCAAGAAGGCGTTCAGGTTCCAGCATCGTGGTACTCGGCGCAGAGGAGGAGAAGCGCCCGCCGCCGGATGACGAGACAGACATGCTCACCATGCTGTCGCTTACTTCTGATACCGGTTAGTGTGGAATTTGGGAACCTAATCTAATACGTGGGAAAAAGATAAAGGATAACATGTGACTTTAACGCGATGATTGGGGGTTCGAGTCCCGCTTGTTTTTGATTCGATGTGATGTTAAGACACTCTGTTTCCCACAATTTTTGATGGATTGCTTATTGAGTGATGTACCTCAACGCCGATT
This sequence comes from Heliconius aoede, assembly GCA_037355905.1. Lineage (NCBI taxonomy): Eukaryota > Metazoa > Arthropoda > Insecta > Lepidoptera > Nymphalidae > Heliconius > Heliconius aoede. The sequence goes on from JBAIZZ010000282.1 coordinate 327,695, forward strand.
CCGATTTTCATAATGAAATAAAAGATAACGAAATATAGTAAAATTATTTATTTTAAGACTGAGATTGGTACTCTTTGTGTTTATTTATATTAACAACGGTTTACCTTTGTCTTCTCAAAGCATTATTCAAGACAGGAAACAGTAACTTATGTACCAAGATCATTTAAAAGGCGCGCGTCATACTAATTACATAATGTTCATATACATATTTGTTTATGGGTAATAATGAAATATTTCTACGTGGTGTCGATAGAATGGATTAGATATGGAGATTATGGTAATTATATGGTAATTATAGGTGATAAATTGCAACTTAGTCCTTCCATCTAGTTCTAGGCCGATGATGATTACATCTGCATACTCTATTCAATCTAATATTTGTCTTTATATTATGAATCGTAACTCAACGCCACTCTTTGTCTCAACACCAGAATGAAAAAATGAAAATATAAATTAAAGTGAGTATTTCACTTCCTCATGCAGGGCTGAAACCAGTCGCACAACCAGACGCGTTTTTTTAAATATACGTTTTTGTAATATAATAGTCGAAGGAGAAGAAGAAATGTAGGTTACACATGTAAAAGTTGATGGTTATAATTGGGGGCTAGAATCCCGAACGAATTTATTATGTATTGTTGTCAATTTATAATATTTTATTGCCTTAACCAGTATAACTTTACGGGTGACAGACAGTAAAAAGCATTTTTTAAAATTATTTTCACTTCATTGCTGTCTGCGAGAAATTTGTGTTTTTTTTTTAAAAAAATTATTTGTAATATTGTTTATGACAGTCGTACCTATAATAACTAAGACTCATCTTATAATAATAACCGACATTGAAGTATTGCGTGACAGAACGCGACCTTCATACAACAATAGGGCAAAAAATTACTAAAATTATGAATTTTCATTTGTATTGTTTTTCTTATTTAAAATCATTTATTACAATAACTTTTTTTTTTATTAAAGAATTAATTATTGTGATTGGGCTATAAAATGTAAAATTTTATGCTTATTCTACATTGCGCAACGGCATAACTTCCGACTTTAAAAGCGACGATTGAGGGTTCGGTTTTCATTCGTGGGAATTAATTATTCTGTTTTCATTACTTTAAAAAATAGCGGTAAGAGAGGTAGGATTAGGCCTTGGTTAACCTTCGAATATACAATAACAAAGATACTGGACGAAGGTCACGTAAAAAGCATGAGGACCCCCCGGAGGGCATGTAAGGTGAGGTTGACGATAGTGGATCAAGCGAAAGAAGTATTATGGAACCACATATTCTTTCGAATATTGGGTGGTGTGTGAGTTACGGAGCGTCCTAACATCGGGTTCCCTTTTTCTATCTACTATATGCGGGATACAGCATGAAGCTAAAAAAAAATTATATTTATATCTTTTTATGGGTTAAGGCTCATCTGAACTAAGTTAAAACCTGTAAGCCATTTCACGATTGAGTGGAGAGTATTTCCGTTAATGGGTTGCGGGGAGCGTTATAACGTATACCCAACCTATATAAATAACCAGCTCGTTCAGTAAATGGCTTATCTATTAAATTTATGTTTTGAATACACGATTTTGTGTTAAATTGTGAGTGTTGTGAGGTCATCGTGGCGTATTGACAACATCTGATTGTCAACGTCCAATGCCTCAAATTGTGGCGGAAAATGACGATTCTAGCAAAGATAGACTACTCTCTGCTAACCCTGCTGAAGGGAGAATAAAAAAAACAGACCAATTTCAGTAAGACTCGCGCACTAATGGTTCCTTACCATTATCCATTATCTACAAAACATGATAAAAAACACGTTAGTTGTATAGGAGTGCCGTTAAATATTTGTTCTATAGTCTTTTTAGTAATTGTTATTATAGCGGCACCAGAAATAAGTCATTATTAATAATCTTTATTGTGCTACTATCACGGTAATGAGATACAGCATGGTGACAGACGGACAGACAGTGGAGTCCAAAGAGACTGAATAACAGACATCACGTAATCAAAACTAACGGACTTATAAAATAAATGTAATATTTTAGCTCCTTAAAGTGTATATGTGAATATTAATTTGGGAATTCTCTAAATTCCTATAGGAACGGTGGATAAGACAAGATTTTCGATCTTTTATCTTAAAATCCACATAAACAATGTTGCGGGCAACAACTAGGATGGCGTACAAAGGCTGTGCTCTCACGCTTCAGGTCGCCGGCTGCGCTTATCGAAATATTCCTGGTTTAGATAAAATCTCTAACGCTAATTGGATGCTGCGGACTGTGTAAATATTTAGGAAACGATTTTGACTCAATATTAAAACTAATATCTCCATTGGTTGTTTTATTTTTTATTGTTATATCCATATAGGTGTGTCTTTTTTTTTTTACATCTCAGAGTACCCCGCCTCCAAAAATGCAGAGAATAGATAAACTCTAGTAATAAATTTCTGCAGCATACTTAACGAAAAGTTAACTTCATCTGATCAATTTCTTATTTAGGTATATAATATCAATTATACATTATGAACACCCACTTGTTTTCCATTTCAGGTCCCCACCGTGAGATGGCGGTGGACGTTCCGGACAGTTTCATCGCGAGGAACAAAACACCCCCACGATATCCCCCTCCTCGACCTCCTCAGGTACGACTCAGAAGGGACGAGGAGCCCTTGTTATCATCCGGGGGGTCTGGAACTTCCTTTGGCAGCAAACAAAGTACTGTTCTACAAAGCACTATCGATATTTCCGGTCCCAGTTCCGACGGCTCTGGCAGTTTCAAGAACAATAGCACTATAGAATTGTTATCGCTACCCCAAAGTTCAGATGGGTCGGTGAGCTTCGGCAGCAAAAAGAGCAAGGGTTCATCGCAAACAGCAAAATGCGATCTCAACTCTGAACGATCAGAGTCGGTAGCGTCGAACATCACCCACAATTTAAGCGACCACAAAATACAACTCCTTATATCTAATGGAGAAGATTCCTTGCTAGATTGTAGGGAAGGTGTGACATATTCGGCGAGAACTGATTCGGTTTTGATCAGAGAAGCTGTGTACGCTTCCTACAAGCTGCCTCCAGGTTTCGACACTACCCCAGTACTACTTGGACGAGAGGTAGCGGTAGATGTCCCGGACAGTTTCGTCCAAATTGTGAAAACGACGCCCAAATACCCCGGTACCGCGGACAAAAAGGTTGTTCAGGTAAACACAGCGCATGATTTCATGGGAGTCACTATGTATGGAGTTGGTGGTTTGATGGGATATTATTTGCTGAATAAAATACTTAATTGTAGCGTAGTTTTTCATGGAAGTACTTAGTTTATTATCTTTTATATCGTTATTGCAATTAACTCTTTTAATAATTGTACATATTATACTGAAATTCCGTATAAAGAATTTTAAAATATGCAGAGACTGTAGCTACACCGCTGGGATTAAAGGATGTTGCAAAAAATATATTTCAAATTTAACTTAAATTTCGTTTACCTTACTTGTGTAACTAACTACTTATCTACATTTCTATACGGAATTTCAAGTTACTTTATTCACATTCAAGTCTTTATATAAATCGTAGGTATATAATAAAATGAGGGTTTGGAATAACTAATTATTTCATGTTATCATATGTTCTTATATATTGTAACACGTTTTTAGACATATTCTTTTTTATTATATAAGTACATATTCTTTTAACTAATTTTCATAATTTTGAGGGGTTTAGAACTAACATTAGCTAGAAAGGATGTTTTATTTTAAAAATCTAGTAATAAGCTTTGTTTATTTATGAAGTCGAAAAGCATTCAAGTGCGTCAAAAAGTGCAACGATGATTTTTTAGGTTTACTTAGAAAAAATTATAACGAAGTAATTTATAGTTATCTTTATCTATTTTAGAAAAATGTGAAAATGTCTAATCTATGATTGATTTGCTCAGTTTAGTATATAATCTTTTTTAGTTAATTATTTCTTTTTTGCAAGCTCTTTTTTGGCAAGACCTTGCTATGCGGAAAAAACCGTAAAGCTGTAAAAACACTAAGTTCCCCAATTTACCACTATTGCGTCAGAGCTATTGAATGTAGAATGGAGGAACCCCACGCCGCGATCGAACCCACAGCCACTTCACTTATTGCTGGCCCCAGTCCCACTACACCACAATCGCGTTTACAAATTTCTTCGTGTACTTATTTTGTACCTACTAATTAAAACTGAAATAACTTAAAAACCGGTTATAATTAATTGTACTTATCAAAAACTTTAACCAAAACCATGGAACTTTCATATTTAAATAATGTATTCATATATATATATATATATATATATAAGTAATTCGTACTTTTTAAATTTTAATTAACTACACACATATAAATATATTAAGATAGCCATTACCATCAGGTTTAATGTCACTTTCATTTATTTTGATTAATAATAAGTGTTTTTTCCATTCACGCTTTTTGCACTATTGTCCGCGGTAACGAGGTGTTATGCATAAAAACAGATATATTGACAAATATATGAAAATTCAATATAGAATACGAATAAAACTGGATTTGAACCCGTGTCCCTTAAATGTCAATCTTCTGTTAATTTATGCTTAATATGTTATCATAAAATAACAATTTGAGAAGAAAATTAAATATGAATTATTAACCAACTCGTTAGTTAGATTCTCTAATTATGACGTAAAATACCATAAAAAAAAATTTTTTTTCTACAAAAACAAACATTGTATACAATTTGTTTATTTAAAATGAAATGTTATATGTTTTCCTATATGTATTATATGTAATATAATATCGTCGGTATAGAGTGTAAGTCTGGTACAGTGTGTAAGTCTGGTACAGTGTGACAGGCTTTTAACCAACTTTGTGTATGACGTACATAATCTGAAGGTTTTTAAAAATTCGAAAATGGATATAAAAAAAGTCGATTTAGTATTTTTTTTTTTGCAATTTTGAATGGCATCAATGAGGCCAATCGTGGTGTTATAAGTACAAGCCTGTGATTGTTTGTGGGTTCGATTCCCACTCGATGAAATGAAATATTTAATATTTTCTTTTCTTCGTTCTGGTATCGGCGCGTTGAATTCCGTAATTTAGCACGCAATGCCTAGGAATAAAGTGGATTGTCTTGACACTGGGCATCGACCTACCTTGCTACATGCGGGATACAGCGTGAAGCTAAAAAACGATATACAAGAATTGATTTAGCAGGTTTACACTCTGAGACGATATAAGTTATAATAATATTATTATAAATTTATATATGAAATACTTTAAATCTATGACTTATTCTGTATATATTATTCATATACTTCTAACTAATGGGTTTCATTTCCTTTCAGGACTGTCGTTTAAGCTTTTTTTTCAGATTTCAAAGGACATTTTAATTTTATTATATAAGTAATTTTATTATATAATAATATAGCAATATGATTTACGTACATTTGTATTTTTCCATATTTATTGTTTAAGAATTTATTTATCTATTTACTGAGGTGAGCTGGTTGAAAAAAATTAACATATACATTTTCTCGCTCTGGTCAAAAGACAAAGCGCGGCGTTGAACTCTGTCACTGAACACACAATGCCTCCAGAATTCGGTTGACAACGAGGAACAAAAGTTCGCAAATCACTGCCTACCCTCATATAAGCGCGTGATTGAGCGTGAAGCTAAAAAATTAAGTTATTAAATAATTTGTAATTGGAAAATTAATATAATTTATATATTGGATTATAAGAACTAATGTAACTTGTGCATGATAATAATGACATGATCAGGACTCGGTGCTGTAGATTTATGGGTTTTGCATGTTTATATTCATATTATATAAGTATTTATTTATCTATTTTCTGAGGTCACCACGGCGACCACCACCAGCTTGTCCAAATACTATCTTACTAGACAGTATTTAGAGATTCTAAGATATCTAATACTAGGATGCCTTTGTTTTGTATGATAAATGCGAAGAATAGAAGTATTAAAAAAAATATGTATATAAAATATAACATTTGCCTGTACTTATTGTATCTTATTGTTGTATTAATTTTAAATATTTTAGTTATTTATATATTAATATTCTAATAATGGTCTTAGAACTGGGTTTTTTTATTATCTTTTTATTCTACAAAAAAATAGATTTAATTGCTAATTTTGTTAGATAATTATATTGCGTTAAGTGTTGTCTCGTTTCTCCATATGTGCAGGTTCAATTCCTGTGGTACTAATTGTTGTTACAATGGAGAACGATATCCCTCAACACTGTGGTCTCTCTGTCTGCCTATTTACTCTGTGAAATGCTAAAAACACAGGGCAAAAGCATTTATACGAAAATATTACTTAAATGTGCGTTTCGATTATATTTGCATATTTTCTTGTAGATTAAACAAAAAGAAACATTTCGTTCTTCGCTTTCCGTCTGTTATTATGACCTCGAGTTGTAAGTGACGAAATTCCACGCCTTACTTTATTTTATGAGAGCAGGCAAATGAAAATATATAAACATTTCTTTGAGGATTGTGGGACCACCATAACCAGGGTGATACATCTATATTTTGTCCTTAATATCTTAATATAATATAAATTAACTATAATTCCCCTATTATTTATCATGCAGCAGGTAAATGGCACAGCCAAAGGCGCGCCAGCAGTCCCCCCACGGGAGGCCCCCCGCGACGCCCCTCCGAGGCCCCCTGCCCACGATATTAGCAGAGATCAGATAGATTCCATTAAGAAATATCAAGTAAGTCTAGATTTATTATTTCTTTAGTTTAGATTTGGTATATAATAATATATATCTATTATAATTTATAAATGTTGAATTTATCATATATAATTAATTGTACCGAAACGCGAGGGAGTGTCATGCCGTTACTTGTGACGTCAACTCTGAGCAATCTCTCAATATGTATAATGTATAAAATATAAAATGTCAACTCATTTTTTTATCAAAGCGTGATGTAAATTGTTCAGATTGTCTTGAAAATGGCCATGGCGGCTTGCCGTATTTCATAGTTTTATTTTTGCCAAATAATTGTTATTCGGGACATTTGATTATTATTGACTTTCATTTAAAGTCAGCTTTATCTTATCTTATCCTTATAATATATAAAAATCCAATTCAAGGATTCGTATTGCAATTAATTTGTAATCTGTAGTATTACAACTAAGATTGTTTGCGTTGTAGTATAATATAGTAAAAAAATCGGACAAGCGCAAGTCGGGCTCACCGAGGGTTCCATACAAGAATTGAAATCTTTTTCCGTATATCAAAATAATTATTATAATAACTTCAAAGGTTTTAATAATAATAATAAAAATTCTTTATTGCATACAATGTTAATAAACTACAAGTACAAAAAAAAAAGAGAAAGGACAATATATTTGTGTAAATATAACTGCAGCAAGCGATGGCCACCTTATCACTATTAGTGATTTCTTACAGGTAACCTTAGGCGTACACATTTACAGAAAATTATATAGGAACCGTGTAGCACATAAACGAAAATAATAATAAACGTAAAACATTATAAATATGATATAACTTACATATAATACATATATAATGAGCAAGATTTTATTAATACAAGACATGAATTATATTTATATAACTAGTAAAATTAACTGCCAATAGATGTCGCCAGTAGTATACATTTGAGCCAAAGATGTTCAAATATTTCTTTTTTAGTTTTCAATATTTTTAATATAAATTATAAAATTCTAAAAATATATTATATATTTCGTTTACTTTGTTTCGTACTAGTTTGTACATGCTGAGGGTTAACCTATAGTCAGAAATTAAAGTATTAAATATTTAATTTTCCACAAATGGGAATCGAACCTACGACCAGTCGCGTTAACTTCACACCCTTGTGCCCCTGCTTCACGACTGGCCTCCTAGTAGTATAGAGATATGTGTGTACAATATGAATCATATAATTTAATATAGAGAATTGCTTGGTTATGTTACTAGGCTGACATCCTGTCAAATGCCAACCACTTGTGTAGGCACTTCACTTAATCAAAGCGATCCTCCAGGTCCTGTGATGCAAATGCCTTAAGGTCTTCAATTTAATTAATAATGAATTATATCTAAATATAATATATAAGTTTTTATTATATATATTAATTACACTATAGTTTATATACACAACTAATAAATACTTTTTTTAAGAAAATATTATTCTTATTTTGACATTCAGAACTAAAGCGATAAGCGAGTGTTTATATAATTTCACATACATGGTGTTAAAGTACTTCGAAAAAAATTGAATCTACGACCAATTGAAGAGTACAGTTACTAATATTAACCAATACACCAGTCATTCTTTATATTATTCATACGTTTATTATCCCCGTTATAGTATTGTCACATGCTGTATGGCATATCCGGTCTATTGTGTCGGGCGGTTGACATCACCGGTCATTTAGACCTATTATCTTATTTTGGGTTAACTTTCAACCTATTCAGGTTTTTAGGTGATGAAATGTACTGCGGAATTTAGAAATATGTTATTATTTTCCATCGTTACACTTACGTTAGCCTATTTCCGCCAAATTCTCGATTGTGTGTTGAGTGGTGGAACTCAACGTTCCCAAGGCTAAGAAGTGAAAATATTAATGATTTAATTTATTTGAGTGAGAATTGAATCTACAACCTGTTACGTTTATAGTCGCACGCTTGTGCCCCTGTGCCAGGACTGGTTTCATACGCTAAATATATATAAGTCAATATATAATATAAGTACTGTATATGGTAGGCAGCGGGTACCTAGTGTTAAGATACTGCGTTCCCCACTTCCGTGCTATTCTCGAGACCTTTTGAATTTCGTGACAAAACTCAACGCCACGCTTTTTCTATATAACCAAATACTGTATGTAAAGTGCTTCAGATAAATTTGAAAGTATCAGGTTTTGAAGTGCAACTTCTTGGATGCCGTCCAGAAGCTAAAGCCAATTATTGTATTGCATGTTCTAAAGATGTGGGAGTTCCTTGTATCAAATATAAGCAATTTTGAAAATTATATTGAGATTTTTCATATCGTTTTGAGTTGAGTTTCGTTATTTAACAAGAAATGTCTTGAAGACTGAGTGGAGATCGAAGTATCTTAACACTAAGTTACCTGTGCTAGCTGCCATAGGAACAACGTGAGGGTTAAACAAAAATATAAGTGAAAGTTATTCTAAACTTATATTTTTACCTACCGCTAACAACCATTTCCGCCGAGTTCTGGTGGCATTGAGTGGAGGAGCATTACGTTAACACCAGTTAAGTGAAGAAATGAAAATATTAAATGTTTCATTTCTTCGAGTGAGAATCAAACCCAAGACCTGTCAGTTGCGTTCAGTCACACGGTTGTGTCCTTGCGCCACGACTGGTCTCAATAAGTCCTATAATATTGTATAATTTCCGATTTGAAGTTGCAATTAATCTCTTTGCGCGTCTCTCCTGCAACAATAAATTATATAATCCCAAGACTAATTAATGAAATACCGAAAACTCTTAAAGATAAAATTCATATAGATAATATAAAATATACATTTTTTCTTGTCAAATTACTAAAAGAAGTCAAACAATATTATAAAATTTAGAAATGACAAATCATTTTTATTTTTTTCTTATAACAGAAGCAGCAATTTATTTCTAATGTTATAATTTATTTATCTTTGTTTTTTATGTTTGTTAACATTATTTGTATTTTTGTATGCTTTTTTGTTTTCTTTAATTATTGTAAATATGCAGTGGTCATAGAAGCCAATTCGGGGTTAAGACCGCAAAGAATGATGAATTATTATTACTATGTTATAATAAATAAATTAAATAAAAATAATAAATCTCGGCTACAACTACAAGGCTACATTAAAAATGACTGGGAAAAAAATAAAAGAATGTTTGACTCAGAAAGCAGACGCAATTATATTAATTGGACGGCAAAAGTGTATTTCTTAGTAGGTAACTAACTATATATTAATTAAAAAGCATAAAAATATATTTCAATAGAAGGATTGAAATATTTAAAGGAATAAAATATTCATTTATCGGAGCTAGCTCTGGTAAAGAGGCAAAGCGCGGGGTTGAGTTCCGCCGCTCAAGACGCAATGGGAAATGGAGAACGGAAGTGCCTTAATGTAACAGAGTATCTCAACACTAGATTATAATTAATTAAGGTAATTTAAGCCTCAAAGCCTAAGGTTACGTCTAAGATGCACTTGACTTGTCAGTATCTGTCAGTATATTATTATTACAATAAATTGCATAAGAATACGTTTTTAGGTACTTTTTTAAAAATAAAAATGACATCTTAAATGTTAAATAGAAGTTATCGACAAAAATGAAACCGCCATACATTTTTTAACTTAAGGCTCGAAACTACTTTGCCTACCGCTAAATCTAACTTATATGTACTACATATACTGTATGTTTGCTTGTATTAGGTATATGTACATGTACTGTGAGAACCCATATCTCCTCAACTCTACCTGATACTGGCGATGTTATTGGAATTTCATTAGCGCGTCTATAAGCAATAAATACAGAGAAATAATTTCGATAGAATTATTGTTTCTAGTCTTGTACGAGTAGTTTATATTGTGATTAAATGAAAGTTATTATTTGAGCCCGCCGTGGCAGTGTCTGCCTATAAGCGCGACGCTTATGGTTCGGATTCCCACTCTGGAATATTATCATTTAATATCTTGAAGACCAGAAGTGAGGAATGGAGTGTATTAACGCTGCTCGTCCTGCTATGTGCAGAATATACATTGAAGATAAAAAACATTTTAACACGCATGGGCAGACTCGACCGGATTAATACCACCCCCGGCATTTAAAACCGGCGTGAAGTAGTGGCTCTGGCCACTGCGTTTTGCATTAGGTAATGCCGGGCCCCGGCGCTCAACATCCTCCACCTTAAAGGCCAGCAACGCACCTGTAGCTCCTTTGGTGTTGCATGGGATCGTGGGCGGCGGTGATCACTTCCCATCAGGTGACCCGAACGCTCGTTTGCCTTGTCCTCTTCCATAAAAAAAAACGGTTAACCAAAAAAACAACTTAGGTTCACGCTGCATTTCGCACATAACAGGGTAGAAGAGGGAACCTGGGACCCTAGTAACAAGACCCTCTGTTCCCATTAAGAAACTTCCGGTTCCCCCACAAAAAACATACTTTAAACTTTATAACAGAATATTAATCTCGAAAGGGTCTCTCAAATATTGACGCAACTCTGTCCATTTTATCAGGAACAACGGATCCTAATGGAACATAAACAGTCAATAAGCTTTATAACTTGAAGCTTAAATGTTTTTGAAAATATAAAAATGTAATAAACATTCCACAAAAATATGTCACTAGTTTCTCTATTATCTCCACTTTTAGAAAATTTAAAAAAATATTTGAGATGAAACGTTATGTTACTTCAATAAGAATTGGGTAGGCGTGGCACTATGGTACTAAATCTTTTAACTCGACGGTTGTATTTGTTTGAATCCCACTCGAGGAGAGTGAAAATAATTTATTCCTTCGTGTGGGAATTGAACCCATAACCGTCTCGTTTACAGTCTCAGTAATATATATAATATACAAACATATACTATATATAATTTACAGTTACAAAAGTTATACATGAGAACAACACATATGCTATAATTTATGTATTTTTTTAATATAATTTGGCTGTAATATAACAAAAAATTTAGGCGACAGAAACCGCGTTCGGGTGGCTAGTTCATATATTTAATAAATTGTTATAATATATATCATGATAATAACTTAAGGACAGGCAGAAACCACAAGTATGCAAATGGGCGAGGTAGACAGCGCCGGCCCCTTTCACGTGAAGTACGGAATGCCTTAACGTAACTTAGTTACGATAAACATCTACTTATTTTAGTTCAACCTCCTTTAGAAATTTAATTCTTGAGTTACAAAATGAAATTGAATGAAAACAAGTTTTTTTTATATAACTTAAAAAAATATTTTACTTTCTTCTTTTGTTTAACGACTTTCGTTAAATAAAAGAAGAAAGTAAAATAATTGGTTTTATTGAGAAATATTTTGTTACACTATTCGCTCTTTGTGAGTTTAAAAAGTCTTTGAAGGAGGCAATGGTTTTTCTACGTTATATTATTTATTTACACGGCTATATAAATTTCTTGCTCATACCAGTGGCTTCGGCGCCTCGTTAAAACTAAATAAGTAAGGTTTTCATCGTCAAATCGAATTTGTAGTTCTTAATATTAGCGCGTTTAACCAAACAAATTCTTGAGCTTTATAATATAAGCATATGTAGATTAGTATAGATAAAAATTACTCCGTTCAATTGAATTTCTGGTGTCGGGACAAAGAACGGATTTGAGTTTCGCTCCTTAACACGCTATTCCTTCAGAACTTGGCAGAAAATGGTGAAGGAAGTGTCTTAACACTAGGTTCCCTCTGCCTTCCCTGCTGTGTGCGGGATACATCGTGAAGCTTAGTTGCATATATACTTACTGAAACTTTTCTTATTAAAAACTAGCAAAACGAAAACAATGTTATACACTTTCTAATATAATAACATACTCTTTTAACTTACATAGGTTTGTTTTAACTTCGTAAAATACAACCTAGTTTTACTATCCCGGTCTAAAAATAGCTTCCTCGCTAAAGCAGTCCGAAAGCTGTGGAGTAGCACATTTTACCAAGATTTTATTATTATAGTCAATAAAAACTTTATAGTAGGGTCGGGTCCAAGCATTTTGATGTGCATTTGAACAATAGAATAGATCAAACACTAGTTACGGCGTCGCCCGTTTTATACGTTCTAAAGGTTTAATACTAAAATACGGGCAGTAAAAATAACATATTGTTTGTTTAAGAATTTATATGAGGCGTCATGGCGCCTTAGCATAGCACGCGCCTTAAGTGCGCCGTTGAAAAACCAACACCCAACACGCAATTTTTCGAGTATTAGGCGTAGTTGGGAGAAGGAACCTGTACTTAATACAAGCTTCCTTCTGCCCATCCTGTTGTATGCGGGATGCAGCGTGAAGTTAAAACAAGAGATTTCTAGAAAACATAACTTATAATTACAATAGTTTGAAATATTTTCATAAAAACCAATCGTGAGCTTTAGAATTGTGGAATAAGTTCTATATTGTAGGAGCAAATACAAATTCTGTTAATAAAGCTGTTCTGTGAAGTTAATTAACAAACAAAAGTATTCGGCATTCGCTCTTTCAACAGACATTGTTATAATCTATGTTTTGTTTGACTTTTACCACGCTTTTATTAGTTCGAGGGTTAACTGAGTCCACTGGGATGCCTCTACCTGGTACTTGCAGGCCTGGTGATGCTGAATATAAATAAATAATAAAAAAATACTAAATAAATATAAGATAAAAGAATCTCAATTACTCGCACTTCTAATTGTTGTGCCAAATTAAAACTTGGAATATAATAATATGATATAATAATATGATACTGTCGCGCTGATCAGACCAGCGTGACATAAAGAAACTGTAGTTCCTTGGATTAGCGCGTTCAATCAAACAAACTGTTCAGTTTTATAATTAACTAAATTCCCGTTATCTCCTATTTCTTTTACGCTCCCCAAGGAGCCAAATTTCAGCGGTCTCTACCGGGTAATTCCGACTATTCGTTGTCTGTCCTAACCCGAAAGAGATTTATGTACTATATAGATTGATTGTTAAATAACAGATTAATATGTAAATAGGGAATCAATTCGTCACTGTCCATGATTCAAATCTGTAGCCACCACATTTTTTTAAGATTCACGCTGGGTAGGCACAGGATACCTGGGAATCTAGTGGTGAGACAGGCCGTTCCCATTAAGATTCTTCTGTTTTCCGCCGTGGTCTGGAGGAATTATATGTTGAGTGGCGGAACTCAACGCCGCAACCATTGTGCTTAGCGCAACATTTTCTACTGCGTCACAAAAACTTATAGAATTTATGACGAAGTAAAGTATAATTTATTGTATATTTATAAAAATTGTGATTACATGAATAAATATAAAAGCAATTAATGTTAAATATTCCATTTTTCACGTTCAAAGGCGAATGATCAATGCTTCTGAGAAAAAATCACATTATTATTGTAAAGTTTCTTAAATCTCTGAAAGAATTTTGTTTTTTGTGTACCTTTATACATTCTGTTGAGTGTTTTTACTTTATAATTTATAATGATCGTGGCGCAGGAGCATAAAGTGTGACTGTCAACGCGTCGCAACGTGTGTAGGTTGTGGATTCGAGTCTCAGTCGAGGAAATGAAATATTTCATATTTTCATTTTCTTAGCTCTCTCTGGTGTCGAGAGTAAGCGTGGTTTTGAGGACATCCACTCAACACGCAGTACCTTCAGAATTCGGTGGCAAATGGGCAACGGATTGTCTTAACATAAGGTTCTCTCCGCCTACTCTGCTGTTTGTGGGATATCGCGTTAAACAAAAGATACAAAGAATACTAATATTTGTACCTGTGAGTTCTATTATGACTGGGACAAATTAATTATTTTAATTTTCTCGAAATCTTCGCTCTACCTACTTCTCCGAGATTTAAATCTATAAGCATCGTACAGTACGATAATATTTTTCTATTTTAGTTATTCAATTATCATAAACATCCACTTATTATTTACGTCACCCACGTAACATAGTGTACACGAACGACGCGCTAATTAACGATCAAATAATATTTATTATTGTAATGGAGTCGTGTCGCAACGTGGTTTACGCTGGTTGGTTAACAGCGTTTCATAATTTCTAAGTACTTTAATTAGTAAGAAGGTATGGCACAGTATAAGCATGACTGTGAGTGTAGGTTCAAAAACTGTATTGTAATAGAGAGACTAGTACAAGAACGAACTGCCAACCTTCACATTTACTGTCAGCAATTGTTCTCTGTCTGACTCGCCAGTTGTCAGTTTTTATTTCTACTCTACTAAAAGTACTTCTAACTCTACAAATAATACTTGAGTATTAAATGTTACTTACTCATTAACTAAGTATTACTCTACCAAGAATATGTAGAGTAAGAAGTAACAACAGTATTTTTATAACGAAATAAAATTAATTTAAATTTTATTTCGTTTACAAAGTAAATTGAATGATTATATAATTCTTGCTTACATTGCTTAGCTCACAAGCTCACAAAAATATATTAGCTTAAGAATTAAATTTGTACAATATTTGAATCTCTAACTTTCGTAATATAACATGTAAATGTCAGGTACATTCTTAGGGCGTTACGACGTTCTTAATTGCATACAACTTGACTGTAATTAATACTCGACATTTTATTAAAAACCACAGATAAAAAAATATATATTATAGATAAATATAAAATATAGTTAAAATTAGAGAGAAGAAAATATGCAGATTCATAAAAAACAAAGGTCAACATTAAGATTTGTGTGTTTGGTATTCAAATATCAAAACTTACGGTGATTGTCACCTTTCAATTTGTAATACTTATACAGTCGAGTGCATAATCTCTTCAAAGAAATTGACGTTAAAGTCGTGGGCCACCGTGTGTTTGTTTTGATTTTGTACTAGACACTTCTCAGTTTTACTGAGTAAATACGTATGCCCTTATTATTTTGGAGTTTTTAAGAATGGTCATAGTGTTCGATTTTTACTCGGCAAGCTGCTTATGTATATTTTATACGTTTTCTTAGTACTAGTACAAATAAAACAAAGCGTATATTTACGAAATTCTAATTTATTGTCTCTAACTGATTACAAAATTCAAATTATAAAAAAACTGTGGAATTTTGTTCTATCATTTAAGTAATGAATATATTTTAATGATCTGCATAAAAGTAATAAATAATAAAAAATAAACACATAAACATTTAGTTTAACGAAATATATTACATGAAAACGAGTGTAGAATAAGTAGGTTTTGCGTAGGGCCGAACAGACCACTTCGCTCGGCAGTACGCGTCGGGTCTTTGCGTTGGAATGACGCTCGCGAGTTTAAAAAAGTTAGTTGCATTTCGCCCCATTTCTGCTGTCAGTGTCAGTGACAAATGTTACTTTTACAACTTAAATAGTTTTTGAAAATGTTGAAAGGCTTCTGAGTGTTCGTTTTAATGTGATTTCTTTTTGGATTGGTGTCTCGCGCACAAAATTAAATAGCAATAGGTAATTTGGAAGTTTAACAGTGTCGAAATTGTAAACGTAATTAGACTAACCGTGTTTGGTAATATTTTCAATATTTCAATCGTTAAAGAGATAGATTTTTTAATTATTCATAAAAATGAATTGTGTAAAGTCAATTTTATAAGAATATTCTTAATAGCTTTGTAACTATTAGTTTTTATTGTACGTAATAGAGAAATAAGGTATTTTAATATACACATTTTAATATAATTAAAATGGACACAAAATTAGTATTTTATTAGACTATATTATTCGTCTGTTTTTACTTAAATAGGAGATATTTAAATGAATGTCTTGGCTCGCAAGCTGCAAATATTATTCAACATATTAATCATCAATTGTTTTGTATGTACATAACACATGTAGGCGCTATGCATATAGTACTTATATAAATATGTATGTATTTCTATTGTCTCTATGTTTATTTATGAATATGAGCCTTGTTTCTCTTCAAGGTGGATTCGTATGGTCGACTATATAGAATTGTCATGTTTTAAAAAAATTGAGGAAATCTTAGACCAAAACAATTTAATTTAATTATAAGACTTAGGGATACACAGAATATAATTAAAACTGTGGTAGTAACAGTATTACGTATTTGGCAAACGTATAACGTTTAACCAAACGTGTTTCTTTTACAAATATTAATCGGTATGTGGTGTTTTTGCAATATTTTTGTATGATGCGTATTAGCTCGTCATGGACTATTAATTGTACATATGTTATTAGTATGAAATGAAATATCTGTTTTTTTTTTTTAATGAAAATACTTTAATTTCTATTATTAGTAAGAAATGAATAGTTTTTTTATGAGACCAAGGACAAGAATTTTTTTTTTATTAAATATTTAATTTCCTCAAGTGGGAATTGAACCTACAATCTGTCGCATTACAATTGTGCTCATGTGCACCTAAATAATTTTAAGTCATAATATATTTTTTGATATAAACTTTTCAAAGCTAATTTAAAGAGAATCCAGCTTTACGCTCCAACTTTTCATACTTATCACAATCGTAGTCATACACAATTTCGTGCCGCTGGGAACTGACGCTTTGTCGAGAATTTGATGAAATATCGATTAGATGAGATTTGTTTTTTATAGTTGAGACCAACAAGATAAGATTTGCGGGTTTGAATCGAGTTGGAGATAACGAATGGTGGTCACTTCTTCAAACAAGTATAGATACAGACATAAAGGATAGTGTGACGTCCGACGTATAAAATAATTAATTTCCTCGACTGGGAATTGAACCCACAAACTTTCGCGTTTACAGTCTCTCTTCTTCTCCGTACGCCTTTCCTCATACCTAATAAGCCTTAATGAAGGCATAGGTAGCTGAATAAGAATATAATAATTATGTTTAAACTAACACACCAAAGCTTATCCAATGCGCTACCTGATGCTGTGCAAACTCAGTTCCGAAATCCGGATTCTTGAGTACAATTTGGTAACTACGCGAGTCGAACTTAACTGTTTTAACTAATTGAGGTGATTTGAAATGTCTGCCGTTGTTGGAATAGAATTAAATGTTTATCGAGGATTAATTATTGTAGGCTCTCGTGGTGGGTGGTGGTGGTGTCACGCGACAGTTGTAGATTCGATTCCCACTCGAGGGAATAGATTATTATTTATTAATATTTTAATTTCTTCGTTCCAGCACCAAGCAAAAACCTGATATTAGTTCCGTCACTCAACACGCGATACCTCGAAAAAATCGGCAGAAAATGTTGAACGGAGTGTCATAACATTATATTACCTCTCAAAAAATCTTTTTTAGTCTACATCCGATCTCCATGTTTTTATTGCTAGTTGCTATTAATCTGATGTGCGAACACTGATATTTATTTTTCCGTGTTTGCTGTATCACGCATATATTATGTAGGGTAGATAGATAGATTGAAAAAATAAGTATTTCTATATATAAAATTGGAATATAATCTTTATTCATGTAATAAAGTCTCCCCTCAGATACGCCAATGATTTCAAACATTTATTGAATATCGAACTACCTTCCTACCTTCGTTAAAGCCATTGAGTCGTTTACTAAGACCGAAAGTCCAGCCAGTTGAAGGTAGTGTTTGTATAAATAGATCACTTGCAAATCTAGGACTTAAAGTTGGGTGGAAGCTTAGTCGGGATATTTTGTATGTAAACTTTATTATAATACTTAGTATTAAAGTAGACCGAGCGAATAAATTGCTTCAATAATAATTCCTACTATTTCAAATGAAAATATTTCCTTTCCCTGGATAGGAACCGAACCCACGACCATCTCTATTAAAGTCAAATATCCACGACAATCTCATATGGAAGGTTATTATAAAATATAACATTATTCACATATATGTTTGTATGTATATATTTCCATGCCACACGTGCCACCGAAAGTGACAGATACAATTTTGGAACACCCAAGAAGAGTAATGTATTATTTGAAGGGTAAATACCCTCTTCAACGTCCACCCTCATCGAATATTGCTGATCGTAAAACAACGTACAAGTAACGGGATATTTTACGCGAGAACTGTGAAAGATATGGGAGAAAATCTAGAGTAAGTAGAGGAAATAGGGGTGAAAGCTCTGAAGTAAGGATGGTGATATACGTTTAATTTTACCTTAAATATTGGAGTGGCTAGACTTCTCTGTTTTTTCTACGTGCCGGTTGTTGTCTTTTCAGAATTTCTTAGGAACTAAAAATCATATTGAGACAATTCTTTTAGGTGGTTTATATATTCTTATAGAACAGTCCAAGTTTCATGGAAATTGGTTTAGTAGTTATTGAGATGTCCGCATATTTCTAGAGACGTGTATATTATCTATATACATATAAAAGGAGGTGTTCCCACTGACTGAGGAAAGCTAAAGCCATAACCGCTCATGATAGAAACGTGAAATTTGGACAGATGTTTATTTTCATAATATGTACATCCATTAAGAAGGGATTTTAAATTGGAACTACTAATTTTAAAATGAAACTACTAATTTCATAAATATATTTAATAAATATTCGTATGATTCAAGTGGATGAAGCCACCTGAGTCTGCTAGTATATTATATACCTCCTGAGTTGTAATTTAGACATGTTAAAAGGTTGTATTTTTAGATGCTTTTAAAGATATTCCGTGTTGGGTTGCGGATCCGAACGCCGCACTTCGTATTACCAGATGCAAGATGAATACTTAGGTATATGTCACTTAGTGATAACTTATACCTTAGTAAGGTCTTTAACCTTGCTATGCCAGATGCTTAGCAGATGTTTCTTCATCTGTATTCAGCATAGAATGCAATAACCTTCTTACTATTGCAAAAACAACTACGTACGTAATACACATTAATAATAGCTTTAGATATCTACAATAGGGACCATATTAATTATATTATATGGTAAGATATTTTAGAGTGTAAATTACATATTATTTGTGTAATTACGGCGTTGAGTTCCGCCATTCAACGAGCAATATTTTGAATTCGGATCGAAAGCGATAAATGAATCAGTAAGCGATATCTTGACACTAGATTTGGTCTATCCTGCTGCTATTAGTAAAAATGCTTAAAAATGAAAAAAAAGCAATACTGATATTGCCTAGTGAAAATACTCCTAGAGAATCAACTGAATTTATTTAGAAAAATTTTAAAAGTAATAATGTAATGTAAGTTTAAAAGTGTAATTCTTTACAAGATTTAAGAAAACCGTACATACGAGTACACATGAGTGAGTGGTGAGTGTTCAAATCCCGCTGTGTATAATTTTTTAATACATTTTCAATTGAACTTATTAACTAGCTCTACTTAACATACGCAAAAGAGAAGCTAGGACTTAGACACCTGCTGCGACCTGTTCACATTAAATATCCCCAACGTCAATAACATGGTAGTAAAAAGCCGTTGAGTATGTCGCGTCTTACATTTGTATATAACTTTGTTGCTTATGTTTTAACATTAATATATAATATATAGAAAATATAATTCTATATATATTTTTACTCCAAGGGATAAGAAACCTGTGATAAGTGTCTTTACGTGATATTCGTGCGGTCAAAAAAATTGAGGGAAATAAATGTATTATTTTTCTTAAATATAATATTTTTAAAATAAAAATTATCCAATGTCCTTTCTTGATACTAATAATATGTGTACAAAGTTTTATGACAATCGGTTGAGTAATGTTGGCGAGAAAGAAAAACAACAGACAAGCTTACACTTATTCACATTTATAATATTATAATCAATATCCTTGGTATTCATTATTTTCACCCGAAAAGTCGATTTAATATTCTACTTAAAACTAAAAGAATATTAAATTAATTTTCTAGCAAGTCACTCAGATATATTCTGGAAACATACACAGTTTTCATTTCCCATAATATTTTGTGGCTTCGCCAAGCAATTCTCCTTGGACGTCCGTCCTGACATTATCGATGTGGGTTAAGTGATTCAATTTAAAATGCAGTACAATCTATATATGTTTTCTTCATAAAAGTATATGAAAGATATTTTGAAGTGACGTCAGAGATTTTTGTTTTCTGAAAGATGACGCATACTCGTAAGTACATGATTAGAGGCCGTTGTGTCGCAGCCGCGCATATACTGAGTGTGAACGCGGCGGTAACGGGTTTGATTCCTTCATGGGCAAATGTATTTATTTTATTTAATGGATCTAGTAATGAGAGAAAATATGGTGTTGAAATTTGAGCGGGGAGTGGGAGTGTGAAAGTGAAAAGGACCTAATCTCTACTGCAAAATAACTAAATTAATATCACACCGGCGTTTTTACTTGAAGAGTTTACACTTAAAAAGATAGTTGGTTTTCTCTTTTATACAATATATCTAAAGGAGTATCCTGGGGGAAAGGAAAGCCAAATGCTACACTGTCATATACGCTTAAAAAATATCTAAATACTTCTCGGAGATAGATTTGAACCATTGGAATAAATCATACCACGACATTTTAAAATAATAATCGGTGAGCGTTAGCATGTTGTCATGTAATGTAATAGCTAACGTCGACTACATGTCACACAAACACTCTCGAGAGCCATATACATGTACAAATGTTCTCCGCCCGTCTCGCGACATTCTTAACTTGAAAATCCTGAAAAATGACAAGAAAGAAACTCCCCTCCCTTACAAAATTCAACAAGCTGCTAGAGGTCATCGCGTTACCAACACAGTTTACATTTACTAAAAAAAATATTTATTTAATAAATATATAAATAAAAATAACTTGAAATTATCTCGTTCTGTAGTTGTACTTACCCTCTTTTTTTTAGCTTCACGCTATATCCCGCACCTCACAGGGTAGCTCCATTTCCATTAAGACACTGTCGCCGAATAGAAGAATTTTTGTAGAGCTGTTTTATTGTTTTATTGCAGTAGACCGTCGTAAATGAATGACACTACTCAGTGTGAGTAGTTGTAGAGAAATATGTTTGCATTCTATATTGGTTTCGGGTATTTTAGAAAACCCCTATGAAAATGCAAATCAGTGGGGGAAGGGAAGTGTCTTAACATTAGCCCCCCCCCCCCCCTCCTGTTTCCTCTGCCTATTGCGGAATACAGCATGAAGGTATAAAAAAATATTATCTTCATGTTTCTAGACAAAAGTAACCTTAAATTAACACACTCCGTTCCCTACTTTCTGCATGGAAATGAAACAAGTATATGATAAGTCTCCCAAGCATTGATCAAACCCACAACCATCGTTGAAGTCGCACGTTCTGCCACCACGCCATCCGTCGCCTCTATGAAACTCATGAACGAAATCTCATATCAGATATTCACAAGCTTAATTTTCGGTATTAGGAGATGAGGAATGCCGTGCACACCCCCATTTATAACCCTTCACAAACAACAGTAGACGATGACAAAGGCGAGGTACGTAATTAATGATTCGACTAGTTTCTAACGGTATGGGCACCAAGACTTTCTATCTATACATATATTGTTATTGCTGGCTTGCAGAGACCAGGCGTGGACGAGAAATGCTCTCATAATATTTTTTTTACCAAACCTAAAACTTTCCAGTTTGATAGCGAATATTTTATTTAATCTATGAGTAGTTAGTACGTTACCTACATACAGTGCCGCGCTACTAAAAGCCATTCTAGTTCAGTATGTCCCAGCGTACTGGCACAGAATTCAAAATCCCCTTGGAATTAATACCTCTATGGCTAAAGGAAATTATACGAGTTTCTCTTCTAAAGAAAACGTATATTTTTTTCACAATGTATTTCGCATATTACTATATGTATGTAGGTAGGCGGGTTAGGAACAGTTTCAGGACACTCGTTTCCCATTTAGACACATCCGTTGCCCACTTTTCGCCGACATTTGGAGGCATTGCGTGTTGAGTGGCGGAACTCAACGCCGCGCTTTATCTTTAGCCAGATATAACAACAATTAATTTCTATGATTGGGAATTAAATCCAGATTTGTTATGCTAAGAGTCGGAAGCTATGCCACTTCCCTACGACGACCTCGACAAAACGTAATTTATTTAATTATATTAGAGAACGTGAACGCTCTGGGTTTTATTCGTACAGTTCTCATGTCTCTTTTCGCAACAATTGCATTATCACAATTCCAGTCTTAAAATTTAATTTGTAACTGAGTTTTATTTAAATATGGAGCCGTGGCGGCTTAAGAGAACCTCTCTAACTGTAAACGAGACAGTTGTGGGTTCGATACCCACTCAGAGAAATGACCACTAAGACAGAGTTTCTCGAAATTCCTTCAAGTATTGACATTGGAACGCAAATAAAGATGCGGGTGACGACTAGTAATAATTATTTAACTAGTCCTGCTAACAATTTTTTACTTAATAATTAAACATCTACTTATAATATTAAAAGCATATTTTATAATGATAAAATAACACAAGGCCGCACTGAAAACGTTACATAATTCGTCTTCCACTCAAAGGCCAATACTCAAGAGTCGACATTAAAAAACCTATTTATTATTATTTTTTATATTTATTTTTTGCATATTTTTTGGCTGCAAAGTTAGCAAAGGGAACCTGAGAACTTGATGTCGAGGCACTCCGTTCATATTGAGACACTTCCGTTTCTCACTCTCCGCCAAATTCTGGAGGTAAAGCGTATTGAGTGTTTATATTGCACAATTTGCCTCGTTGCCAGAGCGAGGACATCAAACTATTAAATATTTAATTTCCTGAATTTGAATCGAACCCGAAACCATCGTATTTGCAGGAAGACGCAATGTTAATCTCAATCAGTATTAATTTATTAAACACTTATATTTAATTTCTTAATTTACAAAATATTTCAAGCCGAAACTGACATCGCTTTTCGCCTTGGCCTCCGTCTTCACCTTCACTGAGTCATGCTTGTTGCCTTTATATTGAAAGCGACTTAAATTTCAAACGAAATAATATTTTAAAGCAAAATATTTCATATAAAGCATTTTCTGATTTTATTTTTAAAATATTCTTCATAGATTTGATACTCTTTGAAGTACTTTTATTTATTATTTTGAAAAAAAAGTGAAAGTTGTTCATTTTTTAAGTAAATCACGCTATAGCGTCACACTGTATCCCGCGTGTAGCGGGTTAAGTAGTAAAATCCCTACAGCTAAATATGCGATACTAGTGTAAAAAATACTTACGAGATCCAGGTAATCAAACCCGCAACCGTCGAGTTTACACTTTGTATAGAAATACACAAATTATTAAAACGTCACTCTTTTCTATTAGTTTATCGGTTACAAACATGATTTTGTACAACTTTTTATCGGTATGCCGAAAGTAAAGAACTATTTTTTTATAAAAATATTTTTCCCGCAATATTTTTTTTTATTGTTGGTATTTTGACCATAGGGTCAAAATACCAAGAATTTAAAAAAAATAGTTTGCACATCCCATCTCTTAACACTAGCTTCTATCGGCCTCGGCTTTGTGGCCTTTTACCTGTGGTTAAAGCTAGATAATATTGGTAAAAATTAAATAACTGTGAACTACTTATATAATGTTTTTCGCCTTAAGTTTAGACCTTACAATTTCAACCCTTCTTCGTCTCATATATTCAAAATGAAGACCCTTACATTTTTTAACGAAGTTAGATGAATGGGTACAGAATCGCTTCATATATAAAGTGCCCTGTAGCCTTTTTATTGAATAGCCTCTCGCACTTCAAAAAAATTGCACTTATTTGTAGCTTAAAAGAAAAAAAGACATTTTTAACCCTATTTAGTATACGGCATATAGCAGACATGAACTGAGAGAACTAAGTGTTAAGACACTACTTCATCTGCTTTTGTGTTGTGTGATACATACGTGTTGTGTGATAGTACACTGCATTTTGTCCCCCATGTGTGGACCGAACCCACGACCGTCGCATTCGACGGGAGGAAAAACATTAACACAGAACTAATATAACAAAGTAAACCTAAAACCTACCACATAAAAATCAAAGTCACTAATCACTAGACCGTGACATCTTAATGGTGAAAATAAATAAAACCCTGCCAAAAGTAACAATTTCAATAGCAGGGTGTAATATTTGTAACATATATATATATATATATATATATATATATATACAAAAAAAAGTATAGAAAGAACACGTTCCAATATTTAAAATACCGGTCCGAAACTAACGAGTCCGCAATCAAAAGGAAGGAACTAGTTTAGATATCGCTTAAATATGCGATACGTGGTTTAAACAGTTATGACCCATCAAATATTCATAGATACCACATCTCACAAACATTTAAAGCAATTTTGTCACTGAGACGTGAGAGATATCAAACCTGTTCGGAAACCTTTCATCTGTTCGGCCGCTTGTCGCTTAAGCTGGGCCAGCTCTGGGTGACCACTGATCTTGACCGCTTAGGAGCTTAAGCTCTTCCTCGTCCTTTCACCCAATCCACGTTCCAGTTTGTTAAGAATATTTCTTCATGGCTTTTGAAAGTGCCGTGCCAACTATATTAACAGGCGGAAGTGGACACTAACGGTTAGATGACTTAGGCCTGATGATGATGCCCAACAGACAAACTTTTCAACGATTACAAAGCGGCCACGACATATCGTCGGTAGTGTATTTGCCTACCCTGTTATGAGGGGAAGTGGTATTGGTAGATAGAGCTAAGTCATTCTGTTTCTGTTTATGACTGTCACTCAGGAATGAAAGGAATGATTTTCATATCCGCATTCTAAAATTATACTGCGGCGTTGATTTCCGCTATTCAATTTAAAAGTGCATTGGTTCAAATTCGGACGGAAAGCAACGAATAGAGTGTTTTAACAACAACTTCTCTACGTACCGCTTGAGAATGTGAAGCTAAAAAACAAAAAGCACATTTACCCAACAATTTCCAAGCAAGTTTTGCACCACTAAATGATATTTTATATGCAAATTTATCCAAAAAAGCTTAAAATGCATAAGCTGAGTACATAAAAAGTGGATGCGGGATATCCGATACGCGAGAGCTCGCGAGCACATGTGAGAGTGAATATTACGTTACCCGCGAATTTATGTTCCAAATTGTTTAAATATTAACTAACTTAACGAGCTCTACGTTGTATCCCGCACGTGACAAGGTAGGCAGAGGGAATCGAAGAACCTGGTATAGAAAGACACACTGTTCCAATTAAGTCACTTCTGTTTAGCACGTTTCACCAAATTGCATGTTGAATGGCGAAACTCGACGCCACGCTTTGCCTCAACATCGCAGAGACGCAGGGGTGTGAGTGTGTGACTGTAATGCTACGGTGGTAAGTTCGTTCCCACTCGAGAGGATGATTTATTATTTCTAAATGTTTTCATTTCTTCGCTCTGCCTACCACTCTGCTTCGCTCTGCTGTATGCGGGATACAACGTGAACCTGAAAATGAAAATAAAAAAAGAATTTACCTTAAAATTTTGAGAAATCCCTTTAAAAGTCCATGTCAAGTCGAAGTACAAGAGATACACAACATTTACTAGTTAGTATAGCCGTAGCGTAATAGAAACATTCAGAGTAGGTCAGAGTGGCTGCACGCGCAGGTTGAAACCGGTCGGACTCGACCACTTGTTGGACAGTTCCACTCTAGCGGTCTAAGTTTGCGTTTCCCATACTCTTTTACTCGACCTGCGCTATTTACAACACATGTACGTATCATTGACTTGGATTTTTCATTGAATTTTGATTCATTAATTTCATACTTGTACTTTTCTTCAAGTAGTTTCTTTTCTTAACGCTATATTCCACTTACAGTAGGGTAGGTAAAGGGAGCCTAGTGTAAAGACAGTCTGCTCCTAACGTCGCGTCGCTCTCAATACTTTAGGTTATCCACAAACAAACACACAGACTAACTTCTGTAGTTACATCATCGATTGTTCTAATCGATTCGTGACGTGGGAATTTGAAATGATAAATAACTATTAAGCTATTATAAACTTTATTATTACTACTGGAAAGTATTATTTTCAAAGTACCCTTATTTATACCAGTTTGTGTAACCCATTAGTTACTTGAGAATGGCTTCCCAGAAGCGGATATTATTATTTTGTATGTAATAAATGTATGTATGAGAAATACATAAATTATTGAATATAATAATATTAATATTGTACCTACTATTAAATTAAATATTTAATTTATAGTTAACATGTAATAGTTAACGTATGTATATCGGTAACGTAAATTTCTTCTTGTATAATAATATAATTGGAAGGTTTCGCAAAGGTTTTCCCGTCATACTTCAAGCACAATAATTTGTCTATTTTGTACCAATATAAACTGGATTTTCCATTTTATGTATAATAAGTATGACAATATGTACATTGATAATTTTATACGTATAAATATAATTCTACATATGCGTGACGAAGTGCAGCTTTTGATACTAGTATGTACTGTCTGTTAGAAAAACAATGACGATACTATTAATTGAAATAAAAATAGATTGGATTTGCAATAATGTAATTTAATTATTATTGATATTTTTTAAAAAATATTTCAAAAGTAAACGTAAGTAAGAGTAAGTTCCAATATATTAATTTACGAGAAATTGAATACCACTAGAATTTTTTTTTAAATGTTATCGCATACGATATAATATCAAATGAGGCTGTTCAAACGTCGATACTATCTACGATATTATACTAACCTAGAACATCTCTTTTCACTCTCAACTTGAAGACCTTTTAGGATAGGATGTATGACGAGGTTCTCTTTAGATACTTCATAATAAAATAAAAGCTAAAAAGAGGCCGTCTTGGCGCTGGGGCACAAGGAAGTGACGCGACTATTTAAGGTTCGATCTCACTTGAAGGAATGCTAGGCAAAAAGCAAACGGTCAAAAGGCAAAGTGTCTTAACACTATGTTAACCCTACACTGCGAGATACAGCGTGAAGCAAAAAATTAAAACAAAAATTGACAACGCAAACACTAGAAATATTGGCTTCCAAAGAATGTGTAACTTAGTTAGAATGTACATTAAATTCCAGTGCGGTGCCGAAGTTACAGAGCAGAACGTTCCTTTTTGCTTTTAGTATTTAATTGTATTGTGTAGCATCGTAATAGATTTTAAATATGATCTTTGAAATAATTAATTATAAACTTTTAGTAGACACAGGTTCGATTTCCACTAGGGGGAATAAGCTATTTTTACTTCCTCCATCCTCCTCATCCAGTGGACCTAGTGTTAAGACACTCCGTTCTCATTAAGACGTCACGGCACGCAACGCAGTTTATTTTATGCAATATATGATAAGTATGCAGTAATATTTTATTATTTATTAGCCTATAATTAAAACCATAATAAATCTCACGGCCATTTCAACACATATATACATAAAATGAATTACATAGTATAACAAGTAATATACTACGCGTTTACAAACAACAAACTGTTATTATATTATTAAATACTCGCATTTAAATCATACGATCCTTATACCGTTTTAATGTCAATTAACCGTTAATTGATATCTCTGAGAGCAGCTTTAAACCATTGTACGTACATATATACGAATTTATATGTAACTTTCTTGTTTCACTTCCGGCGACGAAGTGCGAACTAGAACCGCATTCTGAATAGAAACAGCGTATCCCGCTTTGTATTAACTGTGTTGTATGAGTGTTTGCTTCCAAGCTGTTATGCGCATTTCTATGTAACTCGAAGGCTGTTTTATTATTATTATTATTATTAAATTTAGACGCTGATTTAAGCCTAACGACATTGACTGAAAACGCGACGGCTGTGAGTTTTATTTCCATTTGAATGTCTTCTCCGGTAACAAGTGAATACGTCTCCAGAACTGGGCATGTCTAATGCGGGATACAGCGTGAAACTAATAAGAATCTTATGATTTAAGAGATTTCTACATGTCAAACAATGTTTTAACTCTCAACACCGGTCTCCATATTCGCTGTCACAAATACTATTTGATAACGACTCTACTAATGGAACATTGGTGCGAATGCTTCCATTGAATATGCGAAGTCCACCAATATTAGATTTCAATGAGATTTTATGTTTCCATTTTGTAGATTATACTGTTGTTTTGATAATTTGGCTTCACGCTGTATACCGCACATTGGCGGGTTGTATGTGGGAACTAGTGTTAAGATGCTCCGTTCCCGAGAAATTTTCGACATGTTACATGTTATGTAACGGTACAACGCCGCACTTTTTAATATATTCATCATAATATAATCATTTTCCGAGCGTGCGGCAGTTTCCTGTGGGACCAAATATATTAAATGTATATATCTAAACACATATATAATATTTACATCTACGTTTCTCAGAGAATGGAGCCTGTAAATAACACTGTACGGCCGCCATACCAAATTGCTTACAAAACAAAATATTGCATTGTATAGATCATACAACACATTCCTTTTGTCTTTGTATTATAAATACACGGAGTTTTCTTTTTATTTCATTCAGAACGTATGACGGGTACATTCTATTGCAATTGTATAGATAGATATCAATCATTCACAAACGACGTCTAATTTGATCACTTATATGATTAATAGGCTCAAACAAAATCGAGAATTGGGGTTTAAAGTGGGAAGTGGAGTGTCTTAACACTGTGCTCCCTTTGCCTACCCTGCTACATAGAGGATGCAGCGAAGATGGAAAAAAATATAGTCTTCGTCCATAAATACACAATCCGACCAAAACATTTTTTCAATTCGACCCAGTAGTTCCTGAGATTATCGTGTCAACCAATCTAAATCTTCAGCTTTGTAATATTAATTCAGAAGTATAAACTGAAACAATGCTAGGTCTAAAAGAAATAAAAGTCTAAATATTTACCCAATGACATTTAAAGGGGTAAGCGCGACAAAAAGACGTACTACCTACATATAAGTACAGAGATATTCGAAAAGAATTTTCGCATTGACATTTCCAAGTCCAAACTAAGATTCAATGGTTCATGAATGCGATAGGAAGCTCTATATGCCTTTTTCTTTTCATATATACAGCTGTGAAGTCCGTGACTAACATGCTATAAATAATTCTCAAAAGACCTGTTACTAACAACGTCGATGGGTCTATACGTTCGATTCTCATTCATGTCAAATAGAGAACATAGCGCCTTAGCAGTTCCTCTTTGTCAATGCCATTATGGAGGAAAAGCAGCTTCACGGGTTTTCCCGTACTCTACCTTCCCCGCCCCCCATGTCCTCCAATTCCCGTATTGTGTAGTACTGAACGCTGGAAATAAAAATTAAGAAATAAATATGCCTCCGAGTTTAGATCGACCTCACGACCGTCGAGTGTACGCTTAGACTCCACCATAGTACCACTCCGCCACGACGGTCTCATTTTATTCAAAAAGCCTAGATGATTATACTACTTAAAATATTTTCGTTTACACTGTTAAAGCACAGCAAAGTCACTATTAAGCTTTTTTTTTAAAAGTTTTTTTTAATAATTATTATTATAAAATGTGAGGATCAATTTCAATTATAATAAAGCATTGAATGCGACAGGAAGCGGGAAGTACGTGACTGTTCGTCTGTCACTATGGCGACAACTCCCAAACAGTCCGCAAGATGATTTGAATCACATATACCTGTCCTTGTCATTTGGTAATGTATAATGTGTTGTGCGAAAGAGATGGTAATAGCAGGTGTTTATTGTGGTTCAATTGTTATCGATTTCATTTGAGCGCTAAATAAGAATAATTTAACTATTATTAGAATAATTTAATATTGGTTAGATAAATTAAAATTTTGTTTTTATGTCCAACATTGCGTTGAGTTCCACCATCCAACACACAATATCCCAAGAATTCGGTGGAAAGTGGACAACGGAAATGTCTTAATGGGAACTTAGTGTCTTAACATTGGGAATCTCTTAGCGTACTCTGGAATGCAGTACAACTGCAACTTGAAACCGTTTTTAAACAATTTTTTATTATCCGTGTCACGCTAAGGAGCCCCTTTCTCCTTTCTTCTTTCCCTATTTTTCCATCATTTAAAGCAAGCAAGCTCGACGAGTTCAGAGCGTTTGGGCGGTTCCCAGGAGGCGCGGGCTCGAGTCCCGCTACGTCCAAGTTTTTAAATGTTTCCTAAAGTAATTGTTAACAGGGAAGTAAAATATAAAATTCAAAATTCAAATACACGTCGCGTTTACAGTCCGACACTTTTTTAATTTTAATAATAAAATATATTTCATTGATATCAACACCGTACTTACTTACCCTTTATTTTCAACTCCTAAAGTTAAAGATAAATAACAAAGGAAGTTATACTTAGTTACTTATAAAATATTTATGTCTCTCAAAACTTAAGAGATGATGAATATTCCTTTAATACCTTTGCAAATTCGTTCGTCGTATTTGCATTCCCACTTCTTTCGAGGCTTACGTTAATTGACTGAATCAGGTTTTACTTTGTTTGTGTTGTTAAATTCAAATTAATTCTCTTAGGTAGAGAGAACGTAGTGCTAAGATGGGAACGGAATGTTCCCATAAGGACACATCCGTCTCCTTCCTTCAATGGAGTTCAATCAATTCAACAGCCGCATATGAATATTTTATTGAATATCGATAATTGAACATAGCCAGCAAATTTCAATGTTCAATACACAAACATTTGAACAATATTAAGTTCTCCATTCGGACTTTCAATTCTATCTAACAGAGGCAGAGCCTCCCAGCGGACTTGCGAACACGATATAGCGTTCAGCGATCATTCCCGATATTACTTCCAACTATATAAGTATATGTTATGTTTCTCTCATAGTTAGCTAAATTAATGTGAATTTATATGTCTCTATAATCTATACTGCTGCCGTATGACGCACGCACAGCCGTAACCGCTGTGCGTAGAAATGTAAAAATTTCAAAAGACACTTTCGTCCCAATTGCATGTTGAGTTGTGGAACTCAACGTCGCGCTTTTTCTTCATTATGTTTCTAAAACAGATAAATTTGCACTTTTGCTATTATTATAAAAAGATGCAAAATAACTCAACAAATACTTTTTCGTTTTAACATTTTTCCTATTTCTATTGAAACACATATCTTTGAGCACAGACAGAATATTGATTGTTCAAAGGGCACTGATCGAAACGGTGGATCTAGAGATAACTAACGAGTCGACTTTTGCTTCCAATTTTCTACAAAAAAAGCCAACGTGGCGCAGTGGCACCGCGTCTCACTGTACGCGATGTTGTGGTTTCAATTCCCACTCGGGTAATGAGTTATTTTCATTTTGATACTATGGAATCTAGGTAGTTTGGATTTGGTCGTAAAGCGAAACCGAAGAGTTTGTTAGGTTGATCGTACTAGTCTCGGGAACTGCTGGTTCGAATTAAAAACTTTTTAACCGTCCGCACTTAGTATGTGTTATATAATAACATATCATCCATTACAAATTCCAGTTATTTTTATTAATAACAATAGATATTATAAAAAAATCTTATATGGTAATTTTTAAATGAAATAATGTGATTTTTTATACAAATATTTTTTTGTGTCCGAATATATTTACACACGACGGTTGTGGGTTCATTTTATACTTGGAGTAGTGATTCTCTGGTCGACAGCAGAGCCGAAATTGGGCGGAATTTATTAATTCAAATTTGGTCTATTTTTTTTTTTAGTTGTATCTCGCATACAGCAGTGTAGGCAGACCCATCCCCCATTGTTCGAGAGACTCTGCTGTACAAGAGACAAACGCAACGATCGTGGGATCGACTGAAATGGAATCTAGCAAGTATCGTTTTGATGTCAGAGCGAAAAATTAAATTGCCTCGAACCCACAACCGCCACACACAAAAATCCAAATATATAATTTAACTCTTACGACCCATAAAATGAATAAACAAACGTATTTTAATCATTGATATGACGCCAGTACAGTTGAGTGTCCAACACACGATATCAGTGAAATTACCCAAAAACGGTACGGAGAGATAAAATTAATTGAAATTTATTAATATTGGCTTTTGTTCATTAAATAAGCGATACTGTAGCGATGTACATAATAATTGTAATTCAGTCACATCTGTTTTAGCTTTTAAAAGCTTTATAAAGTTTATCTTTTAAAGTTTAGATACTCAGTGCGTGTCGTGTCTCAAAAGTCATTGCCAGAGTAGGGAAATAAAAATAAATTTTTTTTTATTTTTTTTATTATTTTTTATTTGTTTCACATTTGTAAATAAAAATTAGTTGCAAGCCATCCAAGTGAAGAAGACCCGCATGTTTGGAAGAATATTCCAAACATGCGGGTTGATTTTACTTGATAAGTTATGCGACGTAGTACAGAATACTCTCAACCCTCCATCCCTTTACGAATAATTGAAAATATACACCCTTGAACTAATAACAGTTCGATGTAAGCCTACATTTAGACTTCTGTGAATTAGTCAATATTTACACCAATATGTAAGATACATCAAGTAATAAGGTCACAAATAATTAAAAGAGAAACACAATTTTTTTGTGAAAGCAGCTTTATAATCTCTTCCAAGTCCACCCGCCACCATATAAAAGGAGAGAAAATTTTATGAAAATAATTAGCGTTAAAAAATTTTCAGCATTTCATAAAAATAACATTTCAACATAGCGTTTAACAGACAGACGACACAAATGCCAAGTTTAATAAATTTCATATTTTTTTCATATTTTAAATTCATTTTAAATAACTTCGTCTGTTATATTTATGCATCGAAGTCGTTGTGGTGGTGTGGACAGCGTTGACTTTTTAATAGGTTAGATTCACATTCGAGGAAATGAATACGTTTCATTTCAAGTAAATGCTTCGTAAAGTTCCGTCCTATAACAAGTAACATCTCAAATTCTAAAGGAAAGTTGAGAACGGAGTGTCTTAACACTAGAACTCCCTGTCTTCTCTCGTATATGATAAAATTTAAGACAAAAAAATCTATAAATTAGTCTGTAAAGATTGAGCTCAGAATTAAATTTAGACTAAAGTTAAACAAATCACATATCCCTCTATACCTATATAGCGATGAAACACAATAAAACACAACAAAATGCCTCCGTTTACCCTCCATACACTGTACTATGCGGGATACAGCGTGATGTTGCGTGAACGCTATTTGAATAGATATTTCCTTTTAAATTCTCAGAAACACCATATGGCTGGTCAAGTCCAAACAAGGCGTTAGTCTTGTTAGGTTATATTTGTAACCTAGATACTGCACCTGTCTATCTGTTGACGTGACTGTATAACTGAAAACTCATATGACCGTTTTAAATTTAATGAGGAATGGTTTCATTTCATAAATTTTCTTTTCATATATGAAGGATATATAACGTGTTTTTATAGGAAAAAAATCCCTCAACTACGACTGGCTACGGATTCTGATAATTGTCAGTTGGAATTTGAAAAAAATCCTTATTTATTTATTAAAGCGAAATTATTGAAATTGTTCATTCATTCTTTGCTACATTTAATAAAAGGAAAAAAATCTTTATTATTTTTTGCTAATATTTTATTATCTCAGATATCCGAGTGTCCCAAATAAAGGACGTCACAGCCATTATGTATTCGTAACGGAATATTTTAAGCATTTGATTGCTATCTAAACTTATCTGCGCCAATTTTGTCACGAAACCTTCAAAGGAACCAGATAATTTTATACACTTTACAGCATTATTCATATCTATTGTTCTTGAGGCCGTCGTGGCGCAGTAGTACTGTCTGATTGTAAGAAGGTGGTGATCGGAGGTTCTATTCGCACCCTATGAAACTATATTTTTTTGTGATTTTCATACCTAACTCGCTCCTAGTAGATAAACTGTGAGGTTGAATTCCGCCAATCATAACGAATGGAGTGTCTGAACACTAGATTCCCTCTGTCTACCCGTTATTGCGGGAAAAAGCGTGAAGCCGTTTGCTTTTCACTTGATATCTCATAACTAGGTTAGCTTCAATGTTTCCATGAATAAAGCTCCCATTTCGCTTTTAAAACGACAGACTCGAGTGGCTCGTTCCAGAAATAAAAGATAGCACAAAGATGTCTGTGTGCCAGCATGCTGTTATATTTTTATCATTTATGACTTGAATTGTTATTTTAATTCTATTTTTGCTTATCACAATTTTTGTTTCTATCTATTTAATAGATTATGGCGCAGCGTTGAGTTACGTCACGCAATATATAATGATATTTCACATATATATAATTGAGCACTAGGGTAGGCTAGTTGCATTGTCGACGAGCCTCTTGCGATCGAGAAGAAGTACAGTGAGGTTTAAATGGGTAGTGTCTACGAGTTCCACATAACCTGCTCACCCGGGAAAAGGTTCCCTCACAAAAAAGACTAGGTGCATTGAATACAAGACACCTACGTCACCGTTTTTAACCTACATTTCTGACTTAAACACTTGGCTGTTGAATGCTCTCTGCTTTTACATTTATACGAGTCGACTGTTACATTTATTGGAGAGACGCTATGAGATGAATAGTTATAATGTATGAAAGCTGCCTTTGATGGATAATGCATTTCAAATTGTTTCATATTGTTACAGCTCTTAGTATATTTTATATTACTCATATTCTGTTTTTATGGCTTTTAGGCGTAAAGTGAGGAAAGACACACAAATGTTGATATGAAAATAGAGTACTCTTTAGTCAGTAAGCCGAATGAATTTTTATAAGAGACTATGGGGACTATTATTATTAAATTACGTAGAAATTTTTTATGGTTTAGAAAGATAAAAACCATGTAATAAAAGAAAACTAATTTAAATGAGTGTTGTGAGGGTGTACAAAAATTATAATTTTATCAAAATTTGTCTACGCGCTTAAAAAACAGCTGAGTTTTATTTGTCAAGAACGGCAGAGAGGTTACAATATTTTAACTATTTAACGTCAATTATGTGCTAACTAAAATCTCTGAGAATGCAACCAGTTTATTTCATAACAACTTCAACGGAAATCTAATCAAAGTTTCAGCAAACTGAAAATACAATTTGCATAATAATGAAGTAAATTGCAAGAATAGAAACAAAGCGTACGCCCACAACGCACTGTGTTATCACATCACAGCCATTCAATATCAGCCGTGACAAAGTCAAGATAGCCAGCCAGCCTCTGATAACACAGTGTTTGTTCACCTAGCTCTCTGTTAGCACGTAGCTATAAAGAAATCTAGAAAAAATTACGAAAAATCTAGATTTTTTTGTATTAGTTGCCTTTTATTAGGTCTAGATGTGCTATGTTATTCATAAAATGCGGTTAAATATATGTAAGTGTAGTTAAATTTAAAAGTAAAAAATGACCAAAATAATACAAACTTTGAACGCGTACTTATTAGACACGAGTAAGTGTTGCTCGTCTGTGGAAAGGTTGAAACAGTTCTGTTTGTGTCGGAGATATGAAGGTGATAATGAGGTAATATGTAGTTTCTATTATGTCATGAGATTATTTTTTATTTCCGGCCAAATGTTATATTACAAGCATACAAGCTAAACCAATGACGACGACTATTCTACACGAAAATATCTTTCAATTAGGATAAGTAGTTCCTTAGATTAGCGCGGTTAGCCAAACAGGCTGTTCACTATTGATTGATTGATTTTTTAAGAATTTTATGTGACTGTTAGTCACATAAAATTCTTAAAAAATGTAATTTTTTATTGTAATTAATATAGATTGTTGATGTTTGCCCGACTGAGTGTCATAATATAAGCATAAGTTGTATAATGTTTCCACAAAAAATGTAAAAAACAAAAAAATATGTATTTTATTTACATATTTTCTTAAACAAAATCTTTAAAAAAATGTCATACTATTTACGAACTTTTAACAAATAAATTTACATATTACGAATATATATTTTATATGTGAAATAAATATATTTTATTATTTTTTATATGTTTTATACAATGTAGCAATACTTCAATATAGCTGAAAGTGATTTATACCGTTTAATCTTCATTGAAATGCAGGCTTACTGGGAACAAAATAAATATTCATACAAAATATACTATAGAAATATACGTTTATTTTTGTTCTAAACTTATAAAGTTGCTTGAACTATATTAATAAAGTTTATCTATTAACTATTGTTTTACTCAACGCAAGATTGATCTATTATTAGAAAGAACCTAATGTGACCAAACTCTGTTTACAATTTCAAAACATCATGAGTAATGTACGAGTACGTATAAAAGGTTTGACTTTGAATGACTAATAAACCTCAGGCAGGAACGGAACTGAACCCGCTACCATCGAAATATTGACCATACCTAGTATACTAACACAGCGACCGACATTTATATTTGTATTTATATAAAAGCATTTAATCTTTTATCAATTTTATCGAGCTCACATTCTGCGATATCGATATCTCGTAACAATAGAGATAACACTTCGCCTAGAATCATAAAGGGTTTATGGGCCGTCAATATTTGAACGATGAGTTAAATTTTTAGAAAAATCTTTGACAGAATCTTATTTAAATGGACCAACATAACTATGTCTTTATAAAATTATTTTAATGTAAGTCAATTGTAGCTTGACGCTTATTCCCGCATTCTAGGCTTATAAGAAGTCAGTGTCAGACCACTACTCTCTACGTGCCGTATAATTTTCTACACAGCGTGTTGAATGGCGGAGGTCAACGTCGAAAATAACTCAGTAGTTAATTTTTCAAAAATAATCAATT
Source organism: Heliconius aoede (assembly GCA_037355905.1). Classification (NCBI taxonomy): domain Eukaryota; kingdom Metazoa; phylum Arthropoda; class Insecta; order Lepidoptera; family Nymphalidae; genus Heliconius; species Heliconius aoede. Next base: position 364,942 of record JBAIZZ010000282.1, read on the forward strand.
TCTTTTATCACTTCTAAAATATTTTTCCACAAAATTTAAACAGCGGGATTTGAACCCGTACTCATTGGAAGCTATCCAATAGTTCGTCGTCAATTAGGCCATACGTTCTTATCAAGAAACGTTGAAATGCTATCCGCTTGTTAGAACTTATTTTAGTGAAAGCATTTTTGTAGACTCAATTTTTCAACTTTTCACTTGTGTATTATTTTTGAATATTAATTTTTTTAAAGAAAAACGCAAAAAATTTGCTTTTATAGTATTTTTTCAAAAACGCAAATAAAATAAAATTTTACATTTTATAGTCCACGCAAACAAAATGACGGACTACGTGTCGTTTTTTTTTTTTATGGGAGAGGACAAGGCAAACGAGCGTTCGGGTCACCTGATGGTAAGTGATCACCGCCGCCCACGACCCCATGCAACACCAGAGGAGCCACAGGTGCGTTGCCAGCTTTTAAGAGGGAGATGAAGGGCACCGGGGCCCGGCATTACCTAATGCGAAACGCAGTGGCAAGGGCCACTACTTCACGCCGGTTTAAAATGCCGGGGGTGGTATTAAATCCGGTCGAGTCTGCCCATGCGTGTTGCCATTACTGGCGACGTGACTCTACCACACGTACTTTAGTCGCCTCTTACGACACCGACAGTACCAGGGTGATCCTATTCTAAGCCGGGACCACACGGCTGAAAATATATATCGTATATTAGGCATGTTATGTTTTTATAATGCAACATATTATTCTTACCATACATTAATTTTCAATTGAATACATAATGAGTTCTTCGTAATTTCACGCTTGACACGAGGAAAACATCGGCCATCGGGAAAACCGCAACAAGACGGTGCGGTGCATACGTGACAAGTGTTTTAATTGGCATTTATTTGGTCTATTTACTACTTTACTTTAGGCAGTATCTAATATATGATATATGGCCAGTTGTATTGAAGTTTTACAATGAACAGGAACAAATGATATAACTTATTAAATATAAACAGAACAAAAAAGTTGATGACACAAACTAAAGTAATAGATCCAGTCACACTCATACTGTCAAAATAAATCTAATGACGACGACAAAATAACTCTCCTTTTGGGCAGAAGAAACCTAATGATATAATAATCTAATGATAAGAGTCTCTGTTTCCGTTGTCTTCCAAGTTATTAAAAGAAAACAGTATCCTGTATCCTGTTGTAATTTTGTAACAAGAGAAACCGGCGTTGAGTTCATCCACTCAACACACAATGTCTCGACATGTGGTACATGGATAATGGAGTATATTTTTTTATTGCCTGTCCTGGCCCTTCTAAAATAATGCCGTCAAACTATAGCATCAATCTTTCAACTGCCGCTTGTAGTACACACATTGTGCGACTTTTTCCGCCGAACTCTGGAGGCCTTGCGTGTTGAGTGGCAGAACTTAAGCACCGCTTTTACCTTGTTACTTAAGGTATTTAATTTTCTTGAGTGAGAATCGAACTCACAACCTCTTGTGTGTACATTCACACGGTTTTGCCGCTACACCACGGCTGGTTTCAACATTACTTAATCCCGCGTATAACTTTTACCCGCCGCAGTAAAAGACAAATACGTTATGTTCGTGGTAAACATGTGCTAATTGTATTTGATTTGTGTCACGAAATATTTTAAACGAGCTGGTTACTCTTCATTAAAAATGTGCAAACACAGAAGGAGGGTTGTGTCTTTAGCTCGTAGGTATGTTTGTTTTTTGTTCCCTTGTAACTGTTAAATTAGTGAATCGATTCTGTTAAATGATACGTCTTTAGTGAAAAAAAAATTGTTTGATTGTGTTGATGACGCGTTAGAAGATATATTGATGTAGTTTATGGTTTCTTATTAAGTTTATATTTGACGGGTTTTTTATTTATATTAAACTGAAGTATATGTATATGATAGCAAAACTGTCTCTAGCTTCAATACCGCCTTTCATGTTCCAAAGCGACCAAACATACAAAAAAAAATCACAAACGGGAACCGAACCCACAACGAACTCGTTTACAATTCACTGTCCTAGGCCTCGACTGCCTCACTAGCTTAGCATTTCCTAATAAAACCATATATCTAACGAGACAACCCAACCCTAAGCTAGTCTTAACTAGATTAAGACTAATTGTAATAATAACTTCTTAATTCTATTACACTCTGTTCGTTCCAGTTCATTTTCTGAGTGCCCAGCGAGCTACATTTTTTTATTAATAATTCAAATTTATTGTCATTTGTTTTTTATGTTTTATAAAATTTTGCATTTAAATTATTTTAACTCAACATAATTCTCATTTTATTTTAACATGTCATCTAGTATCTACTATAGCGTGTTGAAATGCGGAGCTCTACGTAGTCTTGTTAGCCGAGCGAAAAAAAATATAAAAGTAATTGATTCCCTCGAGTAAAAAACAAACCCGTAACCATCGTGCTTACAGTCAAACATTAAATGCCTCACGAGAGCTTTAAAAACAATTAAAATATAATCTGATTTACTTTCTAATTTAAATATTTACAGGATATATTTATAGCATAACGTACAGAATAAGAAGTTTTTCATATGTACAAGCCCACTAGTCAACGATGATCGCACTAAAGTTTTTTCTTAATAAGGGCAACGGACGAGGGCTATATTGTTATATTTTAATGATCCTCTTTGAACGACTCGGAAACGAACATGTCGAGTGTACCTTACAAGTGTTTATCCATATAATTATGAAAGATCACGCTGTATCCCGCAATAGAAAATATATAAAAATTGTCACAACCGTCAAGGTCGTATATATCAAAAAGTTTATAGGCGAGCTCTATCTTCTTTGGACATCCACAAGTGAAGTCGGCCAGATAGTATTTCTTCTTTAGTGCTCCGTTCATGTGGTCCTGAGCTGTCACCCCGCTATAGAGGGGTAGGCAGAGGGAACTTTATAGAAGGTTGGGTGTCAAAATTCTCCACAATAATAACCAGTTCCAATCTGCTGAGAACGTTGAGGCTTATTCTGATCAAACAAGAGGCGAACGACTTTTAAGCCATAACTTCTCCAAATACTTACAATTAATATAAAACTTTCTGTTAATATGTGACTGAAAGACACGTAAGCAGAGTAGAGCCCGAAATTTCACCTTGAATCTAGGCTCCCCTACCTTTCTCAAGGGCCAAACAGAGGATTTTGCTGGAATCCTAGCGCCAGATTCATAGTTCACTCAACATTCGTAAATGTTTTTATAAATCGTAACCTAATAACATAAAGTAAATTAAAAATTAATGAAATATATATTTCGGGACTTGCAATACTGGTATCAGCTTCGATCGCCGAACTAATTTGATTTCGTTTCTATCGGAATTCCACAGCGTTTATCAAACGTTCGTACATGTATCTAATGCAGCGTTTTATTTTCGCAGAACTGACGTCAGTCAGCGCTAATTGAATTTTAACCGACTTTTTAATGTGCGAAGTAATAAATAATACATTTAAATGTATCTTTTGTTGAAGTTGTTGGTTTACCAGAGCATTACTGGATTACCAGAGGGAAAATATTTTAAATACAAACATCCTCTCGAATGGGGCTCATATCCTTAAGTGGAAATCTATCGGCGTTAAGCTCCGCAACTAAACACGCAATATCTCGAAGACTGAGCGGTGCGTGGGGACCGGATACTAGATTTCCTGTGCCTATCCTGCTACATGCAGCTGATGCAGCAGGATACAGCGTGAAGCTAAATAAAATACAAGATTATTTCTTCTGTAGAACAACACGAACACGAATACCTTCGTCCCAGCGTTACCGCGCTGCAGCAAACGTGACGCAACTCCGACTCAACTACCAGAAACTAGTTTGTACGTAACGCTTAATTAGAGATCGAGCTAACTTTGAGTTTAAATGATGCTATCAGGTTTATCTTTATACATCTTAGGGGTTAAACTAATATTTTAAGCATTTTTTTAATACATTTGTAAAGTACTTTACAAGAACTTGGAATAAACAAATATTTAATAAAACATGTAAAAGATTTAATTAAATATTTTTTCAAAACCGTGCGTTTTGTGAAACGTTCGCTATAATATAGTCTTTCTTATATAAATATAACCTCTGATTTTGACAGCAATAGAGAAATGAGAATCACGAGACAAAGCGCAGCGTAAAGTTCCGCGACTCATCCTTAATGGAAACGAAAAAGAAAAAGTTTAATTGAAAACAATAGTAATATTTGTATGTTTAATTTTCTAAAAGTACATTTTCTTCAGCTTCATCCTGCACACAGCAGGTTAGGCAGAGAGAACCTCGGTATTAAGACACTCCGTTCCCCACTTTCTGTCGAATTCTCAAGGCATTGCCTGTTGAGTGGCAGAACTTAACGCCGTGCCTGCTTGCCTCGACACCAGAACGAAGCAAATGAAAATATAAACGTAAATAAATATTTCACTTCCTAGAGTGGGAATCGAACCTACTACAACCGTCGCGTTACAGTCACACCCTTGTGCCACTGCGCCACGACGGCACCGTGCGTACATTTTGTTTTGTAGAAAAGTCATTGGATAATACTTGTATGTGTATTACAGGAAAAATACCAATTTCTAGTTATACTTTGATTAAATTTACATACAAATGTATGCATCTACTCCATAATCAGAAGTATATTTATTTTAGAAAAGGTATAAAGATATTAGCGTCTCTGGACTTAAACCTTCATATGTATTTTATATGTATGGTTACTATTATAATATTTATCTTATTAAAATATTATATTAAAAGCGAGCCTTTCAACATTTTCAGTCGAAAATTATTATTTTCCTAATAGAGTACAACAATGATTGGTGTTTAAAACCGTAATATTAAACTAGTGAAAAGTGAAAATTATCGGAAATCTAAAAGAAAAATCAACTCAGCAATCATTTAGTGCAAATGATCTATAGATCTTTAAAATATCTATCAATATCCAAAAGATTTTAAATACAATATGGCGTACATGATCTATACAAGTGATCTATAGATCATGGTGTCGTCTTCGCCGCGTGCACAAACGCGGTCGCAACACGACGTCGACCCAGAAAGAATAAAAGCGTATTCGGTAAGTGTTATAACTTGTTTGCTTCAATACCATATACGGTATCGATACTGTATACTTGCATATGTATTTTATATGTATGTATTTTGTATGATGTTTTGTTTGTGTGTACATAATATCAATATTATATAGTGGATTATATAAATAACGGCTTCACGCTGTATATTGTATGTAGCAGCGTTGATAGAGGAAACCCAGAGTTAAGAGGCTGTCAACGATCACCGTCCGTTTTTAACCATTTCGAGATTTTAATGTGATGTGTTGAGTGGCAAGACAAAGAATTAAGTAGTTGAGTTCTGCCATTGAACATGCAATATCTTCATGAACAAGCATTGCGTTCCCTTTGCCTAACTTACTTACTGCATGCGGGATACAGCGTGAAACTACAAAAAATTAAGGTGAAAAAATATTTAGGCTCGCCTGAGTAGTCAAAAACATCGTCACTTCCACGCCGTTGGTCGTAACGCCGTGTTAAATGACTTTCGCGAAATAAAATATGCATAATGACTATATCTGCGCCAGCTAACTTTGAGAGTTTCTTTTTTTATATACTCGTATATACATATATTCCTAGCCATATGATATATTTATACATTATATGTTTAGATGCTATATGATATTTTGTTTTAGAAATAAAAAATATATTATTTTTTGAGTTGAGTCACTTAACACGCATTGTGTCCAAAATTTACCGGTAAGTAAAGGAAGTTTCAAAAAGACTAGGGTTCCAAGTACTCTCTCTTTCTCTCTCTACGTATCGTTTAATTTCTGCGGGATAGAGCGAGAAACTAAAAAAACGTTCAAAATGAACGTAAGGAAATTGTTGACTCATGAAGTATATCTTTTATTACCGAAATAAAGAGAACGAAGCCAAGCAAATTCAACGCATATTAGTATACTAGTATAGACTTGAATAAAATTAGATAGATACCAGATCAAGTAACTAATTAAAAATGTAGACCAAAACTTCTATTCAGTTTCGGACTAACATTTTTAATAAAAAAAAATGTCATATATGAATGAATAGAAGAAAATTCATTAGAGACGCTATAAAATATTCTCTGTGAAGGGGAAGAGACACTTTTGTAATCGCTGCCACCGTTTGAATGAACTCATCTGGGAACCTCCACTAATTAGCGGCTTTAACTCTGCTCTGACTTCATACTTCTGAAAGACGTTTTACACCAATTTTTGTTGCGTTTTCCACCATTTTTTTTTTTTTAACATTTTCGTGACGGTCGCGTTAATTGGAACATTTAAATATGCGAATATGTGAGTTTTTTAATTCAGCGGAACTTTTAATTAAACGTTGTCGAGGTTTTTCTGTTCTGTTCTCTTTTAATTTTCGGCTTGTGAATTTCTCGTTGAGTTTCTTGCACTGGTTATTCACAACTCTGTTACATTGGTGGACCGGTTATAATTGCTTGTGGTTTAAAAAATAAAACATAACTAATTATTTAGAGTTAAATTATCTCTGATTTTGAAAATTAAAGTGTAAAAACTATAAAGGTGGTGGCCATCAGACTTACCTAAGTTAGTCTAACGCGTCCCAAACGCGCTAAAAAGAGAACATGTAGACATTAATTTTGCTCTACTATTTTAGGAATACATAGAAAATGTCGTGATCTGCGGATAATCTCCGCTTAACTTCGAAGGTCACAAACATACGGTACGGATTAAGTGAAAACAAAAAAGAAAATTATGTATGAGAAAAAAAAGGAATGGAGATATTGTATCTCATAATTTATACAAGTACAATCGTCGGCGTTGAGTTCCGCTACCACGAACGCGCAATATCTCGGAAATTCTATGGAAAATGGAGGACGGAGCGTTTTATCACAAGATTGTTAGAGTACATGTTTAGTTCTTTTTCAGGTTCATGTAGTATCCTAAATGTAAAGTCAAAAGACTCCCTTCTCTACTCTTCGACCGAATCCACATTATATGACATTACGTTTCCAATGGCGGAACTCAGCCATTTTTTTTTCCGCTTCATGCTGTATGTGTGTGCGGGCACACAGCAGGGTGGGCAATTTATCAATCTAATTAAAATAATTCACTATATCAAGAAAAGATCGTACCCACAACTATAGCGTGTGCAGTCCAGTAGTCACACTTTGCATATTTTCATCGTCTCATGCGTAGTTTTTTCTTTACGGTGTGTCTTGCATATAGAATTATAATGGTATCGTCCGTTTAGGTTCCTAGATTCTCTTTGCTATGGTCAAATAAATGAACTCTCCGTTCCTATTAAGACTGGAGACATTGCGTATTTAGGCACGGTTTTGTTTCGATACTAAACCTAGGAAATATATAAACATAAAAAAATATATTTCCCTGAGTGCAAATCGAACCGAGATATCTTTGTGTTTATAGTCGCACGTTCGAACCGCACCCCACCACTGGCCTCTATTCCTAATTAGTAAAAAAAGGAAAAGCCAAAAGTTATTTTCTAGTTATCACATGGCAAGACTATTTATACAATTTTTATAGTACGGCCTTCTTGCGGGCTATAAATAGTATCTCACAACCGCAGTGGCAGTGTATGTGTATGTATATACGTGTCTACGACACTCCCTCTGGGCTATGACGTCACATCTTGTGTAACTAGATTTTGTATAGATTTGCTTGTAAAGTTCACTCGTGTGCGAAAAGAACCACAATTGTTGGTTATCTCAGTAAGTTTAAACAATGTTGTTTTGTATGTTAAGCTGCAGATATCATTAGTTTTAAGGATTAACAGTTATATCAATTGTTATCTACATTTTAATTGAAATATGAAAGCGTAATACATATTTTTTTATCATGAAACTAAGAAAAATTAGTTTTGAATCTATTAATAATATATATTATCTAAACCGATGTACATCTCTAAACTTTAATGTCAATTCTAATTTCACTGTAACCGCACCGCAACAAACCTGACAACAAACGTATAGCTAGTATTAGAATATAACATAATTGAAATACGTTAATTATGAACATAACGCAGCGGCACAAGCGATGGTTGCGGGTTCGATTTTTAATTCGTTGCTATGGTAACAATACAAAGCGATCTTAGATTCGCATATCGCGGGATAGGAGAAGGAAATCTAATGTTGTACACGCCGTTCTCCACTTATCGTCTAATTTTCAATACGTTAGGTGTTGAATAGTTGAATAGTAGAAAGCTTAACGATAATGAAATGACAGCAATTCCCTTATTTGGAAATCGAACCCACAACTGATTACAGTCACAGGCTGTGCTACGACGACCTTCTTTGTTGTGGTTTATTTTTATATAAAATGTTGTAGAACCGTTAGCTCGCTACGTTTAGGTTACATGGAATGGAAATGCAAAGTTGTAGAACTCGCATACCAACTGCCGTGCATATCTCTTATAAGAGTTTACCTTATAAGGCTGTTTTAGCCATTCAAATGTCTTTTGATATATTTTTAGCTTTAAAAAAATATATTATATATTTCTTGTTTTTTGGTGGTTTTCGAAGCTGTATCTTCTATCTTGTCGTTCTTACTTTCCGCCGAAGTCTTTAGACATTGCGTGTTGAGTGGCGGAGTCCAACGCCGCGCTTGGCCCAATTGGAATAGAGCCCATAACCGCTCACAGTCGCACGCTTGTGCCCCTGCTCCACCATGGCCTTGAAATTACTGTTAAAATTTTAATTCGAACCTGCGACTACTACGTTTTTTATATACTAATGAAAGCTGAAAGTGTGCAAACAATGTTAATATATCCCTTTTATAAACATGCGGGTGTTAAAAGAATATAAAGCTCGGCTACGAAACCTCGGCTTTGTGGGCCTTTAATAAAATGTAAAACCGATATGATATATGAGGGTATTTGTTTTTTATAGTTTTATATAAATATTTATTTGAAACTGTTATACTATTTTAGAAAGAAATCAATGCGCGGCGTTAAGTTCCGCCATGAAATTTCTCGAAAAATTAGGTGATAAGTGAGAAACGGAGAGTTTTAAGGGCTTAACGTTTAACGGAGTGCTTCTAGGTTCTTTGCTTTGTAAGTGAAATCATGAAATCTATAGTAATATTATAAAGCTTAAATTTTTTCATGGTTGAATATCCTAATCTTAGTAAATAATGGTTCGACCATAAAAATTTTTACTTATTCTGTTTGACCACGAAGACTAATTGAAATATTAATTTATTACAATTTTCTCATAAACTAACTTCTAGATAAAACAGACTTTATGTAACGGTGAACGTTTCTAAGCAAGCTACTAATTATTTACCTACTCTTTTGTACATTGTTAGTGGAACAAGAGCTTTACTTGAGCCTTTAACTGGTAAACTATCATATGTATGAATTGTTAACATTTATTTTAATAAAATAGAAAGAGAATAGAAACCAACCGTCGTGTTGTCTTGGGCGATTTCCAAGAGGTGCTGGTTCTCGGACTGATCGACTTCTATGATATAGAGGTTCAAGTTACTTGTTTAAAGGTAACGTCAAATCTATATTGTACGGGGGCGAAGCCGCGTGTTGAAACTAGGAAAATTGTTTAATAAAACTTAATACTCACTTAATAACTTACTAGTTCTATATAATATTGCAAAAGTATTTTCTAAACAAAACTAAAAGTAGTTTACATATATTATAAGTAATTGTCATAATTTTAATGACAATTTTCGTGGTCAAAGAAAAGTGGCGTGAAAATGCCACTGTACGTCGGAAATCCAACCCAGCACCAGCGTGATACAAATGACGTCATTCACAAACCAGCGCAAGGTTGGTTTCTGTTATGCTAATCACCGTACTGTCAGTATTAGATTTGACAGGTTATAGATTCAAACATTTGCTGTATATATTATATATGTGTATATATATATATATGTGTGTACGGAATACAATGTTGTTGTGATATAAGGTAAGGATTTATGTTGATTATAATTTATTTATTAGGTGGTCGTTGTGGCGAACGCGATAGTTGGTGGGTACGGTGACGAATTCCGCCATCCAACACCTCTCGCAGGGGAGACTGTGAGGATCGGAGTGTTTTAACTCCCTCTACCTTCCATTTTTTATGCGTGATACAGCGTGAAGCTTAAAAATTAAATGCGGGCTGAATTCTACTACTTTGAGTATCTTCATTGTACTGTTAAATGAAATAAACAGTAGGTTGTGCAACCACTAACTATCAAGAAAATAGAAAATATCAAGTTTTCATTTTCAAATCAGTAATTTCTCTATGCCAAATAATCTTTATACAATATAACTACTTATCCAAATCACACAACACAAAATAAAAAAATTAAATAAAGCAAGAAATTACCCACAATGCCAATTACATCCGAAAATGGCTTCTATTAATTTAAAAGGATATTTGAGGGAAACCCTGGAATAAATCGTTCTCGAGCATTAGCTGCGAGTGCAGTACTTATTCCTATAATGTGAAAAGGAACTGTCGGGCCGTCTCCTCGATATGACCTGGAAATTGCTAGGTGTTGGAGTCTGTCGTTTTTTACTTTCCTTCGACGGGGTGGATGGAAAATCTTTAATAGCTTTTTGGCCGATTATGTTTGAAAACTTGGTGGAAAAAGTTGTGTGTCTGTGTGTTAGTGTGTGTTCTTTATAAATTAGTAATTTAATTAGTTTGTTTAAAGTAGTAACTCATCAGGTTGTTGGTTCAGGGGTTCGATTACTACTCTGGACAATGAATGAATATTTATGAATTTTCGTTTTATCTTTCTGGTACCAAGACTCAGCTTTGAATTGCGTCACCTCGATATTTCGGCGGAAAATGGGAAACGGAGAGTTTTAGCAGTAGAATCACTCTGCCTACCCCGAATTATTTGTGATACAGCATATAACTTGAGACACTATCTTGAGACACTCTGTTCTCACTTTCCGCTCAACTTATATTGTGCGTTGAGTGGCTAAACGCCGCGCTTTGTCTCGTTATCAGAAAATACAAGAAAATGAAAATAACTCATCTTCCACGTTTATATTTAGACTGTGCTGCTATATTATACATAAATAGCAGTATACTCGTAAATATAAGCGATATAATCAAATTACGTAATACAGTTTAAAGGGGAACGTCATTGAACGTCAATACCCGATATCACTCTCCCAGACACAGTCAGTATCACATTCACCAATACCACAGTCGAAGCACTGAGGTATTACGTATATAGCGTATATATACAATATCAGATATGTGTATGATAATTTCAATCAATTTTGCCTATATTATTTATCTATGTTATAGATAGAGATTTCTGTGAAATAGTAGAAAATATGTTCTAAAATTAAGAGGAATTGCGTTTTCGCTCTTAGTTTTCTACGCGTGGTTTCAATTTGTCCATTAGATATTTGAGACGGTCGTGGCGCAGGGGCACAAGTGTGTAATTGTACTGGCGGTTATGATTTTGAGTTCCACTTGGGGGAATTAATTATTATCTTTTCATTTCTTCGCCCTGGGTATAAAAACGCGGCGTCGAGTTCTGCCGCACAACACGCAATGCTTCGAAAATTCGACAGTGTGTTGGGAAACGGAGTGTCTTTACCACCTACTATGTCCCCTCTGCCTACCCTGCTACAAGCGGGTGCCATGCTAACACTATGTAGTGCTCACTTACTCTCGTTTTATATTTTAGTACTAAGCGAAGGAACACAGTGAAAAATTTATCTGATTTCTTAACTTCTATTTCAGGCTAAGGATAAATATTTTGTAGCGAAACTAAAATTATTATTGACTTTTTTTCTAAATAATTTATTATTTGCAAACATTAAGCATCGTTTCTTTTTCTTGCAGGAACAACTTCGTCAAAGGAAAGAAGCGGAAGAACGAATCGCCGCCCAGAATGAGTTCCTCCGTACTTCCCTCCGAGGTTCCCACAAGTTACAAGCGCTAGAGTCGAACCCCCCTTCCAGCACTGCCTTCATTAATGATGCTTACGAGGAGGACGCCAGCGATGAGGCTACACAGCTGTATGCACTTGTTGGTAAGTTAAATGAACATATAAGAGGGGCTTCCGGCACTTTCCCGCTTTTACTCATTCCCGTTGAATTTTTGAGAATTCTTCTCTTTGTGAAGCGTGTCGTACATTCCCCGAAGAATCTACACAACAAATTTCAGCGTTCTACTTTGTGTAGTTTTAACTGCGCATTGTCTGCCAATCTGCCAGCAAGTAAGCTTGTTTGAATATACTTTGAGAGAAAATCAGAAAAGTTTTTCTGCAGAATCAGAGCAAAAAGAGCAGAATTTGGAGTGTCTTAACACTAAGCCACAACACATTCCCTCTGCCTGCTCTGCCATGTGTGTGAAGAAAGTGTGTATAGAAAGTGAAACTGTATGCTAATTCTGTTTTAAATTTCAAAATCTAGTCCTGTTGCATTGTACTATTGGTTCTTTTTTTTATCAGCGTCATTCAGTTGACGTCATGACGTCATGACTGACACGTCAGTTAAAAAAGAGCTTGAAGTTTTGGTAGAAAGTAAAAAAATTATATAGTTACATAATAAAATTGCGTAATGTAAACAAACATTACTAGAAATTATGGTAAGATTATATTATGAGGCCATGATTCATGGCACAGGGGCTCAAGCGTGGCGGCCGTAAACGCGACATGTTGTCAACTCGTTTCCCAATCAAGAAAAGATATATTTAATATTTCCATGTCCTCACTCTGGAACGAGACCAAACGCGGCGTTGAGTTCCGTCACTAAACACGCAATGCATTCTGAATTAGGTTCTCACCCTAGGCTTTCTATCAACAGCCTCTATAAACAAAACCAGTGGCGACTGGCCCTAGATAAACCACCCGAAATGCAAAATTAACCACCATAATATCCCCATAAATTGTTCTGTCCACAAACGCTCAGCCCCCATAAACTACAAGCGGCGTACACCGTTATGTATGCGATAGTGCGTTTTGTCGTAAAATTATATGAAGTTACTTGGCTTTATATAATATATACGGTACGTATTAGAGTATACGTGGTCAAGTATGGTTAGGTTAGTTATCCTATTTTGAGGTCGGCGTGGCGTGGGCATGAGCGTGCGATTGTTACATCCGGTGGTTGTAGATTCAATTCCCACTAACAAAACAACAAAAGTGTTTAAACTAGGTGTTAGAGATGCGTCTGCCTTCTGTGTTATGTGCGGGACACAACGTCAAGCTAAAAAAAGAAAAAATGTATTTTGTTTTGATTTTTGAGCTTCATAATTTTCGCTGTATAACAGGGTAGCATAGAAAAACCAAGTACTCCGATCTCAGAATTTGACATACGAGTAATTCATGTTGAATGGTAGAACTAAAATATAAATAAATCACTGTGAGCGGTGATAAAATGTTGCTTTGATCACATTAGCTGCAATTTTAATAAAAAAATATTCATAAAGTCCGTCCGTTCCGGTGGAAAAGCACAGATATTATATAAACCAATTATGAATCTGTTCACCGCAGAGGCTCGTTACTTCCGGTCCACTGAACGATACTTCGATCGCTTAATATTGGCCTGTGGGTTACTTTAGAGAGATTATATTACACTCGGTCTGCTTCTACGGTTTTTGGGTGATCCTGGTAATACTTTTTGGCCTCTTTTTGTTTAGTCGTTTGTCGTCTCATATCGTATAATAGTTATGAAATGTTATAATTTATGCACGATATTTCCCATATGGCAAGTTAGGTAAATGCTAATTTCCGTTCCCATTTTCCTTTGAATTTTACGAAATATTGCGTGTTGGCTGGTGGAGTCCCCAGAGTGGAATCGAACCCATAACCATTGCATTTACCCACGATGGGCTCATTTGTTGATTGTACTTAAAATCGGCGTGTTTCCTGAAATGTACTCTTCGTAAATCTCTTTTCATGATTTTTTCCACTTCTAACCTCGAAATGGGATACAGTGTGAAGCTGAGAAACCTATAATCTCCACCCCAGCACCACATTTTTGTGTATTCCGTCAGTATCCATCGGAACTTTTAATGAACAGCGCTCAGAACTTGACCGCCTTAACCGAAACTGATTTTGCAGAAAAAAGGAATTTGAAAACCACTTTGCCGCAACGAAAATAATAGAGGCCAAAGCTTTTAGAGTTTTGAAAAGAAAGAACAGAGTATAATTACTATTATACTTTATACTTTCATTCGCCTGTAATATATTCTATTCTTTATCTCAAGTCATTATCTCAAGTAATTTATATATATTGTTCGTATTATGTTTCACAAAGAAATGAATCGTGTATTAAAATATTTTTAAATCTTTTAAAATTATAACATTTAAAATCTGAGAAGGATCGTTATCACCTCCATTTAATGGTACTTGTTGGAAACCGTAAAAATTGCGCGGTTTTGAGTTTCCTTATTTTTATTTACTAAGTTTTGTTTTGCTATTCTCTATAAACAGATAATTCGATAGAAATTAATAAATAAAAAAGAAGCCCTTCACCGTTTCATTTAGGTATAGACAAAGGGAAGAGGAGACATTACATGCTGAGTGGGAGAAATCATCGCCGCATTTTGTAAAATGAATAATTAAATCCCAATTTGAGTGAAAATCAAACCTACACCTATGTACCTCACGCTGCTGCGCCACGATGGCTTTAAAATTACATAATAAATAATTTTACGTTTTATTTTCTTAAGTAGACTTTAAAATCATTTTCTTCTTTTTCCAGATTACCAAGAAGTATGTGCAGCGCTGACCAGGGTACAAAAGGCGCTCAGCTCGAACGGCGAGAGTGCCTTAGCTGCAAGAGTAGCGGGAGCCGCCAATGTTCTCCTCTGTCCTGCACTCAGAACTGCATTAGCGACCAGATCAGCAGTTCTAACTGCTGTAAGGCATAAGAGATCAGGGTTGTCTCCGCCGCAGACGCATCGGGCTAGCGATCGATTGAAGGATGTGAGTATCTTTTTGTTTCGCGCTATATCCTGCATATAGCAGGATAGGTAAAGGGAACCTAATGCTTTTTGACAGTGCCACTGCGCCAACATGGCTTATAAAATTTCTCATCTGTTTTCAGACAGACATATCTTGCCAGCAAGAATGCTATCTTGTTCGATTCCAATAACTGAGTGTCTCTGGCACACACCCGTATCTTAAGTGTATCCTTATAGCTCGGAAGTAAATATTTTGGATATGAATATTAATTCTGTCTACAAAATAGTATTTTAGCAGTGGCACAAGCGTGTGACTCTCAACATATACGCGACGGTTTTGGGCATAACACCTAATCAGGGGAAAGAAATATTTAAGATTTTTCATTCCCTCTCTCTGGCAGAGCAGCGGCAGAATACAGCGTTATATTAAGAAAATACCTCAACTAAAATGAAGATGAAATACGCTTCGATAGAACAAAAAACTGAAAGAACATTTTAAATAAAAAAAGTGAGCTCAAACGAGCACCTCTCTTTAGAACCGACTTTGATTTAATGGCATGAATATTGAACACTTACTTGTGAATGCCTTTCTTTATTATACTATAGTTTTTAAAACTTTTTTGTTTTAAACTAATAATTAATATTCTTTTGCGGTTTTATTATTAATGAGAAGCGAAAGTCCATTCTCTTTAGTTTTGAAGTTTATAAAAAAAAATATTTTTATAGTTGGAGGTTCTAATTCAGATTTTTCCAAAGTCAAAGTAGTCAAATATACTAAATATAATAACACTTCTTTGTGACATATATATGTTATGCAAATGTATTTAACTTTATGCATTGTGGATTTGTAAACAACAGAGATGTATTATTATTATTTAATTATTTATCGACACAGTTAAATTAACACAGTTTTGGTTTAGTTCGCCCCTCAACGCGTAATCGCGCTTCCAGAATTAGACAGAAAGTGAGGAACTAAAGTTTTTTAATGCGAACGTAGTGTCCTCACATTAGGTTCCCAGGTTCCCTCTTTTTTCCCTACTATGCTTCTGTGGATGATTAATAACTAAATAATTTAATTTCCAGTGTATAGACGTACTTGGATCCCACACAGCGTCCGGAGTCGCAGCGGAACTGCTGTCGATATTGGGAGGGTTGGAAGTGGAGAGTCTGATACAGGCGCACGATCAGGCTGCAGCTCTGTTAGACCCTTCGTGTTTTAACAGGGGGAAGAGAAATAAGGTAGGAGAGACTTTTTCCTTAAATATAAGTTTTGGTTTATTTTAGAATTTTGGTTTGAGTTTTTGGATGAGTGAGACATTTTTAAATCATTGTTTGTTTCATTCATTCTTTGTTATCTTATTCTTTATTAAATCTAGATATTTATTATGAATGTTGAATTTATTGAATCGAATAAATAAAATATTTGAAATTATGTGATTATCTCATTCTGATCTAGTTAAAAAGAGACCGGGAAAATTTTTCGAATATGATTTGGCCTTGCCTCTATCTCCAACAGTATACACCGGTCTTTTTAATAACGCAATTAAAAATTATTAATAATTTTTCAGACTGGCAATAACTACAAGGGCGACGATAAGTACTTGCCTAACTCGCCGGACGACTCCAGCGAAAACATTAAAATTATCAAAATAGAAAAAACTAATGAACCACTTGGTGAGTTATGTTTAATATAGTTTGATATAATATCTATCTTATATGTATAAAATATTATCCCCAGGTTCCCAGAGGTTCCCAGATTCCCTCTATATCTCTGTGAATAGAAAACTACATAGTGCACCAAATATTTTTTGTTTTTGTAAATATTATGAAAGTAAGACATAGAAATAAAGCTTCCCATGGGGTAACAGAAGACATGTCTATGTGATTATTTTTATTTAAATACGATACAAAGTCGGTTCTGGAGTTTTTGGCTTATGGATTCTCATTCATTCATTCCTGGACGGAAATATGCTATATAATATATATTACATAATTACATAGTTCCGTCTGTAATATGGCTCCCTAGGAAATTAAAAGTTATCTGAAGAGGGCTTAATATTTCATAAATTATTGTTATTGATACACAGGTGCTACAGTACGAAATGAGGGTGAAGCGGTAATCATAGGTAGGATAGTCAGGGGCGGCGCCGCGGAGAAATCGGGCTTGCTTCATGAAGGAGATGAGGTAAAGAATATATAAAATTAATGTTTTTATACGATTATTGATTATTTGAATTAATTAATTATTATTTGAATTTCCTGTTGAAAGTTTTTCATTTGTATTATTTGATCATATCAGTTTCATTTGCATTGTCAAACATAACGCTGGAATTAATCCCAATCTCGAATTGTCCAATTATAAAGGCAGCCCCATCCTTAATCCCACTGGTTGTCTCCTAGTTTTGGTTTAGGTGTGAACCCATACTTAATTCTTAACTAATAATTATTGAAAAGTAATGAGTTTTAAATCCAAACATAAGAACGCTATTACTACACATTTCGTTGTCTCATCAATGCAGTTAAAAAACCGTTTCTTGTAACCATCAGCAATACGTTTTTTCACATGAATGCTAACTAGTATTTCCTCACTGTAATACTTACCTTGGTGTCGATCAGCTTCTGGAGGTAAACGGCGTCGCAATGCGCGGCAAGTCCGTGCACGAGGTATGCCAGGTGCTGGGTGCACTGGCGGGCACGCTGGCGCTGGTGCTGGCGCCACGCGCGCGCTCCGCGCCTCCGCCCGCGCACCGCGTGCTGCACGTGCGCGCGCACTTCGACTACGATCCCGAAGACGATGTGTACATACCGTGCCGTGAGCTGGGTAAGTCTAACGGGCCCTGTTCCCTCCATTAGCATTGTGTTCGAGCGTTTTAAATAGATTCAACTAACTATCGTTTTGTTGATTTATTAATTTTGTTTTTGTTGACGTTTCATTCTTATTATATCATTTCCAATGGTCTAAAACCTCTTACATTGGTTACTATTTATCCTTTCATCAGCAACCTTAATTCACTCATCTTTTGTTTTTCTTTCTTTATTCATTATAGAAAAATATTATATAAAACCCTTTTTTAATTTAATTTTTTATGTTACCTTTTCAGTATTCAATATTAATTTATCTTTTCCTCATTACAGGTATTAGTTTTCAAAAAGGAGATGTGTTACACGTGATCAGTAGAGAAGACCCGAACTGGTGGCAGGCATTCCGTGAGGGTGAGGAGGACCAGACCCTCGCGGGGCTGATACCGAGTCAAGCTTTCCAACATCAGTATGTATTTTCATTATTTTAAAGGTTTAGGTGCTTCTAGTATGGCCGAGACGCTTGTAGGTTCCTAGATAGATTTCCAAATGCTATAAGATGACGTTGTTATGTCTCAGTGTCTATATTGTGTCAACTATTCAATTATAATGCTTATCTTTTTACACTCTATGAATGTACAGTGGGAATATATATAAAAGAGAATCCTTTTCAGCTTCACGCTATATCCCGCACACATCAGGGTAGACAGAGGGAACCTAGTGTTAAGACACTCCGTTCCCCACATTCCGCTGAATTCTGGAGGCATTGCATGTTGAGGGGCAGAACTCAACATCGCGCTTTATCTTGACACCAGAGTGAAGAAATGGACATATAATTTTAAATAAATATTTCATTTCCTCAAGTGGGGATCTAGCCTACAACCAGCTGATTTTGCAGTACATTATCAACAATTGGAATATGCACATGTAGAAAGAAAAATTTACAGTCCTTTTTTTGATACATGTCCCGTAATTTAAGGCTTTTTTTTACATCCATATGGAGTTAATAAAATATGTCCAAAAGAGAGTATGTTTCTCCATACTAATTATCTCATTCTCAACAGACGTGAATCCATGAAGCTGTCACTAGCGGGGGAGGCGGGGGAGGGGGCAAGGCGCGCCCGCAAAGGCGCTACATTACTATGCGCACGCGCACGACGCCGTAAGCCGCGCAAGCCTACTAGTGAAGCTGGATATCCTTTGTATACTGCTGCTGGAATCGATGGTATGTATTAAGGGGAACGGGGTAAAGGGAGGGGAGGGAAATTTTGCGTGGGGAAAGTAGAAGTTAGTTGGGTGGGATGTTAGCTGGATATGTATTGTTTATATTGCTGGGGTCGATGGTACGTGTTGAAGGTAGAAGAGGGAAATGAAGTGGAAAATATATGGGAAAAAAGGGAAAGGCGAACGAGAGTCGAATGAATGGTATATGAATATTAAGTGTACCAATGCGTGACATCAATATTTAAGTATAATTGTTGTGTGTAATAACATAATATTAGCGTGAGGTAAACCTTATTTAACGACTTGTTATGTTATTTTATATAATATTTTTATTGTTTCATTGATTGAGTAAATTCATATTACGTACATACGCGTGCAGCGTAGGTATTTTTAATTATTGTAATAGCTATACTACTGTGGATTATTTAAAGATGAGATTTCTAGTCTTAATGAAACAAAATTAATCGATTATTTTTTTCCCTATTCCTAATATTCTAAAATTAACTTAACAATTGCAGAATACGAACAAGAAGAGATCTTAACCTACGAAGAGGTAGCGTTATACTACCCGCGAGCCTCTCACAAACGACCAATCGTCCTCATAGGACCACCCAATATAGGAAGACATGAACTACGACAACGATTAATGGAAGATGCCGCGAGATTCGCTGCTGCTGTGCCTCGTGAGTATATACAGACAGTCAAACATGTATATATTATATTTCCATTTCTTCACTCTAGTGACGAGGCAAAGCGCGGCGTTAAGTTCGGCGTACAGTAACGTAAAGATGCAATTAATACACACACGCATACGCGTAAATATACACATCCTATATATTCATATGTTGATAAACACACATACATATAAACACTAAGTATACACGTATTTATAACGTACACACACCTGTACGGTGTACTCGTAAACTGACACACAATCACAACTTATAGGCTTGTTGTAATCACACAGGCACAGTCGCACATGTTTTCCAGACAAACTTTCCAGGGGGCCTAAACTTTACCTTGAACAAATCTGTTCGTATAAAGATTTTTATTTTTTTATACTATTATTTTTTTTATTAGTATTATAAAATGTCGGGGGTGAGCACGGACCACCCGGCCCTCTATTCCTACGCGCATGTACACACTACACATGAAGTGTGTATCTGCATTTACACATGTAAATACACACAGACACACACACGACACACACAACTTCACAGTAAACATAATTATATATCAATCCTCAGACACGTCCCGCGCGCGCAAGGACCACGAGGCGGCCGGACAGGACTACCACTTCATATCCCGCGCTCAGTTCGAAGCGGATATACTTAATAGAAAGTTTGTTGAACATGGCGAATATGAGAAGGCTTATTATGGTAAGATAATTGTTGTTAAAAATTACAGTAAATAACTTGGTGTTAATGGCATTTGAAAAACAAAAATATGTCTGAGTCCGGCTTTATGCGCTAACATGGTCATGATTATAATTAAATAATAATTTTATTTCCCTACTGTGCAAAGACAAGGGGCGTCGGATACTACAATATTAAAATGTACTATGGATTTATTTAATTATATATAGTTATTGTTGTTTAGTTTCTTTAAATGAAATTTGCACTAAGACGTTGCTACTAATCTGTAATGTTTCAAAACAATAAGATCGCCTTTGCATACATATTTTTCTTTTTTTTGTTTTATCAATCAAAGCAAATTCATATTTTCGATAAAAGGAAGTAATCAATTGGACTGTATGATTTTATTATATTTATTTAAACCTGAAAATTTCCAGGTACATCACTAGAAGCGATTAGGGAAGTGGTAAACTCCGGCAAGATATGCGTATTAAACTTGCACCCACAGTCGTTGAAGATACTACGTAACTCGGATCTGAAGCCGTACACGGTGTTCGTGGCACCACCCAGTTTGGAGAAACTGAGGCAGAAGAAGATAAGGAACGGCGAGGCATTTAAAGTAAGATGGTTTTAAAATTTTATTGAATGGTTTCGAAGTCTTCATAACATTCTTTTATCTATGTCAGTTATTAGACATCTAAATAATAATTAATATTCAAATTTGGTGAACTGAATCCCGCACACAGTAGGGTAAGCAGAGGGAACCGAGTCCGTTGCCCATTTTCTGGCGAATTCTAGAGGCATTATTATTATTATTAATGTTAACAATTAATATTAAATAAATAATGTTATAAAATAGAATATTAAAAAATTAATTATAATGTTATTTATTTTTCTAAACCCAATTTTCATTCTTTAATAGGAAGAAGAACTAAAAGAAATAATAGCGACCGCCCGCGACATGGAACTAAGATGGGGCCATCTTTTTGATATGATAATAATAAATAACGACACACAACGCGCCTACCAACAATTATTAAACGAAATAAACAGCTTAGAGCGAGAACCACAATGGGTTCCAGCGCATTGGCTCAAACAAACCTAGCGACAGCTAAAACGTCAAATGATATTTGAAAAAGCAAATGTCAACGTCAAAAAACAAGTAAATAAAACAATAAACGTGAAATGGAACGTCAAAGGTCAAACACTAATGACAGTTTATGCAGTTCCCACCAAAACAGCGACGTACGAGTGCGCGACGCAAATGGTTTTACATTTGTTATACAAATACTCGCAGACACTGAGTTTGGACACAAACGTCAAACGGGACGTCAGTTGTCAGAGTCAAATGACAGTTGACACATTTCCTGCCAAAATACGAGTGACATACGAGCATGCGACGCAAATGGTTTTACATTTGCTAATTAATTATGTTTGGTAACGTCGAAACGGAAACCGGAAATTATTTCGATTCGTGATTTTTTTTTCTTATTTAAACAGTGTGTGCGGTAGACAAAGTGAGCTTAGTGATGTTTTCTCATAACGATTAAATTACGGCACGATTGTCGATTTTTTTTTCTTATAATTTTGGTGACACAAATAAAATTCTATTGTAATTTATCGGTATCGTGTGTTTAAAATTATTGTAGGTGTTGAAATTGTTCATTTTATTTTAAATAATTCGTAATATACACTTACTGCCTTATGAATATTTGGAATTTTGAAATAATTCGACATAATTATTGTAGCTTTATGGAAGCTATAGAACGATGAAGATATAACTGTCTCAATATTTAACCGTGTACTTAATCATTCCAAAATTAATAATGTACTTACAAATACTATTCGATTATAAAATATAACAGACGATTAATTATTATTATTAATGTAAATTTTTAATCAAATTTAATTATTTTATTATAAGATTTCATAAAGGTTTTTAATATTTAAATATTTTATTAGTTGAACGTCATTCACACAATAATATCCAAATTTTAATATCATTGTCTAGATATGATAATTGCTAACTCTGTGTCATTTTTATTTTCTTAAAATGTTTGCGTTATCGAAAATTTCTGAAACTAAACCAGTTCCACACTTAATGCTCAAGTTTAAATATTTGATTTTAAATAACGGAATTCAACGCATAATGTAAAACATAAATTTATTATATGAAGCATGTCACTTTGCGTTATCTAAATATTACGGTTATTTTTTTAAGTTTTATATACACATGTCCCGCATATAGCAGGGTATTTAGAGAGAACCTAGTTTTAAGAAATTGTAATTCTGATGAATAATATTGCATTTCAAGTAATTCAATTTTGAAATAAGCTATCGATTTATCCTTGGAGTTAGCAATTATCTTATTTAGTTGGCCATAAGCAATAATGTAATAATTTTATAATCTATACTAAATCTATTTATAATCTATAATAAATATAATAATATTTTATCTGTTAACAACACTATTTTATATATTGAACAATAAATGCAATGGAATTTATTATTTGCTATGAACTTATGTAAGTGTAATCATAACTATTACTATGATGAATAACAATAATTATTATCTATTGCCAAATTTATACCGTAGTTATTGATAATAATAGGGACTTTTCAAAAATTTTCTTCCCCTAGAGAGGTACCCTCATAGTATGAGATTTAATCTATTAAAAAACAAGTTAACTAAAACAGTTGAATAGTGAGTAGGTGAAGCAATATTTTTAAAACCCCTATCACGTAATTTAAATATGACATATCTAATTTTTTATAGTATTCCTATTTAAAAGAAGATTTTTCGCCATGTTGATCGATCACTTTTTTCAAATTTACCGTTTTTAATATAAATTTAGGACAATAGTGTAATGATTTTACATCTGCCGTAAATGAATGTGCTTTTCTATTAATACTGGTTCATAATAGTTTATGTGATATATATTGTATTTGTCATTGATAGCTTCTCTTATAAAAGGCGTAAATTGTATTGTTTTATTCTTTTTTTTTTCATAATAGTCATAACGAAATAGAAAAAAAGTTTTTTCTGTTTTTAGTAATTTCCTTGCATTTGCGCCCTTTGTCAGAAAAACATTAATACAAAATATATTTGGCATGGCAGCACTATTCCTAACAACGAATATAGCATAAAATGAAATTCATATGTACCGATTAATTTTTTAAACAATAAGTATTACCATCTTTACAGATAATTCAATTTTCTTATAAAGTGTTGCCAGATCCCAAACAAAGTTGAACCATGCAATTAGTCTCGTTCTATTAATATCTTACATATAAGTAGATATTGTGCGTTCCAAATGATTTAGTGCCAAATAAATACACGCCACTAACACAACGTGGTCACTGACTTTTTATTAATCACATTTTTTTGAAAAAATATGTAATAATAATATTTTATATATACGTTTATATGTTATAAAAATAATTAGCGAGTGCTAACCGTATTGTATTGTAACCATTTTTTAAAATATTAATCAAGTATTATAGTGAATTGTTTGAATTAATTACTTAGCCTGTGGAGGTGCTAAAATGTTTAAGCTAGTTTCTTTGTCATTACGTGTGTTAAGTTTTTTAATCTGTGCGC
>JBAIZZ010000282.1:388933-400192 GCA_037355905.1 Heliconius aoede
ACATTGCTTACGCAGATTCGAAAATTTAATATAATCTGAATTGAAAAGAGTAGATTTGAATTTAGTGTGCGCGAGACGTTTTTTGTGAAGAAGCTTTTTTAAGTTAGATGAATACCAATGTGGATAATTAGAACCTTTTTTTGTGTATTGAGGAACATATTTGAAAATCAAATCGTATAAAAAGCCATAAAAATACTTTACAGAAGATTCTAATGAGTTAGCAAGAAAAAAAGGAAGCCAATCAATTTTGCATAGTTCTTCGTTAATTTTGGTATAGTCGGCTCGATCGAAATCAAAACATATCTCATCGCTGGGAAGTTGAACAAGATCATCATTGGAGGTTACGTGAAAATCCAATGACGGGTGGTGTTTGTTCACAGGCACTAAATCAATTGCAGATCGATTAATAATGGTAGGTCTAGTGATCTGTTATTAATATTAGGTACACTGTTGGTTTGAAATAAATTTAGATAATTTACAGTATTAAGAATTACAGAACTACAGAGAATAGAATTTTGACAGAAATTATTGACATAACATTGAGTATTAGTGCTATCATTTGACCAACTTGTATTAGGAAGATTAAAATCTCCCAGTAATATTAATTTAGAAGTAGGATTTTGTTCAAAAATAGATTCAACAGCTTCAGTAAAAGATAAGTATGCTTGTAAGGAAGAATTTGGAGAGAAGTAAACACATCCTACGATATAATTACCAGTTAATGTTTTAACCTTGACGAAAATCTGCTGGGCTAAAGAGTTACCGGTGTCGATAGCTGAGGCACTATATTTGCGGTGAACCGCAATCAGCGCACCCCCTCCGAGGTCATGCTAGCCGGTGCCCTGGTGCCTGTCCCTCCTGTAGATGGAATGTTGAGAGAGACATAGCTCGGCATCAGAGATGCCGTCATACAGCCAGGTCTCCGTCAAAGCTATGACGTCGAAACACTCAAAAGCCGCATAAGACTGGTCAAGAAGATGTAATTTGGTCCTAAGACCACGAACATTTTGATAATATACCGATAACTTCTGTGACGATTGCCTGCCTAATTGTTTTCCGATTGCTTGGTAGACGAAGATGATCTAGGAGGCAGCTTATCCATGATCCTGGGCACGCCGTTGATGTACTTGAGGTGCTTGTTGGTGATGCCCTCAGCATCCATGTCCTTGAGTTGGTTTAACAAAGACGAAAGATGTTCACGCTGGCGTTTAGTGCGATCCGGAAGTATGCGCGCCGATCCCTTGTAGTTCTTCTTGTTACGGACAAACTCCATAGCAATGTCAGGGTCCCTAAATTGGACCCTGATTGGGCGGGCCGCTGGTTGCTTGGTTTTGGTGCGACCAGCCACGACCTTGTTACCTGCTTTGAAGCGGGAAACAGAGAAGTCCATCACCTCCAAATCCGAGATCGCAACCAGTATGGAAGTCACAGCCTTTTTATCCTCCTCATAGCATTGTTGAGTGGATTGCCCATTGTTCTCCGGGACATCATAGATAAGGATGTTCTTCGAGCGCCACTGTCGTTCGACGATTTCAGCATACATAGATTCGCAATCCAGTCCAGATTGAGAAGTACGAGTGCGATCGTTCGATTCCTTCAAACCGTCGACTTTAGCCACCAGGTCGGAGTTTTGTTTTTGGAGTTCCTCGATTTTGGTCGAAAGCACAGATAAGGTGTTTTTTATGATGGTGAGAGGATCCCCTTCGAGACACGCGGAGCAAGAAAACCTCATTTGCCGTTTAGTGACCTTGAGTGCAAAGACTCGAATCTCAGATGCTGAGAGTGATGTGCAACCCGGGTGGTACTTAGAGTTACAAGTGTCACACACGACAAAATCGGCCTCATTGCTTTTGTTTTTTATCACAATAGATTTATCACACTTAGCGCAGTTTTCCATTGTAGATCCAATAGTTTCAACACTTACAAGAAAAGTATCAAATCACACAAATAACAATTAAAGTTAATTAGTAATTTGAGACATTTAATGTATTGATGAAGAAAAGTATCGGGTTTCACTGAAAAAAAATTATATAAATTATATAAATTATATAAAAAAATATATAGAAATTTATATAAAGCTTTTTAGATTTAAATAATTTAATGAATATATTTTATTGGCAACATGCATTACTTTTAACAAAAATTACAAATATAGACTAAAACTGTAAAAACAACTGTCGTGGTGTCAACTTAATACATATTAAATATGTATCTTGAGTCCACATTGTATGTTGTACGCATCCAACGATATCTCATTAATTATCGTACATACTTTAGACTTTAGAAGCTAGCAGAGAAGAATCTTATTTTCTTTCCTTTAGATCTGCTATCGGCTTATTGGCCATATTCAGATGAATTCCAGTGGCTAGCTCCTTCAAAGGTTTTCTGAACTATTCAGCTATAATACTATGGTCATATATATAATACTTTTACTGTATACGTCCATGACGTGTTGATATGACCGACACAGTACATGATGAGATTCAGTTACTTAAAGATGTTCTTAATACTCTAACAAAAGCATGTTTTTACTTAAAGTTCAAAAATGTTTATTTCTTCAACTTATATCTCATACTCATAATGCTGAGGCAATTAATTATTGAGTGGTTGATATGGTAAAGCCACTCGAGCAGCTCCAAACTGGTACCGTGGCATGGGGACTAGTGACCGGAACTGCACTTTATTGATGACAAGTGATTTTGACAGTATTATACTAATTCCTGCTTTGTTGATTAACACAATTTCTTTCTAAATGAATACATCTTTACATACAAACAGACCGACACTTTATTTTTCTCTTCGGCGCTTGGCTTCAGAAATTATCTTGACAGGCGCATGGCCCTAAAAGATTTAGTTGTCTATGTGGTGGACGCTTGGTCCTTGCAGACAGAAACGCTTCTGACTGTTCTGTTCATAGATTCCAGAGTTTGGTGCACTGGACTGTACATACTTGGATAGAAAGATTTAACAGGCTTAAAAATGAGAGCTCTCAAAACTTTTTATTTCTCATTACAGAAATTTTGATTGCTTGTCTGTTTATGTCTAAATTTTAAAAATTTTAGTTCTAATATAGATTATGTAGACAGTGAGTAAGGTACTGCTGAAGAATTTTCATCAATACAGCTATACTCTCGTACATTCAAGGGCTACTGGTAGAGATCTTTATTAGAGATAAGTTATCCATTGTACATATTCTTTCTGTTTTTATATGTTTTCTGTACTTTCTTTCTTGTGTGGTACATAAATAAATGAAAAAAAAATTAAACTACGCTGAGTTGGGGTCTAATCGAGATGCACGAGCATGTGTTCAGCAACTGGATATTGATTCTTGATATTAATCTTCAATAGTCCCGCCCAAAGCTAAAAGCTGCGCTCACACATTACACTCCTGAAAGCGATTTCAGGAACAGGTGTATGAAGGAACAGTTATAAATTTATTATTGGTGTACAATAGAGTTATTATTATTATAATAACTTTGCTCTGAAAATTCAAATAAATTTATTTTTAATACTATATCGATTAATTACAGTTTACAATGATACGCACCTGAAATTTCAAAGAAATGACATCAAAAAGACTTTGTGATGTCGTTTCTTTGAACAAAAGCGACAAATAGTCATTTGTCGCTCTTGTTCCTATAAAACTATAATTACAGTTAAATTCACTATATGTTTACGACGCCATATCTAAGCTCACTCTTATCCCTTTATTACAATATAGGGCCATCTATAAAAACATCAGGGCCAATCTCATAGCCTCGTACAACGTTCTCCAATTCCAAATATCTTATGGAATACTGAGTATTCCTAGTATATATGCTATCTGTCGTCACAATTCATTTTGAATCTGTAGCCTTGTAGTACTGAGATGACATTTTGACAGTTGTTGACGTTGACGTTACTTATATTAGAAACGATTGGAAAGGAGCGAAAAATAACTATTACGCGAAAATTGTTCTACATTTAATTTAACTGTTAATTTTTCCTTAATTTTCAATAAAAATAAGATGCCCTCAGTGAAAGTCGAGGGTGACAGCGATGGTGATGGAGATATGTCTGGTGGAGACACTGAAAGATCTGTAGGATCGTCAAGACCTGACAGAGACTCAAGCGCTGAAGAAGCTGATGAAGCAGACTCTGATGACTCTTCGGAGTTAGATGAGAGTGAATGTGAGAGACGTCGCAACGAATGCCTGGACAATCTAGGTTAGATAACAGATATCCTTAAGGTTATGTTTACAAACAAATTTGTTTATAATAAGTGCGAATTTGAACCTTAAGAGCTTAAATTTAATATTCTTTCTGTTGATTTTGTTTTAATTAAACCCTAATTAGTATGTTATTTCTTTTTTATTGAATTAAAAAAAAAATATTTTTTTTTGTAGTTAAGTATTAGTATTAATTTGATGTATGTTACCTTTCCAATATTGGTATTTATCCAAATACCAATATTGGAAAAAAAATATAATAACAATAATAATAAATATTATTTTTACCTAATATTGCAAATTATATTAAAATCACAGGAACAGTTATAACTAAAATTACAAACTCGAATGATAACTGTTCAACTATTCAATCTTCTTATTTATAATGAATTTTTAAATAAATTTTATAAGATAGGCAGAAGGAACCTATAATACCCTACCCTAAGCCGCGCTGTTCATGTTAAGACTGTAGCCTTTTTCAGGCATTGCAATGTGAGTGTCTGTACTCAATGCGGTGTATTTCCTTGTAACCGGATAAAGGAAAGGAAAATATTGAATTATTCATTTCCTCGAGAAAGATTACACCCATAACTATTGTAGTAACGCTCAGACAATTTCAAATATTGTTATTATATTATTAAAACTAGTACTAATCTTAAACAACTAAAATTCCAGCAAACTTAGAGCGTCAATTCACAGTTCTTCGAGAACAATTATACAATGAAAGAGTGAAGCATGTCAGGTTTCAGCATGCTGAAGTACAGAGTGGAAGATCTCAAGAATATCAGCGGCCGTTGAATCAATTGCAAGATAATATGAAAGTTAGGTTTGTATCTACTATTTTTTCTTTTTTACTGTTGCCGGTTTTTATAGTAAGTTGAGTCCCGGCGAATGAGTTGAGCATAATGAGAACAAGTTAACACTTAAGTTGTTGTGATTAGCATTAGCACACATCTGAATGAATTGTTTAACTAAACACAACAGATGGAATAGTCGCTGTGTACTGTGATACTCTAGATAAGCGCTAAGACACTCTGTTCCCCAATTTAACTTCAGCTCTTATCAACCTCTTCATACATATCCTCTGAGGTGTTCTTATGCTTCTTTCAGTATTTTGATACTGTGATTTCGAATGTCAATCTAGGTCTCCCTATCTCTATATTACCACTAATTTTTTCATCATAATATAATAAATATTGTTAACAACCTAAATATTTTTAATAACAATTAATTATAAATTGAAATTTTTTTTTTAAATTTCCAGAATCGAAGTAGCAGGTATCTTAAAGCAGATGCGTTTAAACAACATCAAACATAAGTATGAAGCTGAACAACAGGCCGCCCATCAAAACTTTAGAGTGAGTAATTTTTATTCAGTTGTTACATTTTAAATAAATTTATTGTATATGTGTAATTGAAATTTGAATATTGGTAATATTTAATGTCGGCCATTTTTATATGACAGTGCAAGTTATAGGGCAAAACGAAAATAAATATAATTTTTCCAGTAAAAAAAGTATAATAGAATTATACTTATTTATTTTCATTTCCTTCCTTCTGGCGAAGCGCGGCATTGAGTTCCAATACTCAAAACACAATGCCTTGAAAATTAGGCGGAAAGTGGTGAGTGGTATATCTTAACACTAGATTTTCTTTTCTATTGTATTATATATACATAGCGCGAAAAAATATTATGAAAATGAAAGAATATGATGAAATGAAAATTAGCTGCCATTTCAGTGACCTCTACCAGATGGTGAGTGATTTCTTATGCATGAACTAAGCTTTTTATTTTATTTAAATATTAAACTGTTGTATTACATATTATAAGTAAACTTTAAAATAGTGGCTTAGGATAAGTCATTGAATAAAAATTAAAAATATACAATAGGAAATGTAAATTTACATCGTTTTTTATATTATATTAGAGCTAAAACTATGATGAGTGAAATATTTAAAAACATTGTACTTAGGTTTTGAGGTCATACAAATGCAATTATATATTTTTCTTTTAATTACAAATATTTAATAAAAAATATTGAGAAAACTATTTTCCTACAAATTTGTTTTATATAAAAATAAATAAAAATCTAAATTTAAATCTAACGAACGACTTGGCGTTCGTGTGAGTCGGTTCGGTACCAATATTTATGAAAATGGCAAAAAAATCACGTTTAATTTACAAAATATTACAACTGTTGTTTAAAAATATTATAAATGTGATGATATATCTGTTGTTATATAGTCTATAGGTGACAGACACAGGCGTACAGTGAAATAAAAGGGGCCCGTTTAACCTTTTGGGTTGGGAACCCCAAAAATTAGTCATGACTCATTTGTTAACAGAAAAAAGTCAAAAGAAGTCAAAATATTTTTATTTCGTAGGTAAACATAATGTTACACTTGAAATATGTAATTTTATACATAACTATCGCAGGTTCGGAAAACTGATCTCTCTGGAGAAGAACCAGCAAGAAACTCGCAGGGTTGTTCTTTCAAAATCATAATTGTAGTTGAATAAATTGTAGTTGAATAACAATAAAAAAATAAATAAACAAACTAATAATAGTAAAATAGGCTTGTTACACGAGTGGCTACTCCCATGGACTTTTATCCTCCAAGTAATCTGATATTTTATAATATCCCTTATTACACAATTTTTGTTTAATTATTGATTTGAATTTATGAGTAGGCTAATTTTGAATGTTTTCGGGGACCTTATTATAAAAACGTATACGTTTACGTATAACGTACGTATACGTATACGTACGTAAAAGGCCTATCCTTTAAAAGAATTCGTGATTTTGTGGACACGGCTGACATGAAAAGCTAGTTTATTTTTATTTCTAGTGTTGACATCATGTATATCTTTATTTTTTAAAAATAAATTTAATTAAATAATAAAATAATATTATATTTGTTTTAACGTACATCAGGTTGTCTAGAATATATTGTGAAGCTAAAGTAAAGATGCCAATTTCTTTTAATTTATCTTTGAGAGAAAGAAGCCTCTTTGACAATATAGATTGAAAAAAAAAGATTTGTTCCTTACAAAATAATTTTTATTTTTTTATGGTAAAGGACACGGCAAACAATCGTGCGAGTCACCTGATGGTAAGTGATCACCGCCGCCCATGACCCCATGCAACACCAGAGGAGCCACAGGTGCGTTGCCAGCCTTTAAGGTGGAGGATGTTGGGTGCCGGGGCGCGGCATTACCTAATACGAAACGCAGTGGCAAAAGCCACTACTTCACGCCGGTTTAAATGCCGGGGGTGGTATTAATCCGGTCGAGTCTGCCCATGCGTGTTGCCATTACTGGCGACGTGACTCTACCACACGTACTTCAGTCGCCTCTTCCGACACCGATAGTACCAGGATGATTTTATTCTAGGCCGGTATCACACGGCAATTAAGGTTAATGCGCTAATATATAAAAATATAATTTAAAAAGTGCGCTTCCGATTTGTGTGATTGGAATTTTCATATTCGGTAAAGAAAATCTCTGTATCTATAATCTGTGTGTGGGCTTTGAATAGGATTTACGTAATTTTAGACTTTTAAGGCTTTAACTCCATATACATAATAATTTGTATGTTTACTTATATTTCTGTAAAGTTTCATCTAAATTCATTCCGTAGTTTTCACGTGAAAATGAGACAAACTTCTGTTCGGATAAATTTTCACCTTTATAATGTTAGTAGGATGTCTTTACTCAATTAAGTTATTATGTACACAAATACAATAGTATTGATTCATTAAAAACAACCAAATAGTTATGATTTTGCAGGCATTGGAAGTGTGCAAAAATATCGAGTGCCGCTCACAATCGCGTGGCCGTCCTTTGACGTCACATTACAACACTCGTCAGTCGCCGGCGGTTATAGTTAGGATATCTCACCATGTGCTTTGCTTGTTTAGTACTTGCTTGTGTTAAAGTTAGTCATCTTAAATCTGTATCGTAATCGTAATTCTGTTTAACTTATAGTGTAAACAAAAACTTAATTTTTTATTGTAAATGAATCTTATTTATAGTATACCCTTATAATATTATTTATTTTATAAGTTGTTTTTCTTCCATTATATCAGCAATTAGGAGGAGGACCCGTGATTCGTTGATGTCTTTCTTGAGTCTCTTGGCCGCCCTGTTTTCTTTGCAGAAGTGTTTTCCGATCCGGTGGTAGTTTTCCGTTAGATAACTGAGTGTCTCAGATGTAATGGTTGAGAAGACTGACGCTACTGACATGTCCATGTAAGTTAACCGTCTGAAAGTAGTTTTAATGGCCTAATTGAATAAAGAATATTTTGATTATTTTTCTTTTATCAAGCAACTTCAATAAACACATGTCATTAGTTTTACATTGTACACGTGAAATAATTGAAGATGGATATATTTTAGAAAAACATATTTTAAAATGGTATTTTATGCTATAAATAATATATGTGCATAATTTTGTAAATAATATAATGTTGTCTATAGATGTCTCGTAAACTAAACGTCATAATATAGAGGATAACCCGTTATGATTTAAAGAAATCGATATCGCGATGAGTTTTTAATTTTTTTTTATTGTTTTACTCACGCCTTTTCACATCTAAGAACATAATTAAAGATATGCTTATTATATTATTAGTGAATAATTACTTTCTGATATCGTAGATACATTGCTTCGTAATGTCTATAATATATAAATATTTCCTATAGAAATCGTATAAATATGTTTAATACCTATTTAACAATATGTGTACATACCTTGCCATGCCAACATAAACTGCGCGCGCTTGATGCCCAATCCGATGCGCCAATCAACCTCCCAAACGCGATAGACTCCATAATTATTAATATACTGTAATCTATAAAATCTTATTTTAGCCTCATCAATCTCACCCTTTACCTTTGATTACAGTCTGACATATATTGAATAAACGCTAAACATTATTTTCTAATGTGAAAGTTATTACTTGCGGACTATTCACCATTCTTCCCTGGGTATTTGGGGCCATGTCATGACATTTAAAGTGATGTTGAATAGTGTTAACGGTGAGTAGACTTTTTATTACTCGCCATCAACACTACATTATCATCTAGGAGTGACTGATTCACTGTGGGCCGGGAGATTCACGTCTCTGGCTGAGAGCAAGCCCGCAGACTACATCTGAACGGCGCCGAGATAGACCAGTTAGGCGACTGGCTTTCATCAAGGCAGCTCACCACCTATGTTTCGATATTCGCCTATTTCTCCGAAACTATTTATGAAACATGCTACATAAATGAAATTTCGGCAGCATCATCTTTGCCAGCTATTCTCTCTACAGATTCATTTTAAAAAAAATATAATTGTAGTTTTTATTTTAATGGTCAAAAAGAGTCCCGTACCGTA
The DNA here is from genome assembly GCA_037355905.1 of Heliconius aoede. Lineage (NCBI taxonomy): Eukaryota > Metazoa > Arthropoda > Insecta > Lepidoptera > Nymphalidae > Heliconius > Heliconius aoede. The sequence goes on from JBAIZZ010000282.1 coordinate 398,523, forward strand.
CTATATGGTAACTCTTACCATATAGTACGTTTTTAAAGCGCACGCGCGTAATGGCATGACGCTTTACTTTCTATCAATACAATGAATCATCCACTCAAAGAAATGCAACGATACTAATAATTGGATGAAAAATCAACTTGCTCAGCTCAAACTGCCGTGCACAGAGGCGAAGGCGGCCCTAGTTGTCTTTTCTTTTAATTTTAAATAGAAATGGAGGCACAGGCGTTCAAATACTTTTGGATCGTAGTGTATGTAGGTAACACAAGAAGGATTAAATGTAGCAGGCCTCCCTTTGATCTCCCTAAAGTCCCTTGCACGAGCGAATGCTAATTACATTTTGGTACCTCCCCTCGATACAGCTTCTGTGAATTAAAAGATTTATGTTACTTCTTTTTATATGATAATATAAGGATGTTAATAATATAATATGTCAATATTATATTTATTTTCTTTCTTATATCTTTACAAAGTGTGATATAACTTGTAAGTTGGCTAATTTAAAACTCGATAAATTTAAACGAGTGTAGAGTGGTGTGTTGTGAGTTGTCTATTGCTACATCATGAAATAACTTAAATTATTTATTTTTCGCACAGTTTCCGGAACTACTTGTTAAGTAGCGGAACTCAACATCGCGTCTTGTCTATAAGAGCAACGAAAATGGAAATAATTGAAACACAATCGTTCCCTCGCATCTGAGAATTCCCGATGGAAACGGGGGATTTTTTGAGCATTGCTACCCCTGCGCGAACTACTAAGTTCACGCAAACGGAGTTGCGCCACGTAACTTGAATAATATAAATTTAAACATTCCACTAGTAAAAAATATAAAACCTAATGAAATATTACCTACGTAATTGTCACCGTGTTTTTGGTCAAATAAAATTTTCATATAATGCATATTGCATCTATATCATACCTCTATTATGTTTTCCTGTCTGGATTTTAATTAAACTTGAGCTTCCCTAGCGATACTGTCTGGTTGCCTATCGAAATTTTATTATAGCAAGTATAATACGGTTGATAAGTCGTGGCTGCTTTTAACTTATGCGAGCGTGGCTGCGCATAACTTTAAAGCAGATGCTTAAGTTTTTTCTTACTTTTCATTATTTACTTCTCGAGTGAACAATGCACTAAAGTTCAAATATCCTTAGTTCGGCCACAACTTGTCGACGGTACTGTATCTAGTATATGGTTGTAGTGTGCCTTTCAAATTGTCCCCTTCATGTCCATCGTTTGATGCCTAAGTGGTCAATGGAAGCAATAATTAATTCTAAAAGCTCGCCTTTAAAGCTTTTTTTATGTAATTTTGTTATTCGATCAGTTAGAAAATCGAACTTTTGAATTTTCTTTGAAATAATACGCTTAAAACTTTTATAGGTAGTTAATACAATATTTTTTGTTGTTTGTGAAAGTAATTATACTTTATATGTAATGTATACATAAGGCTCTTTCGTTTCTTAGAAATGTGTTTCTTAGTATCGTAGGGTTTTATTTATGGAAAAGGACAAGGCAAACGAGCGTTCGTATCACCTGATGGTAAGTGATCACCGCCGCTTACGACCCCATGTAACACTAGTACCCATGTCATATCGACCTGGAAACTGCCGCAGGTAGGCTATTCCATAGTTCTGTGGCGCGTGGACGGCAATTCTTACGAAACCGCACAGTA
>JBAIZZ010000282.1:400292-437796 GCA_037355905.1 Heliconius aoede
GGGGGGAACGCGCCTCTTTGTTCTGCTTGCTCAGTAGTTATACACCTTTTACATTGTTGAATTTATAATTTACAAAGGAAACTTCAATTTTAATCTTGTTTTAGTTTTTGATTGTAATAATGATTTGTGTAAGATTTCGTCTTTTTTATTTTTGGAAGGCAAGCTAAAATCAAAGTCAACCCTCATATTTCAAGTTGCGAGATAGTCTAGAGATAAATGTATGTTGTAAAACTCTTTAGTTACTATGTGACTGAAATATAGTCAATAATTTATCTAAATTCCATAATTAGCAAAAAAAGCTTTTGTGGCCACTAGGCAGAACAATGACGTTAAAATCGTTGAATAAAAAATGTTATTTCAATGAAAAACCAAGTTTGACAAAAATCTTACTAAAATTAGCTGTATGGTTTAGAAGTTAGGGAAAAATTATAATTTATTAGCGACCCAAACGATGTAAAATTAAAGTGTCATCTAAATTCCTTCAGTGGTATTTCCGTGAGAGTGGAATACACATTATAAACAACTGCCATATTCATAATATTAATAGGATTTGTTTCACCTAACGTTGAAGCTTGTTTAGAAATTTATGATATGTGAATTACCCCTAAGACACATATAGCATGGTAAGCAGAGAGATCCTAATGTTAAGATACCAACGGAAAGTAGGGTACTTTCCGTCCCATTTTCCAGACACTGCGTGTTGAGCGGCGAAACTCTGCTTTGAGCGATGAAATAATTCATTCCTCCGAGGGGGACACGAACGTACAACCGTCATGCACAGTACAGCTTAACACTGATGCTATGCAACGACGGCTTTTATTTGCGCCACATTTGTGAAACAAAACTATCTCTTAAACATATGTACTTATTTGTTAAAGTCCAGATGAATATCCACACGTTATATATTCTATGTATATTTTCTTTTATATTTTTTTATGTGTATAGTTAGAAAATTTTATCACGCTTAGCTTTATCCTACAATTTTTCCTTTTTTGAAACTACATTGATTCCATATGATGATAATTTAAATGTGATGTAACGTGTAACACCACTGTGTTTCACTCCTGATAGAGCTTCCTATCGAATATAATGTTTCATAGCGGAATAGAATAGTATGTGGAATATCAAAAATTATAATTTATCTTTGTAGAGCTTGGTGTCGCAGAAAATCCTGAATAAAAATATATTTTTTAAAAACCTTGTCTCAAGACACTAAAAAGGTTTTTTTCATAAAACCTCGCGAGGCCCTTCTTAGAACTTTAGCTAGCTTAGCTTAACTTAGCTTTTGCTTAGCTTTTGTTTAGCATTATTTTTTACAACTACCAATATGCGGGATAAAACGTGAAACTGTAATACAAATGTACATTGATTTATTAGTATTTAGGAAATGGTATCCGTAAAATGATACATAACAGTGACAGAGATGTATCACGTATGCGGTAGCTACCAGGTTGGTGTGGAGTGACATGAACGAAAAAGATATGCGGGGGCGATGACAGCTTGTGATTGAAAATTAAATACAGATATTTTATTATAATTTTCTCTGGTGTGCAGGATAAGCACGCTTTATAGCTAGCACCATGCTAGAACCACAACAACACTAATCGAGACACTTGTTCCCAAATGAAGATATCGCGTCTTGAGTAGAGGTGCTGAACATAGCGTTGTATCTTATAAGTACGGGAAAATGTAAATATTTCAAATATTATAATAGTTACACTTGAGTCCGTCGTGGCACGTCGCAAACTCGGCGGCTGTGGGTTATATTCTCGGTATAGGGAATGAAACTTTTAATCTGTCGTACTGGTAAACAGGAAAAGGGCGCCGTTGAGTTCCTCGAGTGAACACGAAGTGAACTGACACGGAAAGTGGGAAACAGATGGGAAACAGATGGGAAACAGTATGTCTTAACACTAGGTTTCCAGGTTCCCTATGCGAAAATGTTTGTGATTTGGAATGATACATATATATATTTTGCATATCATTTTACATTTTCAACAAAGTTGCATGCTTTAATAGCGAAATAAGTCAACGTATTCGGAAAGTGTTTTTTACAAATTTTCTTTGCTTTTCCTGCAACATTTCAAAAAGTGTAAAAACGTCAGTGTTGTATCAAATTAACATTTTTTAATTAAATAAGAAATATTGAGAACGTAAATAAACGTCTTCATTAACTATGGTTTCCGTCTATAGATTTATCAGTTGCTACGGTGTCTTCATAAATATTTACATATAGTATTTAAATAGAAACTGTTAAATCATTACATATATAGGATATAGGTCGTCATGAGAAAACACTAATGTTTTATCTAGATTAACTCTAGAAAAATGGTCATATTTTTATGTATGTAAAAGATAGTCATGCGTTATTTCTACGCATATTTATTATTTTAACATAATTCGGAACACATTTCTTATATTGTATAAAATGTACGTTGTTATATATGTACAAATAATAAATAGTACAAAAAAATTATAATATAGTACATAATGCATCAGAAATATAAAAGTCAGCCAAGTCAGAAACGGCTTTGGCCAATAAAAATAACATTTTTGCATTTTGTATATGACTTTCCATCGATTTTATAGTATAATAAAAATTGTAATAAATACAATGAGTATATTTTTTCCCTGCTAGGTCTGCATTATTATCTTTTAAAATACAAGGTACCACTTTGGCAACATATTAGAAATCTTGTCTTCATAGTAGGAGCTTTTAAACGCTTGTACATAAATGCTGATGACAGTTCCATGCTACGCCTCTTCATATATTTTTTTGAACATTTTGTCTTTTCTTCTAATATTATAAATAATAATATAAACATTTATACGGGCAATATAAATAATTTCATATAATCATTTTCAATAATTCTATATTGCACCCAGAAATGAGTGAAATATGTCCAATCTTTCCACTCGGTTCTTAACTTTATTATAAAAAATATATATTTCTGGGTGGCTCGTCGCGTTGTTAATAGTAGTATGCCCATTATAAGATATTAAGTATAACAAATTAAATGGTTTTTGTTTATAGGAGAAAAAGTAAGTAGTCAAAACAAAATATCAAACAAACCAAAACTATAAACCTTTACTGTAGTGCATACATATGTACATATTATATATAATTATATATGTACTGTAGTCCATACGTTTAACTATTATGTGTATCTAAAAATATAAAATATCATATATAAAGAAAAACAAAAAACAATAAAAAATTCCACAAATTAAAATCTTAAAAGTCACGTAAAAGATAGTCATTTTGACTCACATAGGCATTATATTTCAAAGCCGGAGATACTTGTCCTAATTATATATACGCCTCACGAAAGCTCCTAGTGACCAATGACATGTCCTCTTTACACAACGATCGTGATTTGTATTTCATACAAAATGAGTGAATAAGACCGCAAACTTAAGTTTGTGGTGTGGTGGTTTGCTTATTCAACTTATTATTATATATGTCATTTGCTTATTTAAATGCTAAAAAACGTTGCGGATGAATTCAGGACGCTGATATAGCGTGCTTACAAATGTTGTATATATAAATAATATGAATTATTGTGTAATACCCTACAAGTTACCTGCAAATCCGACTTGCGTTTGTCCGGTTTGAATGTTGAAACATTTTTTTCGTACTTGCTAGATTACTTAACTAATATAAATAATCTTCTATATACTCAGAAGACTAGCTAAAAATTTTCTTTATTTTTATAGAATATTATAAAGAAATAAATAAAAATTATATATTTAATGTACAATAATAAAACGGAGTAATGCAGAAACATAAATGCGATTTTATGAACACTAGGTCCAATATAAACCCGTGTCATCGCTTGTAAAACTTAACTCGCTATAAAAGAAACAGGTCGAGAACACCACGTCTTATGGTGACCGGCCGCGCCTGTGAGAGTTAACCCGAATTCTTAACTTTTACAGTAAAAAAATATACATTTTTATTATTTACATCTCATTATTATTTTTTAATTTACACTTTTTAACTGTAAAAGTTAAGAAAACAAAGAATACTGAAATGTAAAAATCTTTGTGTATCTAAAGAGAACTCTATTTGAACTTTGATTTACTCAAAACGCACTCAAAACGCAGTCTTGAAAATTTAGGAGAGCCGAGTGTCTTAAGTTTAGGTTCCTGAGTAAATCCACCCTGCTTTGCGGGATAAAACGTGAAAAAAATCTAAAATTCCGTGTTTGCGTTACTTTACCTCGTTTTTCGTTACATTATTTACCAACATTTAACAGGAACAGAGGAAATTTATAATTATAATTATAATAAGACACTTGTTCTCTGTATTACGCCAGATTTGACAAAATTATGTAGGATGAATAAAGATTTATACGAGCCTTTAATATGAGAACAACATTTTTGTGTAACTTTAGACGCTTAGGAAACACTTTAAGCCCTCGTTGGCACGCAGGCGTCTTTTACTGTATTGAATATTACACACTTTTGTAGTGCATTTTAAACATTATTAAGGGTACTTAAGATTTTTTACAAAAACATATTTGAGGCCAGTTATGGTGGAGGAGAGTATAAGCGTGTTTCTGTAAACGCATCAGGTTGTAGGTTCGATTCCCAACCGAGGAAATGACATATTTAATATTTTCATTTCTACGCTTTGGGATCGAGGCAAAGCGCGTCATTGAGTTCCACCACTCAACACGCAATGCCTCTAGAATTTGGTGGAAAATAGGAAGCGGAGTGTCTTAACTCTAGGTTCCCTCTGCCTACTATGCAACATTCGGGATACAGCGTGAAGCTGAAAAAAAAAAATATTGAAACTGATTTTATAACCGCAAGTTTTCGCGCTTCTTATTTACGTTATTTTACATTACGGCAATTTAAAATTCTTAATTTTATCAATTTTATTTTTAATCTGAAAGTTAATTAATAAAATATGAGTGTTAACTTTAGCAAGGTGGGGAGATTTAATTAAATTAAATAAAAAATTAATTTAATCAGCTCAAACGAAAAAGAAAAAATTGTAAATAGACAAATATGGAGTTTAGGTTTGAAAATCAATTAAACAATAAAATGATTTAAAAAATTAAATAAAAAAACAATAAAACGAATGAAGTTATAACTACAGTCTTTTTTAGTTAATATAAATTGTGTCAAACTTATTTTGCCTCTCACTAGATGGCGTGCGATACATTTTTTGAACTTCACATTATACCCCGCACATAACAGTGTATGTAGAGCAAACCTGAAGGCCTAGTGTTATTACAATCCGTTTTCATTGAGACACTTCCGTTTACAACTTCACACTGAATTCTTGAGGCATTGGGTGTTGAGTGTTGGAACTCAACGCCGCCGTTTTCCCTCGTTACGGAAGTGAGCAAACAAAAATCCCTGTCGCGGGGTCGGTTGGGTTTAAGGAAACCTAATTAAAGATAACCCCCCCGGGGCTTTCCACTTTCCACTTAACCGGACGTTTCGATAACAATGACGCAATCCATCCAACGAGAACATTAAAATAAAAATACATAGTATACCTATAGCACATTTTAAAATAAAGATGAAAAGAAGGCGAAGTTCAGAGTGTAAAACTAATTTTAAATATAAACAGTATTCCAAATTGGATTCGAACCCACAATATAAGAAACATTATTCATAGAAGTATGGTGTCCAATAAACGTGATGGTTAATTGCTATAGTCTCTTAATGAGTTGGCGGTAAATTATGTTCGTAGTTTTCCTTATAATTGACGAAGTGACCTCGTTACTGTTTAATTTTAAGTCGTGCTCACTAAGGATAGCTTTTATTTATGTTTGCTAAAAAAGCTCTTAAAGTGAACGAAGTGTCGTTACACTACGTTTCCAGGTTCCGTCCACCTATCCTGTTATGTGCAGGACATAACAGGATAGGTGCGTGAAGTTAAAAAAATGTTTTAAAAGTTAATGAAATAATTGATTTAAATTAAATAATAAATGAAGTCGCCATTTTGGTAAAATTTTATTACGTGTAACAATAATATTATTAAGATTAGATTCGAACTCCATATATGTCTTCGTAGAGATTTGAAATGTATCTAAATAATATATTTTTAGGCTTTTTTCAAAACGCTTTATAATATATTCATTCATTTAATGTATTCAATATGCTTATAATAAAAGTTACGAGAAATAGCAAAAAAATATTAGGTTATATTTATAATGATATCCTTGATTTTAATCGATAATTTGAGAGTGGGTTCTAATATATTTATTAAAATTTAGAATGCTGAGTAATAAAAACTTTTATTTAAAAAGATGTCAAATATATATTGCAAAATTTTAATTTTCATTATAAAAATTAATAGAAGTTAATCCCAAAACAGATAATCAATGGAAAAATCACAAATTTCTCATACATTTATTGGCACATATAAAAATTTTCAGTACAAAATAAAGTAACAAACTCATACAGTCAAGATCGTACAATAAAAGTGACCCCCGAGTGAACGATCGCGTTACGGCGGGTTCGACGGCCGCGCCGGGGTCAATGCACCCGAGGCCGTGCGAACGTTTTCAGAGTCTGCTTCTACTGCTTACTGATGTTTGGGGTCTCAGTCTATGGTTTTCGGATTTGTCCGTTTTCTTTTTGTGTTTTTTTTTGCATCGTTTAGTATATTAGAGGCGTAAGATAATGTATTTCTATAAATGGAGATTAGGATAAGGCTTAACAAGATTGATAAGTATAAATTAATAGTTTATTACATTGAAAACACGACTGTAATAAACACAAACTCGTATCTTCGTATAATTCCCAAGTTTTATGACTGTACAACAATTTCAAGTGTATTTTGTATTTTAGTATTTTTTTGTTTAGTAACGGGTCGATCTAATAAAAGCGTGTTGAAAATCATGACCGATGACGATATATTATTCGAGTATTTTCTAACGCACGATACCCTTCACACTGCGATATAAATTATATAAATTAATAAAGAAAAATTATATAATAGTTAAATATATTTTATTATTTTTTTATTTATCTTTACATATTAGGAGCTTTATAATTAAATGACTTATGAATATTGTTAAATTAAAATTCATTAAAGTACTTGTGAATGTTTTTCATTCAATTAAGAAGACATAAATGAAATGAATGAAAATAACAATAAAAGTTAAATTAAATTACAAATTACATGCTTTAAATGAAAATTTTAATAAGAATATGATAGTTTGTAGGTATTCTTTTTTTTGAGTTTTTTTTCCTAAGTTAGGTCAAATTTTATTACCTAACTGTAACTATGCGTACAATTTTAAAATTATATATTTTTTTGTAATTTCACGCCGTTTTGCGCAAATAGCAAGGTTGGCAGATGGAAAATGGAAAGCTAATGGTGAGTCACTCCGTTCCGTGACTTCCGTTGAATTTCAGAGGCATTGGGTGTTGGGTGGTGGAATTCAACGGAAATTAACATGTTAACTATTTCAATCCCCCGAGAGGGAATCGTAGCCACATCTGTCACGGTAATAGTCACACGCTTGTGCCCCTGCGTTACGACAGCATGTACCATAGTATTAAGCTTTTTAATATTTTTTTATTTATTACTTCTTGTAATTTTTTTGTAGGTACGTACGTTGTATTTTATTAACTGAAGTAAGAAAGTTAAAATGTAGCATTTAGATGACATAGATAGTGTAGGGGAGCTGTAAGAGAAAAGGGAACAAATGAGTTTCCGGTTTTCTAGTATGTAGGTTCTGGTCAGGTTTTCTATTCTCTACGCATGTATTTCTTTTATTTAAATATACTCTTGCGTGTGTTTTCCATACAACACGCCATTAGCGAAGTGATTTTGTGCTTAACTGGCACGCTAGGAGCGCCACAATAAAAGAACAGAACAGAAGTGTATTGTAAGATAAGTAACAATAGTGTAAGATAAGATCCCCAAGGATTATTATTTAAGGCTTAATTTTTTTTTTTTTTTTTATGGGAGAGGACAAGGCAAACGAGCGTTCGGGTCACCTGATGGTAAGTGATCACCGCCGCCCACGACCCCATGCAACACCAGAGGAGCCACAGGTGCGTTGCCAGCCTTTAAGGTGGAGATGAAGGGCACCGGGGCCCGGCATTACCTAATGCGAAACGCAGTGGCAAGGGCCACTACTTCACGCCGGTTTTAAATGTCGGGGGTGGTATTAAATCCGGTCGAGTCTGCCCATGCGTGTTGCCATTACTGGCGACGTGACTCTACCACACGTACTTTAGTCGCCTTTTACGACACCGACAGTACCAGGGTGATCCTATTCTAAGCCGGGACCACACGGCTGTAGCCTAAATAGCCTTTATCTTGCTCTATAACCACCTCTATCTATAGTTGTCAGCCCTGGTCTATAGACTTGGGGTCAACTTACATTGGAGTATATGTAATAGTGAAAGCTATCTTTTAACAATATATTTTTGTCGGAGCTCATGAGAACTGTATACAAAGTAGCTTAAAGTTCAATAAATATCAAAAAAATATTTTTTTTGTTTGATATTATGCCTTTAATTTTACAGAATTAAATATTTGAATAGCACTAAGAAAAAATAAAAGTATTCATATTTCACATTTGGTATTACCATAATCTAGACACTTGAGGCCGTCGTGGCGCATTGGCACAAGGCGTGACTATAATGCGATGGTTGTGGGTTCGAAGTGTAATATATATTTACGTAATGTAGAGTGGGTAACGGAGTGTCTAAACACTAGGTTTCCTCTACCCACCCTGCTATGTGCGGGATACAGCGTGAAGCTGATTAGATTTTTTAATTCATAATCTAGCTGTAATCGCAAAGGTTTTGTGCTTTATTCCGATTCGGGCCAAAGAATTATTCTTATTTCCTCGCTTTGTCAACCGGTAATGCGCGGCGTTGAGTCATTCGCCTCAACACGCATTGCCTCGAAACTTGTACGAAAAATGGGAAGAGGAGTGGCTTAAATTCTTAATGCTCGGGGTAGGCCCGAGGATATTTTTTTTCAAGTTTTAATATTTTATATGTAGAATGTAAAGAAACTAAACCTTTTTACAATTTTATTTCTGTGCCACTTTTAAAAACTACTAAGTGGTGACATCAATTTCTTTTTATGCACACACAACTAAGTTTATTAAGCTTTACAGGACAACTAAGTTGCTATAAGATCTATTGCTATATGATTAGGTTTTTACTTTATATCTATTTTCGGGTTATTTTCGTTTTGTACGTTTTGGTGGCGAGACAACGCGCAACGTTGAGTTCTTTTAATATTATAGACATATGACAGTGCTTTAAAATTATTTTTTATTTATTAACTATTGAAGCTATAGCTTTTTTGTCGAACGATAATGACCAACAATAGATGTCGATAGTATTTAGTGTGTGAAAGAACACTTAACAATCCTATAGCTATTTTTATAGTTTAATGCCGCATATATCCAGGGTATACAGTAGGAATTTAGTGTTAAAACACTCCATTCGACACTGTATGTCTAATTTTACAAGACATTGCCTGTGGCGGTCGAGTGGCGGAACTCATAGCAGGGCACAGCGAGTAAATGAAATTATTAAATATTTCATTTTGCTTGTGCCGCTGCACCACGACGGCCTCAAAGCTTTTATAGAAAGGAATATTTGCTAATTGTAATATTTAGGATGCCTCAACGTATAGTACGTATCCACATATTAAATAATATTGAAAAACGTTGCTATTCGAGCGTATGTATACATTGTACCCATATCCATTTCTTTAACATCTCCTATAGCCCATAACTAGTAATTGACGAATTTTATATAATATAATATTTTTATTTTCATAAAGGTGTTTTATTGTCACGCTGTATCCTACACATAGGAGGGCAGGCAGAGGAAAATGGGGAACTTAGTGTTGCTAAACTCAATTCCTATTTTTGATCTCCACTTTCCGGCGAATTCTGGAGGCACTTCGTGTTGACTGGAACGAGATTATTTGGTTTTGTTACATAACTGTTAGTAGTTTATAAATAACAATTTCCTTAAACCGATGTACACCGAAGCCTAAGGAATGTGCGTGAAAACAGTAGCCTTTCAGGAAAACGACGCACGAAGCCATGTCTTTCTCTTATAAGTTATCTAAGCTCAATGTATGTATATTATAAACAAACAGAACATACGTGTAATTCATGAAAATATTTATTATTCGCATAACAAATGTATATCTAATTAAAATTAATAGTGACGTGCGGCGCAAAGTCACGTGATAAGTAAAAATAACACCGTGGGACTGGAGCAAATCCGCGAACTACGTGTAAACAAATATTAAACCGGTGCACAACACAACAAGGGTTTGTGTTTAGAAACGGAGTTCTGGATCTATTGTTCGCAGCATCATATCGCAGCATATTGTTCATTTCCTCACTTTGCGAGAAGTGAGTCACTCTTTACGAATAGAAAAGAGATTCTTGCAATACCTAGTATTTTTGTAACGGAATTTAAAAAAATTAAATTTCCTTCTTATTGTAAACAATTAAAATACATATTTTTGAATGATTTCCTTTGAAGGCGGCTAGATATCATTTTTGCCTCTAAAATTTTCACCAACAGAATTGAATGCACTCAGCTACTCAATAAGTGTAATCCTCCACTCCGGAAAACAGTGTTTGGATCAAACTCTCCTCTCCCTGTTCTTGGACTTGTAACACCAAACTCCAATCACCCTGAACATGCATGTATTACTTGCTTTATGCAGTTCCATGTACTTTGTATCTATTTGTATGTACTGATGTAAAGAAACGTTGGTTGCTCAATCAATAAATAAATACATTTTTCCGCACTGGTAGCTGACAAACGCGCAGTGCGGCCGTTGATTTTCGTTACTTAGAGGTAATGTCTCAAATTCCAGGGGATAGCAGAAATCGAAGTGCCTTCAGACTTTTCTTTTGCCGTACTTGTGACTTAGGAGGTTCCTTTTGCCTACCCCACTTTGCAGCATAAGTGTATAGTCTATTTTATTTTCCACTTTGCTCTCGTAACAAGAAAAAGTAAAGTTTGCCGTTGCTTTTATCTTCGGCGTTGACTTCCGCAACCTAACATGCAGATTTTACGGAAAACAGGAAATTGAATGTCCTAACAATAGATTCTCTAACCTGCTATATGTAGGATGTGGCTTGAAGCCAAATTAGAACTTTACTTTTCTCTATAAAATATTTGCATACGGATCTCTGAAAATATCGTTATCGACAGATTAACGAGTCTTTCACAAAACATTTCAATTCATTCGACGTTCATTACCATAATAGAAGCAATTAAAGTGCTCTCATTTTTATATACTTTGTAAGTTATCGTATTTTTTACTTCCGTTTTACGTGAAACTAAATTATCACTTTGATAAAATTTTTATCACAATCGTTTTGGACCACATATGATTTGATTCATGTTTTTATGCACTTTATGAATAATGACACAAGTAGGTGTATATGTTACTATTTCATTTATCATTTTAGTTTCACGCTGTATCCCGCACACAGTAGGATTGGCAGATGGAGGGAACCTAGTATTAGGACACCGTTCCCCACTTTCTGCCGAATTCTTGAGGCATTGCGTGTAAAGTGGCGGAACTCAACACCGCGCTTATGCCTCGACACTAGAGCGAAGAAGTAATATATAAATTTATAAACATTTCATCTTCTTGAGAGAGGATCGAACCCACAACCAGTCGGTTTTACAGTCACACTTTGTGTCCCTGCGCTGGCCTAAGAGGACTGGCCTCAAGGTATATGCATATTGTTATATTTAATGCGATGCCGGTAATTATATATTTTTGTAACATCTTTGAAGTGTAGATCCAAACTTAGAAGGTAAACTATTAGACTTTTTTTTAGAAAACATAAAAGTTAGATCGTAGCGGTATATGAACCTGCGTTTCTTTGAAACAGTCAAATCGGTCTCTTCTTTATATACAAACTTATTATTTGAGTTTTAACGGAAACGTCACTCTTTAATTTTTTAGTACTGGTTTGTACATTTATTGTATTTGATATTTTGTAAAGCGCAACTGTTCAAATTCTTGCCGGCTCTTCTAAGCAGAACTGCCTTGCGAGCTGGCGGTAGCTTCCTGTAAGACTGACGCTGCTGACATTTGTATGTAACTTGACGATTCAAAAGTCCTTGCGATGCTGTAAAAAATAAATAATGCCCTCATATGCATAATACAGCTTCAAGTCTTCAACATAAACACTTTTTAAATCATCTATCAGTTTACGCTCGACAACTTTTGATCGAGATACCTCTACAACGCTTGTTGCAACTTTCCTTGTTATTTGATGAGAGAAGTTTTTATTCAGTGGTTTAATATATTTTTGAAAGATTTGAATTAAATATTTACTTAACACTCTAAAATCAAGTTTTTGTGCCTCAAATTAGGCCTATTGAACTTCTAGTTCGTAATTTTACACATGAAATTCGTTGTTTTAAGCTCCAAATAGATATTATTACACCATTCAGTACTACACTATGGGATAGTGAAGTTAGTCATAAATACATGTATATAACACTGTGTGCGGGATGCAGTGTGCAGCTTAATAATAAACAAATATCTTATATTCAAATTTCAGCGGATGTAGTGTAGTTATATATGAAATGCATATGATTAATAAATATACTGTATTGATAGGTTTTTCTTGTTTTTCGCTCTGAAATGCACTAGAGATTAAAAGAAAAGTGCACAGGTAACTCAAAGAAATAAATGAAATTTCTACTTCTAGTATACATTCGTTAAATATATTCGCTTATTAAAATAAAATATAAGATTTTTAAAGAATTTAATGTATAACTACTGAAAAATTCTAAAATATTTAAGATAATTGATTTAAATATAACAATTCTTACTCATTGTCTTTTTCATTATAATAAATATTACTTGAAAGATTATTATTTAACGAGATTCACATAGAGTTTCCACTTTGGGTTTTTAGTTTTATAGCTTCCTACACTTTGCTTTTAAAACAATTGATGAATTAAAAAATAACCCACATAACAGCTTCATGGCAAGGTAGGAGATACGCATCTCGTCTCAAGACGCTTCCGCTTATCGCTTAAATTCGAGACATTTTTTAATTGAGTTACGAAACTCGACCCCGCACTTCGTAGTCGTACCAGAGCAAGAATAAATATATTAATTAATTATTATATCATCATTTTTATATTGCTTTAGTTATAGAAAATGAATGGTTTTTTCGAAAGACAAAAGAATTAAAATAATTTTAATGTTTACCCAGATTTTATTTATAATATTTAGAATAAATTAATCCCCCCGAATAGGAACTAACCCCAAAACTATCAATTTTCCATAAAAGAAAGCCCCACTGCGCAACCCCAACTAACAGCACTACCAATACCAAATTGTTTTAGGTATTAATCGCATTTTTCATGTTACGTCGCCATATACGAGTATATTGCAGTAGGATGTACTTTAAAGGAAGTGTATGAACACGCGCGTTATCAGGGTCAGTGGTCGGCGTGGTCGGCGTGGTCGGCGACGTGATTATTTGTGATAAAGCCACTTCAAATAGTATTCCCCATTACGTTTTTAAAATGTACACCGATAAGACGATGCTTAAATGCTTTTCTGTTTGCTTGCGTCGACTTAGAGACTTGCAGACTGTGCTCCAAGGGACCGTAGACATTAACAGTTTATAATAATTTCAACTTGATACCTCCACGCGATCTGGGGATAAATTATATTGACAAACGGACGAACGGATAACAAAGCGATCCTTTAAGGGTTCCATTTGTACCTTTCGCGATGCGTTTGTTTTTGTATATTATGTCTCTTTGTGAAGAAAAAGTTAAGCTGAGATAATTCTGTTTTTTTATATACGCCCCTTATTCTACTTTAGTTTTATTTACAAGATTATTATAATCATTAAATAAATCATTATAATCATTAAATAAAACGGTAAATATACTACTATACGCCCAACAAAAGTCCAAAATAAACGTTGACATCATAAAATATAAGAACCTGGACACAAATTACATTAGGTGTGTTATAAATATAGCTGAGAGACATCGGTCTCTAACCTTGCTTTGTATTTGCCAAGTTACTCGACAGATGGCAGCATGTGCCACGAAAACTTTTGAACACCACGTCTTTCAGGTTATGTCAAACACAAATAGATATTTCTAAAAATATAAATAAATTATCTCATTATACTAAATTTGTCACGTCTTATACGTGAATTATTTTAATGAACCCGTTACCCCTTTTTGGGGGCAGACAATTAGCATTTTGCTGAATTGTTACGTAATTTTTGTTTGGTTAATCATTTATTTTGTTGGTGCTTACGTTTTGGTTAGGTTGGAAAATGTAATCGATTCCTTATTATGTATTCGTATTGTGGTTATAAGTAATTACATTTCGTTATATATTAGTTTGCTTGGAACATTATACTAAGGAATTTACTTTGAATGTTTTATATAAAAGTATATATAAGTTTAAGCGATGTGATCTGATTTAATTAGTGGCTCGTCCAAATTAAATAAAATAACACAAAACGAATCCTAACAAAAGCTACATTACCAAAGGCAATAAAAAACTAAATTGAGTAGGCTAAAACATTCTATTAACAAAAGGAACAACAAAATGGCGGCGCGTAGCGTTTCTGAAAGCGTCTACGGGATGTGTGCGTCTCGCTCGCACGGTGCAGCTACGGTCGGGTGCGAGCGAGACACCAACAGTACCCCGTGGGGCCTCGCACTCACACATGAGAGGTTATGCGCCCGCGCAGTGTGCTCGTCCCAATTGCGAATTTTGTCTTTTTTTCTTTCTTTTAACATATATTTTGCTCGAGGTATTCAATCTGAAGTTTGTAAGAAAATGAGTTTTAATTTTATATGATAACAAACAGATTTATAAAATTGGATTTATATATTAATTATTATTTCTGATGCAAATTGGTATTCTAATAAGTAATAGCAATTATATATAAATAATATATTATTGTATACTTCCATTCAATTCAATCCGATCTATACGTATAATGAAACGTATGAAACTTTATAATTTCAATGTATTTACGTATATGTGATTGTTTTACATTTTCACGTCTATAAATAAAACTAGATTTGTTATCAAGTTCCAATAGCGGACTAACGGTGTGTGGTTTGTGGTGCGATAACGCTCGGACAGATAGATAGATGCCTGTTGTGTTATTATTAAATATATATTTTTATAATATAATATAGATTATATACATTTAAATGTCTTAAGAAAATATATACGAGGTAATAGATTGTCTTTTACTAAGTATTTTTTGTTGTTTTTTCGCTTTATAGGGTGGTTGTTGGTTCGGTCGTACTCGCCAATCTCAGGAACTACTGGTTCGAGTTTTACAGTTATTTTTCTGATGTACAATCCATTTCTTGAAGAAGGCTATATCATATTATTTTAATCCTTTCGATATCACTGAGAGATATACATTGAAGAAATTATTAATATATATTTATTGGACATTAGATGGGGTTTTTTTATTCTAATACTTTAAAATCCATTAAGTAAACGTATAAAATTAAGAAAAGCTAGAAATTAAAAACTTCTTTGTTAATTTTTTTTTCCCTTGATAATTTAAATACCTTTAAATTAAAAACAAATGCCTTTTACTGCAATATGCCAATTTTCCTGTATAATTACTATGAATTTCACAAGGTACGTATCAAAAGCGTGGTTTCATAGCGACTCAGTCAAGGTCGGTTAGACTTCGCGTTAGGCAGTTGCGTAAGCTAAAATAATAGTTGAATTTTCACAATTCTTTTTCTTTTCATTCTTGTTTTATTTTTTTGCTTATAGATTTATTGTGAATTTAGTTAATTGTAATATAATATAGGTAACTATGGGCAAGGAGTTTCCATTCCTTGTATGTTCCTTTTGGTTTTTAGCTTAGCGCGTATCCTGTATGAGGTAACGCTCAAAAGGCTGTCGTATATTGAATGGTGAAATTCAACGCAAAGAAATGAAAATAATTCAATGTATGGAAATATCTAAGTTATGTGAATCAATTTCTTATGTTGTATGTCCTTAAAAGAGTTCAGTTGCGGCGTTGAGCTCCGCCACCTAACACGCAATGCCCGAAGAATTCGACAGAAAGTGGAGAACGAAGTATCTTAAGATTCCATCTGCCTACCCTGCTGTGTGCTGTGTGTGTTGCCATTTCAAGCTATATTCTAAAAAATAATTAAAATTATGACTAAGAATTAAATATTATAAAAACTGGTGTTCTACTGTCAAGTGAAACTATTTAATTTCATGAATTTATTTAAGTTAATTCAAGTCATGTTCGTTGCGACTCGTTTCTTTAATAATACAAACGAATATTTTCATTATACACACAACCCTCCGTCTCCAACATTGGGATATAATGATGAACGACGTCAAATACCTCAGCCGTACAGTCACCTAACGACCACCAGTCAATTATCAAGTACCTACGACCATTGATGTAATTATCTTAAATGGGTTTGATTCCTTTGTGGGGCAGATATGATGCCATGTTGAATTCTACCACAGTTTTTACTTTGTACTTGTGGGAATGTTTGCGTCATATTATATTTAATGTGTTTTAATTGAGATGTCTATACTTATATTATAAAGATGAATGTATTGGTTCGCTTTATTCTTAGGAATTACTGTTTTGAGTTAAAAAAATATTTTTGTGTTATAGCTCGGTTATAGCTCTTTTCCTCCTTGAAGTCTGTAAAAATGTGTTTTATACACAACTTCTTGTTATATTCCTTTGGCCACGGGGACGAGGATAATCTGATTTGAGTATATCCCGCATATACCTACTGTAGCAGGATAGGGTAACGCCACTTTCTCTTCAATTTTCGAGACGTTGCGTGTTAGATAGCAAAACTCAACGTCGCGCTTTCCATTCATACCGAAACGTGGAAATGGAAATAATTCAATCAAATGGCTAACATCAAATTTCACTCAGACTGTACCGACGTCACTACGTTACCACTATTCAATTGTAACCTTTTTAGAAATTCCTTAAAATAAACAAAGCGCTTGTGGATTCGATCCCCAAGCGAGAAAATTTCATTTCTCCACCCTGGTAGACAGACATAGCATATTGAGACGTTGAATTTCTCTACTCGACGATCAATGTCTAAAATTTCGACGCAGAGCGGAGAAAGAAAAGTGTTTTAACAGTAGATTCCATCAATCTAAGTAGCTGCGCAGGAAAAACGGCTTTTTTTGTTTAGACATTATGTGATACGTAAAAATATGTCGATACACATATAATACAAATATGTCGATACTGAACACTTTTAACTTGAAACCTAGCGTTATCGAAAAAGCGAATTATTATCACGTCTTTACAGGTTTCGTATACAAAATCCGAAGCGAAATGAATAATGGTTTCATAAAAATATAAAAGAAAACAGAACTGCACGAAACAATATAAACAATATGGGGAATATCACACATTCTCCGGACTTAGCCACGCGTCAACCTCGACTTGTTTATTACTGAATTATGTACGACACCGTTTGTGTGGCCTATCTCTTTTGGACGCTCCACTCTGTATCACGCATAGCAAGAGAGAACCTTGTATTATGACACTCCGTTTTCAACACTCCTGACGAAGTACCAGTCATTGGGTGTTGGAATGGCGGAACTTAAAGCAGAGCTTCGTCTTGTTATTGGGGCGAGAAATGACAACATCTATTTCCCAAGTGTAAATAACTACCAGAACTGTCGTATATTAAGTTGTCATAATTGCTGTATTGAATTTAAAGATGATGTTAATAAATTTCGTTTCCCACTCCTTTTCTGCCTCACTATTCTGAGGCCAATAGTGGCGCAGTGTCACAAGGCTGTAACTGTAACGCGACGGTTGTAGGTTTGATCCCCACTAGAAGCAATGAAATATTAAGTAATTTTGATTATTACCTAGAGTAAAATCAGGATAGATGTTTCACTTTTTAAAAATCCTATTTACAAAAATAAAAATTGGGAATGAAATAGGGTCTTGAAAATAGCTTCTACACGCGTCTCCTATTCTTTTGAAACATAATTTATTACAAAAGATAACTTGTTTTTGAGTACACCTATTTCAAGCCAAAAAGATCGTCGCCACGAATTTGCAAACGATAATTTAGATAAGTATTTCATCATTTTTAATATTATTTTAAAGAAAGAATAAACAAATAGAACTGAAACTGAAAAGAAAGTAATTATTATTTTAGTAACTATTACAACGCCGTAGGTGAATAATGTTGATGATAAAACAATATTTTTTTTATAGTAAATTAAGGAAAAACATCAACAAAAAGACAATAAAAGATTTATATTCTTACGTAACTCTTAATTTCTTTTTCTACAAGATAATAAATAACCATTAAAATAATATCAATAATTCTAAATTATGAAATTGAATTGGATTTTTCGTTTCCACAATGTAAAGGGCATATATTCTATTTTGCAGGCTTCGTTCCCCTTATGACACTTCCGTTCTAGAGGCACTAGAGTTCGTATTTAGTGGAGGAATTTAACGCCAAATTATGCCTCGTTACCAGAGGGTCTAAGTTATAATTTAAATAAAAAATTATAACTAAATTAATTTGTCACATTTTCCCAGCCTGAAAGATAGTTTTCCCGTCAAAAAGTTAGTTGAAATTGCTTCGTAATATAGTTGTAACATGGGGGTTTATAGACTTTATTTTGTTGACGAGGCCTTGTCCACGCTCTACTAAGCATTTAGTAAAGGTTAAACCTGTTTCAGGTGGATCTGAGTTTTGTATGTCTAAGAAACTTTTACTATTTTTTTTTTCATTTTGTTTCTCGTTTATCTGGTTGGCTTATTTGGGAGTTAGCATATATATTTTAAAAATATTTTTATAAAAAAAAATATTAATTTGTCAGTTTTTGCATTTTGCTTTGTGGCATTTGCTTTTGTTGTACATTTTTCCTTCACAAGATCTACGCGTACAGTTTAAAGTGTAAACCGCGAACGTAGCGGGCTCATTAAGGACTGCGTTCAACTTGCAAGAGTAAATTGCGTGGGTCCTTATATTTCCACCAATAGATATTCGGACATCTATTGACCAGGCGAGCAGAATGAGTGGAAATAAACTCACTTTGTTCTAAAAGTATTTGCAAAATACACAATTCTTTGTTGATGTAAAAGTAAACTTATTTAATTTATAAGGAATACGTGTCCGCCAAAGCATTACCGGTGCATTTATATTTGGCAGTGGAAACCGGGCTCACATCGAAGGGTAAACTACTATGGTAAAAATATGAAAGGGGAGAAGTAATACATCTTATTATTATTTAATCTCATGTTAATTTATATCGTATTAAAGTATTAAAAAAATATTAACAAAAAAAAAATAAAGTAGTATCAGTGATTTCGTAACAAAATTTAAAAAGTATGTATAATAATAATACATCGACAGCTTCGGCAGTAAGTTCCCTCTGCCTTGCTACTTTGCTGTGTGCGTTTTATATGATTTACAAAAAAATTGCGAACATATCGGCGTCGAGTTCCGCAACTCAACACTCAATGTGTCGACTGTGTAGGATACAGCGCTCGCTTAAATTTTATGTAGTTGTATAAATATATTATAACATTATTTGAAATTGTACTGAATTAAATAATTTTATATATATTTACATACTTAAAATTCTATACATACATGGTAAATACCTCTATAATATTAAAAGTATTCATCATCCGCTTCAGTCTCTTATCTCTTAATATAAACAAAAAGTCGCAGCGTTCCTATTGATTGTCGGCTTACTCACTCACTGGTATTCCCTAACGACGGGAAATTCAATATACCTTCCTTACCATTTCCTAAAAGTGATTGGTTTTATTTGCTCGTTAATATGGTACAGGTTATATAAAACTTATGAAAATCGCAATTTTAGACGTTTTCTTTCATAACAGGAAATGGGTAGGGTAATGTGGAAAGGTTATCTTAAGTTTTTGAGCTTCGAGATTCGGGATACAGCCGAATATAATAGGGTAGGCAGTGGGAATCTGGAAATCTAGTAGTAAAAAA
The DNA here is from genome assembly GCA_037355905.1 of Heliconius aoede. NCBI lineage: Eukaryota > Metazoa > Arthropoda > Insecta > Lepidoptera > Nymphalidae > Heliconius > Heliconius aoede. The sequence goes on from JBAIZZ010000282.1 coordinate 420,303, forward strand.
TTTTCGGACGACGACTAATATTATAATATATGAGGCACATTGATTAAGCTTTAAACCAATTTAATTAACTAAAATTTGAAAAGGAGGCTAGGAGGCCAGTCCTAGCACAGGGTTACAAAAATGCGGCTGTAAACGCGGCAAGTTTTGGGTTCAATTTCCACTTGAGAAAATGTGCACATCTCATTTGTGCTACGATGTTGTCTTTGATCTTACATATCGAATAGAGCTTCAGTTTTTTTATCATAGCGGAACTTAATGTTACGACACCCCGATCCTCAAATTCCATCCAATTCTATTTGTAGAAATTGCGTATTTAGTGGCGGAATTCAACGCCACGCTTCGAAATCGAACCATCAACCGATGTGGTTACAGTCTGATCCTGTACTGCTGAGTCACGGCGGCCTCTAATCTGGATATAATCTACACAATTATATCATAATAATGTACTTTAATAATAATAAACATTTGTTTCTTTTTTATCCTTTTTGAATCAGATTTATATAAAACAACTAACTCTACTATACTCGTTACTACGAGTTCATTACTGCTGTTCATACACAGATTAACGGGCAACCTCACGAAACACTAAGTTTAGCTAGAAAAGCTTCGTATTTCCTCAGAAGTTGTACCTTTCATCTCTTTCATTCTCTGCCTTTTCACGCTTCATCTTTACCAGTACTTTCGTACTTTGCAGCTTTAACCATTTCTTTTTTATCCTTCTTTTGTCCTTATATTTAGATAATATTTAAATATTTTTTATTTCCCCACAGTGGTAAAAACGAAACCACGGCGTTGAGTTGCGCCACTCAACATGCAATGCCTCTACTATTTAAAATCTCTAATATAGAATTTACATATAAAACGATTTTATTTAATAAAAATGTCCACCATAAAGGCACTTATTTATCTATGTAATTAGGAACACGGATTCATTAGTTATCTTATCACGGTTGTAAACTACGAACTATTATATCTATCTATTTTAGATTTACAAATATAAGTTTTCGTTCATCAGCCAAGAACACTATTTTAAGAATAGAAATTCTATAACGATCTTTATCTTTTTAATCTTATTGACAAATATTTTGATAACTATGTTTAAACTGTGTATATATTTAATTGTAATAACATTACTATGTACATATTACATATAATAAAATTTCCTATCTGTATATGGGTTATTTATGAGAAGATCTGTTATTGAGAGCATTTATCAATGTAATAGATCTCAAAACAAGATTTTTTTAAAGGTTATCTGTTGGTCTGTGCATTTGTGCACACTTATCTCGAAAGTAAAATACAGTTTTCACTGTCGTGTTTTGGCAAATTTTCCATAATATTTAGTTTTTGTTTTATTTAAATCGATTAATATATATAAAAAAAACATATCAATTTGAATCTACCATATAACATTGAAAAACAAAAGAATTTGGTTCGAAATACTATATATTATTTATCTACTTAGTAGCAAATAATATATTTGCTACTAAGTAGATAATAAATAATAATGTAGGTCTAGCGGGCTAAGCCGCGAACTCATCGCTAGCAAATAATAATCTTATAGGTATATACATACATATGTATATATAAATCCATTCTCTAATAAAACATGAGCATACGTGTGCCATTTTAATATACGCTGTTACCACCTCTTGTGGGATTTAAACCCACAAATTATATAAAAATATAAGCTTCGTTTATTTGAAATCATTATATAATATTTAACAAAATATAGCTTCGCTTTATACTTATTTCGCTCGTTAGCTCTAGTTCGATTCTTTTCCCGTTATTACAGCAAACGAAGCGAAGAGTTAACCAGAGAGTAAAGAAAGCTTTTTAAAAGAGAAATATATTTTTTTGTGAATATTACTTATGTGCCTAGAACATAAACTTTTTATAATATACTTCGCTTCGCTCACCGACCCCCGACTTTCAATGATTGAAAATAACACCATTTCATGAATCTATTTATTGTTATTGTTCTATGTAATATATACTCATATTATTAAATTTAAAGATTTATTTTCTTTTACGGATCGGGGAAATATTGTAATTTTGTATATTATAAAAGTAAGACCTACATTTGAATGTACTTTTGGGTATAATTTTGCAGTTACTTAATATAGCGTTAATTTTTTTCCTAAATGAACATACATACAGTAAATATATATAAAGATAGATCGAGTGTACACCCAGATAGCCGACCCGCGTCCCGCATATAAACGGTGGGGCCTACCGCGTACATAATGCTACTTATACACTACATATAATACTATAGAGTGCAAAGCGACGCTTTTTTCTGCAATCCTACCCTCGATCTGTTGTTTTAACTTCACGCTCGATCCCGCGCAAAGCAGAGATACTCCGTTCCCATTAAGACAATTCCGTTTAAACTCTCTGCCTTGTTGTAAACCTGCCTCGAAAAATTGCCACATTTTTAGTTATGGAGATTGGCGCGTCCAACCAAATACGCTAGCTTTATGTATTTTATGTATTTTTTATTGACTGCGACACAGTTCCCACTAGTGCGGTCATTATCGAACACATTAGATTTTTGTACGTTTGTTATTTTAGTTGCTAATAAAGATTTATTTGTGTTGTAGGTGACCGACTCCTCTCTTGTGTTCGAGATCACTTAAATAAAGTTGCGAGTGATTATAAAAAAAAAATAGGTTAATCTGACTATATAGGGTTGTGGGTTCGATTTCCACTTGAGGAAATGAGATATTTAATATTTAGGCAAGCATTACGTATCTTATCGTGAACTTGAGTGTCTTAACACATCTTTGCCTATCTTGCTATGCGCGGAAATACAGCGTGACGCGTGAATTTTTTAATTAGAAATATTACATATACATTAAAAAAGTGTTTCGATTTATGTTATAAATACAAAAATAATTTTAAAATAAATCATTTTTATAAAGAAAAACAATACGCGTTATTTAAATTTATCGTTATTTATACAGAATTCCGTGTGCATTTAAAAAAACGGACAAGCGCGATGCAGCGCCGAGGGTTCCGTACAAAAATTAGAGATCTTGAGCTTTTCCCGAAATTCAGGTTTAGCTTAGCCAGAGCCCTTTCACCTGGTACCTCATTTGAACTAGCGGCTTCAATACCAAATATTGCCTCATTTTAAGGGAGTTATTTTTTAGGATTTAATCAGATATGTCTGGTTTTCACATATTTCTGATAAAATGCTTAAAAAATATTTTTCCGGAACTAGTACTAATTGTAGCAGCTAGCTGCCAAATTTCATAATTCTATGTTAACCAGAAGTACCCTATTAATTTTGATTCTCTTTATAGTGTCGAAATACGCGTTTTTCGCTATTTAGAGCTATTATTTTTCAGAATTAACCACAAATATATATATAGTTTTCAAATGTTTTCCCTGAAATAGTGCTACCTCTACATACCAATAGCAATAAAAAGTAATAACTGCCAAATTTCATAATTCTAGGTCAGTCGAGAGTACCGTATAAATTTTGTTTCTCTTTATAGTGTCGAAATACGCGTTTTTTTGGGATAGCCTGTAACTTTTTTCTAAGTATATATAGAAATACTTTATTTAAGGATATTATAGAGCCGTAGATCGGAGTAAATGGTTTGAATCTCAACACGATATCTCCGAGCATTCCTGTGATAAAGGGCTGTGATAGACAGGCGGACAACAGTGATTTTATAAGAGTTACTTTTTTTCCTAAAGAGTACGAAACCCTAAAAATCGTTATAATTATACGATTTCAAAAACTTCAATTCACAATCGACATGGATACGTTTTTTTTGTCATATAATTCTACCGAAATCACTTAAATATGTAAATGAATTCAATCTATTTTTAAAATCATGAAGAGTGCGTTTTATAACAGCAATTTTATTTAAAAAAATTGTTTAAAATTTGTGTCTATATGCTTAAATAAATAAACGAAATTTAATTCTTGACTAGAACAATTTAAATGTACGTTTAAATGCGACTATTAAAAAATTCTATATACATATTTATAACAAATTAACTTCGAAACAGCTATTTTTATTAAACAAAACATTTAAAAATAAAGTATACGTTCCTATATAGTTTTATTAAGAACGCTAACGTCCAAATAATCACTATATTTCGATTATAACATCAAAATAAAGGAATATTCTAAGAAAAGTCATTTTTATGGACTCTTGAGTTAATATAATTGACTATTCTGGTTAAATAATGCAATAAACTTAATGTAACAATATCATTTACATTTTATTACTATTATTTCATTGGAATCTATCTTAAAAACAACATAAATATAATATGAAACGGAGGGTTTCATATTCTTTTAAAATTACAAAGATATTTTGTTAACATTATTTAACTAAATAACGAAAATGAGTGAATTACATTCCTATAAAACAAGAAAAATCATTTAATATAATTCTAAGACAATAAAACAATTTTATAAACATTATTTGAGTATAAAATGTACAAACAACAAAAATAATAATACTAATCTAGTTAAATAATCGTATAAATCAAAGATAACTATAGAAATCGTTAATATCATATGAAATATATACAAAATGAATTCGAAATGGAGTCGACAAAGGCGAGCTAGTCGCTATAGCTGTACGCCGCGTACAGAGCGCGGGCCGCTTGCGACGTTGCCGTCCCCAAGAATGCGGCGCCGCGTTGCCAAGCCGCCGTGCACTCTGGGCGGCGACGCCATTTTGTTTAATTGCCACTCGGCTGTATATTATGTATACTATACTCTATATCTATAGACGGATTTACAGCGTTCCTATTTTGAATTTTTATGTTTTTCGCGTTCTATACAGATTATTAATTAGATTTTAGTTTTTTTTGTTCATGTCATCAGTATAAAAAAATGGTTATTTGGGCTGTGTTTTTTATAGGATTTTTCTTGATTTTGATATCCACGTGGTCATTTAGTTGGCGAAGAGAAAATGAGATTCGATGGTCACATACTTATGTATTAATTCAAAGTATGTGCGTATAATACGTTTAATATTGTTCAGTTATCGCTGTTTATGTAAGCGCGCGTGACGTTTTTATGTTGATATATAGTTTTACGTGTTCGTATGTAATGATTAGAGGTCATATGAAAGTTGTGGCAGACTTGCAGATAGCTCCGACGATATACGATTTTGTTATTATAATAATGAATGCGGCTCGTGGTCGGTATTCGTATTCGGTTAGGTTTTTCGACTTATATTATATACAAGTAAATTTTGTTTCGTATCGATATGTAGAATTTTGTGACATACCTTAAGAATCTTAGGTTAGTAATTATGTTTTAAAATTAAATGTGATTCTTGAAGATAATATATTCTTTACAACAAGAGATTATGTATATAATGAGAAAAACTATATAAAGTACTAACTATATTATTGAATTATTCATGACTTGACACAATAATGAATAATGTTACAATCGTCTAAAAATCAACGAACATTAAATCATCTTATCTGTTTACCTACCAAAAAAGGCAAAAGGTCCTAAAAACGCGATCCTCCAGACAGGATGTGATTAAAAAATAAAAAAATGACACGTCGTCGGTGTTAGATGGCGCAAGGAAGCGACAGATGGCGTAACCAGGCGCGTTCGGCACAAGATGGCATCCAAGTGGATTTGCATTTTATGAGCCTTCACCATCATATTATGAGATTTGACATCGTTTTGAAATGAACTTTTGCTACATGTTTACTGTTATTTTTACTGTATTAGTGTATATTTAGTTATTATATATTTAGATTTTATTTCTTCGCTCAGGTAAGACGCAGCACGGCGTTAAGTTCCGCCATTATGTTTAATTGGGGCTGAAGGGTAGAACGGAGTGTCTTAATCGAGTATCAATATCTGATATTCTTTCGTCTACTCTGCCATGTGTAAACGAAAGAATCTAGTCTAGTCTGTTGGGGATATAGCGTAATCTGTTTTTTCTTATAAATTTGGTTAAACGATAGCAGACGTAGTGCTAAATCACTCTGCATTCCACTTTTCACCATTTAAATACGATACTGACCACTATATAAAATCGAGCATGTTCACCTTCACTCTGTAATCCGCACATATCAGGATAAGCAGAGGGAACATAGTGACTAACAGTGAGTTAATATGTGGAAAGGAGGAAGGTTAAATAATGTATTTTCTTAAAATCCTATAGAACAGAGGTTCTAAGACTCCACGCAAATAAAAATTCGGGCGTCATTTTGTCTATGTGTAATTGTAATATTTTCATATATATATTCATATCCATTATTGTTTATATCATGTTTCAAGATTTATCCTTTTTAAATGTTTTTTATAATATTCACGTAACGTATTGCGAGTATTCTATCTTGTAAAGCACGCCTTAAATCGTCTTGTTTTCCTGTTACTTGCATTAATTCTGCGACGACGGATGTGTTATGATCATTATTTATACAAATTTTGCCTATATGACTAGGAAATTTATTTAGTTTCCTTTATATAGAGAAATTGTCGGTATTTTTTGACATGCTGTTATTACATTAACTTGTTATTATGTAATAAAAAGTCAAAGACTAACTTTGAATCACTATTAATAATTGTATCGCCATGAAACTTAAAGTAGTTATATGTAGTTCAGGTCAGTACAGGACAATACAGTAATATGGTATTATCGAGCTAGGCCGGTTATGGATAGAGGACATGAATTCTCAGAATACTCTTCAGAGGCTTCTAGTAAACCACTCGGACTTAGGCTACTTGGTACTTTATAGATTTTACATATAGCACTTCATAAGTCACTACAAATCTATAGCACTTGGTTTTGTATCTGTAAAGAAACTATTTAGCTATATCACTACTAAATCATCCCTATAAAGGATCAGGAGAGGGCCAAGTATTATATAATTTGTTTCCCGCTGCATCCCGCATATAGTAGAGTAAGCAGAGCGAGTCTAGTGTTGAGACACTTCGTTCCACATTAACCGTCCAATTTTTAAGAGATTACATGTGAAGTGACGGAAATCAACTCTGCGCTTTGTCTTGTTACCAAAGCGAAGAAATTATGCCTTATAGATTATACTGTAACTTTATTATTGCATAGACTTATATAACAAAATACTACTATATAACAAATCAATGTTCATTTTAGTCTCATTTCCAAGTGTTTCTCATAGTGTGAGTGGGAGCTAATAAATAACGTCAACCCCTAAAGCACGGAGAAAGGGGGTGTCAGATGTAATAAAAATAAGTCCGATTTACTCGCAGGGGGTCGAGGTTTACATTTTATATAGTTTGTAACTCTATAGATTTTATTTTTTTGCTTAAATTGTTTATTTAAACAATTGATCATTTAGGTCGTCATATCATAGTCGGGCAGCGTCTGACTTGCTAATCGCGTCAGGATCGTTCCACACTTAGTTCCACACAAAATATTGTCTTTATTTTCTCAGTCTGTTAATAAGACGGTGCGGCGTTTATTACCTCCACTCAAACTCTCGAAAATATGGCGGAAGTTGAGGAGCGGAATGTCTTATCACTAAATCCCCTCTGCTTGTTCTACTATAGGAGGTCGCGGTATATATGCTACAAAAATATATTTACTTTAGCTTTTTCCTTATTCCTTTATATAGTGTTATTCGTTGTACCTTAGTAGTTCTACGTAAACTATAGATACGTTCTGTAGCCGCGTCGCCGAAATCTTAATCCGTCGCTGCAACTTTTTAGTCAGCTTCCTTTGTACGGAGCTTTGTAAAAGCTCCGTAGTTCAAAGGTATTCTAAGAATGACAATTACTTGACGATAATGTTTATAAAGATATTTTTAGCGTAAACATATATTATTATTGTTTTAAATGGAGTCTACCTACTATATATCGACATGACCTTCCCTTTTTAAAATTATTTGACGTTTGCTCGTTTACATAGACTTAGGTTAAATACACATATTTCTAATAAATTATTATTAAAAATATTTCCGTTTATGTTTAATGTTACTTTAATAGTTACTAGATTGTCTTTCATACGTATTTCATGCTTTAAGTGAGTTACTTACGCCACTTGAATTCATTTTGTACTTATATATTTAAATATCACTCCGCCCCCGCTTCAGACATACAAGGTTTCCATACAAATAAAAAAAGATGACATGAACTGGATAAAAGCTGTTGCCAAAGCATTATTTAATTTTAATTAATTTATTTATTATAACATAGTAATAATAATCAGTCATTCTTCGCGATCTTAAGCCCGAATTGGCTTGTATGACCACTGCATATTTATTATATTTGAAATTAATCTTGTTAATATTTTGTGTTCTTTAAAGTTTCTGTTGTAATTAAAGTAATGTTCTTTAAGTTAAATATGTATTACTTTATCTTGAATTGGTAATACTTTGCAATACTCAAAGAGCTTATATTCACTGTGGTAGAATTTGTGTCTTACTAACGCTTATTGAGCGCTTTTAGAAAAGCTAGTACTTGAACCATTATGACGCCAAAATGTTAGTACTCCATAGTTTATCACTATCAGATATGGCTTTTAAAACTAGGATAGGTTAGGTGACATTATCACAACAAATTCAGATACAGTGTCAAAAACTTTTACTAAAATGAATCTTAATCTAAAACTATAAATATTGCCTGCATTTTATGGTATGATACAAAAACAACACCGCCAAAGATTATAATAGTTAAGAGACGTCTAAGAAAGTTCACAGTTTTGATTGATACTCCAGGAAAACAGGATTTAGTACAAGAGTACAACAAGATATGAAATAGGAAAAAACAAAAGAAAGGGTGAAACAGAACAAAGGAAGTGTAGGATGATAAATTAAGGGACAGGCTTACAAATGAGCCGTGAAAGTTATGAGTGAGGTCTGGATGGGAATATAAGCATAATAAAAACAATTATAATAAAAAAATGTTACAAAGAATGCTCCAAATTACTGTTTTAATTACAAATCTAAATATGTAAATTGAATTTGATCATATTGTATAAATACTAAAATTCGCAATAAATATTATAATATTTGAGGTTAATCAATAATCGGAACTTGTAGCCCCGCTCTCCCCTACTACGGATATGTGTGGAACGTGGAAAAAATCTACCATCTCAATACCACCCACGACGACTTCCACAGCAGAGCGAGTTGAAGAAGAAAAATGAAGAAAGCTTAAATACAGATTCCACATGAGACACATACTAAAAACAGACAGACAGAGATATTTAACTAAAAATATTTAAAAAAATATTTTAGATTAACTCATTGTGAAATTGAATTTAATCTAATTAATAAAATACTTTAGAAATTGTACGTTTATAGCATTAATAGGTAAAAAATTCCGTAACTGAAGTAATTAATTATTCGTTAAGTATTAAGATCAAGACTACATTTTAAAATTTGAATATTTTACCTAAAGCTGTATAGGTTAATAATAATAAGTAGGATGGATGCTGTCTACCGTGTCATATGTGGGATACAGCTTGTAGCGAGGTAGGCACGGGAACCTAGTGTTAAGACACTCCGTTCTCAAGGCGCTGTCCAATTTTACAGATATTCTACGTTGAGTAGCGGAACCACCGAAGAAATAAAATAATTTATAACTTGAATAGAAATTGAACCCCAAATTATAGCGTTTACTTTAATCTGCGCCTCGATGGCCTCATATACATGTTTATCTTTTCTTTTCGTTTCGATCTAAATCCTACGCATATAGAATCGGGGACGTAAACTATTGGCATATCAATTCGTCATACGATTTAGTCACAGCGTACACTGTAACACATTCGCTTTATAATACTGGTCTAAAATAATACGATATTGTAGCTTAGTCTAGACCCTTTTTCTTTACAATATTACTGAGATTGAATGAAACTGGATTGTCTATAGGTATTTTGATTGGCTTCTATGGTCTGGTAAGATGGTAATTGGGTTCTTCCGTCACGGTATTTTAGGTCGGTAAATAAAAATAGCGAACTTTTACTAAGCTTTATTTGCCAACTGCTTATAAGCATTTAATATATATTAACAAGGGAGGAACTTCCATAATTCAGCGGAAAGTGGGAAGCGGTATATCTGAACACTAGGCTCCTATCCTACACAAAAAATGATAAAAAGTAGGCAACTGTAAGTAAATAACTACGTAATAAAAATTAAAAACGTTGATTATATTAAATAACTTAGATAGACTTCCAGCATACAAAAGTAAAATAATTTAACAGTTCAAAACCACAACGAGCAATTCTAAATTCTTTTTTATATTACAAAGTAAACTATGTGGCGCTGGGGCATATAGGACTGTAGGCGACGGTAGTGGGCTCGATTTCCACTAAGGGAAATAAATTATTATTTATTAATATCAACGGAAATAAAAGCCTGACGTTGAGTTACCAAACTCACCTAACATGCAATGCTCTAAAAATTTGACACAAAATGGGGAACACAGTACCTTAACACTAAGTTGCCTCTGCCTACCCTGGTATATGCGGGATTCAGCGTGAAGCTAAAGAAAAATAAACTATAAAAAGATTTCCACGTAAAATAAAACCAGCATACATGATATACTAGATCGTATCGGTGAAAGATTCCAGTGTAACAGTTTTAGCTAATTCAGGTCGAGGTATTCGTGCCGCCGCGCTACGGTTTTCTAATATGTTGCGTCTGTTTTTCCTATGATTTTTCCGGAAACGTTAGTATTTTTCGGATTTGAGGAAATATGTTTTGGTTTACAGTAATTGTTGAAAGGTATACTTTAAGTTCTAGTTGTAGCTTAAAGTAATGTAAGTATTCGTCTGTTAATGCAAGACAGAGCACGGCGTTCAGTTCTGCCATTTGACACGTCTTGATTATAGGTTTTTTTTTAGCTTCACGCTTGATACTAGGTTCTGGTTAATTATTTTTTATGCGGAAAAAACCGTGAACATAAGAATATTACTATCCAATAGGTATTATTTTTTTTTGCGGGACATTATAATATGTATCTACAATGATATCTTTATAAAAAATATTTTTCAAATTACATTTAATATCTTCAAATATCTTTCTTATTCTTTTAATTGCAGTTAAAACATAGAGGTCAGCATGGCGCAGCGGCACAAAAGTATGACTGTAGACAAGACGGTTAAGGTTTCGATTCCCACTCGAGAAATGAAATATTTGATATTTTCATTTCTTCCTCTGGTGACAAGGCAAAGTATAGCGTTAAGTTCCACCACTGCGCTTTCTATTGTTACCAGAAAAAATAAATGAACTGAGCTACAAATATAAGATTATAATGATTTTATTATATGAAAAACTTTAAAAATGACAATGAGGTCTTGACAGACAAAAAATTTAATTTTCATATAAAATTGTCATTTATTACTTATAAAAAAAACAGATTATTATTTAAGGCTATAATTTTTTTAAGATTTAACTGCAAATCTATAATTTTTTTCCTGAACCAGTGCTACCTGTAAATGCTAGCTGCCAAATTTGAATAGTCTAGGTTAACCGAAAGTACCCTTTGTAGCGTCGAAATACGCGTTTTTTGCGGCATAAACGGCCGTATCTTTTTTCTAAGTAAATTTATTTTATTTCAGAAAATCATGGGGCGATAGATCTGAGTTTATAAATATAATATAAATAAATTTAATATGATGATTAATATTAATATAATATACATTTTAACTGGGTATCTTCAAGCGTTCCTGAGATAAAGGGTCTTGACAGACGGACAACAGGGTGATCTTATAAGGGTTCCTTTTTTCTTCATAAAGTACGGAACTCTAAAAATAGATTATATTTTACATTTAGGTTAATTAAATAGAAGAACTAGTGCTACCATGTATGTTCTTTAAAATAATTTGATTCAATAGTTTTATTAAAGAGTATATGTGTTCATACTTAAAATATATAAATTTTATACTAAAAATAACACTACAGGAATGCCTTCTACTTTGTTATTCTGTTTGTCTTCACTTAAACTGCAACTTAAATATAGCTCGAACTGTAAATAGAAAGAGAGCGCATGATCGAGGTCATCATAAGCTGTTTTCTTCTCTTTCACTTGAGGAAAAGATCGCACTAAATCTATAAAGTGATAGATTAGTATTAATAATAATAAATAAACTTTTTAATTTAATATATAGAATATTTTTGTGTATCTAAAATGAAATTCTTTCATTCGGATTGGCCTCAACTACTGCGACCGGCGCCCGGTCACTGTTCAAAAAGTTAAATTTCCAAAAGTACACAATACTTACAGTGTTAAAATCACGAAAATCAAATATCTTATTATTTCGATATAGATTTTATGTGGGCGCATAAGTAAAGATTATATTCTCGGTTTTCCCTAGTATACCTATACCTTAAATAATATAATACAATAGAATAGAATATACTTTATTCCAAACAGAAAAAAAAACAAAGAAATAGTAAAATACAGATAACAAAAAAAAACAATTTTAGCAATTTTAACAATTTTAGTTTATAAATAAAATACAATAATAAAATAATAATGAATAATATAAATATATTATAAGTATAATAATATATTAACTAAAATAAAATAAAAAAAAAAAAATTTTATGTATATACATAAAAAAACGTTCTAGTATAATATAATAACTACATATAATCCTAGGAATATAATATATAAATCTACATAATATATAATACATAAAAATAAAGATAAACTACATTTAGACGATATAACCTCTATAGACGATTTATTAAAATATTAAGGGATTTAGAATGACGTATTTCAGATGGAATTTTATTCCAAATACGGGCAGATTTCACAGTGAAGAAATTGGAATAGGGTTGGGAGTAGGAGTGTTTTATATGAAATAAATGTAATTTTTATAATTATTTATTTATTTTAGCTTTACGACTTATCTCAGGGGTGGTAGCCAGAAGAAACAGAGAGCCAAACGCCTACAGTCTCGCTATACCTTTGTTGTCGGAGTTGGACACTGATTTAAGCTTTTTTGTTAGTTAGAAATAAAATATTAAACGTTATCGAAAGTCTAAATAATTTAAAACCTACATATTAACAATAATAGCCGGTAATCTTATTTAAAACATTATAATTTCAGTCAAAAACGTAAATTTATGAACGTAAATGAAGAGATGACTAACTTCGATTAACAATGTTACTTAATGTAAACAAATGGAATAAGAGCCCGCAGAAGTATCTAATAAAGTAAAGTAATGTCAGTATCTAGTCAAGTAATGGTTTTTCTTATTGAGATGTCTTTTTAGAGCGCCTTAAATAATTTAGAGTGGTAAATTAGTTGCCGCCTAAGGATATTCGATCGCTGGACTTTTTATTTGTTTAATGTCTTATTTTTGCCTTCCTTTTTTTTATCTCGCATATTGAAGCCGGATAGGCAGCTGAATTTTCGAAACATTGTGTGTTGAGCGACTCAACTCCGTGCCTTGTTTTGTTCCATCGAGTGGGAATCGAATACACAATTCTCTTCTTGTCGCTTCCTAAAAAGTAATCCCCTTGACACTTCCGCCAACGGATAGAAATCTTTTAAACACATACCCATATCAAAAAAACTAAATAAAATTAATTTTATAAAAAAAACCATACACTAGATCGGCACGGACTCTAAAACTAACGTATTTTAAATTGTAACTATCAATTTTCTATAAGAAAAAGATAAGAGAAAATCTAAAAATAAGTTCTCTTATAAACAAATTCTAAAAAAATACAGCTTTATCAATTTCTGAAAGTATAATAAATATTGCGTAAAAACATCGTTACGTGATTTATTATTGGCGGTGGAACTTTTTTGTATGCTCAGTAATATTTTAGAGGCAGGATCATCAATCATGGTGAAGAAAGCCCTCAAACACCTACTCGTACATCATTAGATAATCTAGGTCTTTCCGAGCCTCCTTATACAAGAGCTTACATATTTTTATACTAAGCGTCTACGTTTTATTCTATAGATACTTTAATTACCTATGTAAACACTAGATAAAATGATTTAAAGCCTATATTATTAACTTAGTTTCACGCCGTAACTGGATTGCAACAAAACAGGCAGAGGGAAGCAAGTGTTTAGACACTCTGTTCCTCACGCACCGTTTACTGTTCGATACACTGCATGTGTAAGTAGAGGAACTGAACGCTGCGCATTGTCTTATCACCAAATCGATGAAATGAAAATTATTCAAACCCCAAGTGGTAACACCAACCGGCGCCATGTCGGCCGAAAGTCTAGTTTTCTCTTTCTGATAAATAAAAATAAACGAGAAAATCGTCTACTAAATAATAAATTACTTGGAAATGAAATTTATTTCGTTTACTACCAAAGAAATCTCGAGAAAGCTGTTTAAAAGGTCTTACTTACCTCCGCTCCGGCTATTTATACTCGACCTTTGACCGCTGCTAAGTAATTATTTTAATGGAAACAGCACAGCGACTATATTATTAATATAAAGCTCCTGTAACTTCCATATTTGATTAATCCGATTTTCATAAAACATAGCTAAAAAAACGTGATGAAGGATTTCGATAAGAAAAAAATCAGTACGATTTTTTAATAGGTTTATTTAATTCAAAAGCTACGGTGCATCAGATACGTAACACCCTTCTTTCTGCGTCGGTTGTTGAAAATTATATTGTGATGGTGTGAAGGATTGTGGGCGTAATGACATATCTTGAATTATTTGTAATTAAAGTTGTAACATACAATTTTTAAGCTCCAAAATGTAAAGTTCCATTTCGTACTTTCTTGATTCCATTTATTTCGCTTGACGTTGTGTTAAAATGAATTAAGAAATGAAGGCAGAAACGTGCGACTAAACGCGACAAGTTGTGGGTTCGATTCCCATTCGAGAAAATAAAATACTATTTTCATTCACTCTGGCAACGAAGCAACGAGCGACGTTGGGTCCCGCGACTCAACACCTATTACATCAAGAATTCAGCCGACAGTGGAGAACAGAAGTATCTCAACAGTCCGTTAGTAGTGCATTCGATTGGTCATATCATGAATTGATATCATTGATCTGGTCAACGCACATCACATTCTAACGAGGAAAATGCGGAAAATGACGGGCTTGCCAGGAAATGCTCGCATTGATAGTTGTAGATTTCAGGAAATCGTCAATTTTCTGATATGACCGTGACAAAATATGAATAATATGATACTGAAACGTTATAAAATATTTTCTTTCGTTTATTATTAAAATTTCGAGTATGAGATACGACACTGCTTCGATGATGTAGTGATATTTTTTGGTTGGGTGTTTTTACGTAGATAACATTTTGCTATAATATGTAAATCGTAACGGTTCGTTTTGTGACGGGTACATAAATATAGTTTATTCCCACAAGTGGGAATTTTATCTGTAACGCTCCACCAGGACGACCACTAGTGATATTCGATCACGCTCCAATTACGTTACTACGTATATAGCTTTGAAATATTTTAGGTTCAAAAAATATGTTTTTATTCAGGCTTTACTTTCCGTCCTAAATTCAAAGCTCTATAATTTGTTCAAATAGAATGAATCCAACCAATTTTATAGAGAAATAGATATCGTATGTGATTATACAAACCGTACGACTAACAATAAATCAAAAAAATTTAAAATAATAAAATTAATATAAATAATGGTGTGAATTTGTTAAAATAATGTGAATTTGTTATACTTAATGTAAGAAAAATTAAGTATTATTTAGTTTTAAAGAAATTGATTTTCATTGTGTTTTAAAGGAATTATATATAACAGTTTGTTTAGATTAGATCGAAAAAGAAATCCTTTTGTGTAGATTAAATCTAAAAAGATAAGAAAGATCTATCCTTTGGGAAAATAATAATTTCTATTGCCTCCCCGTGATAAGACACAGTACGTTGTTCTCTTCTGTCATTCAAAAGAATTTAGAATTTAAGATTTTTTATAATTAAATTGGTAAACTGAAGATGGAACCTTTGCCTCTTACAATAGGCTCCCCGTACCGACCCACCTGTGTCCGGTATACAGCGTGAAGCTGAAAAAAAATAATTTAGATAAGAAATAGAATTAAAACTGTTTATATTATAACATCTTTTAATTCGGTAGCCTATACTCTTCCTCGATAAAAAACTAACCAAATCTATTCAATTCGATTTTTCAATTCGGAACATTAGTTCTTAAAATTAACGCGCTTACCAAACAAATTAGTTTTGTAATAATAGTATATATACATGTAGAAAATCCGCAGCAAACTCCAGGCAAATAAACCGTTTGTTCGATAAGCAAAGTGACCTCGATTTATTGTACGCTATATTAGAACTGGTTGTATTTTCACCGCTTCTTAGTATTTGCAAAGCTATTGAAGGCAGGTTGATGCAGAGGTCCTCATTTAATTGACCTCTATCGCATACGGACTGGGATCAGGGGATGATGGTGTGTAGATTTCGGTTCTTGGATTTAACGATCCCAATAGGCAGAAGAGAAGTAAAAATCCATCAGTTGTTTTTTGATTCAACCAATACAATTTGGAACCAGTAACCAGAAAGATTAACGCGTTTAATATATACTTGTATTGGTATAGAATAGATTACTCCTGATTCTAATTTCAGTTTTTAGTTTTTCACAAAAACTAGCTTTCATCACGTTACGTTACTGAAAATCTATGGTAAGAGAGAATTTAAATAATAATTAAACTATGAAGAATGTCAATGCACTACATTTTTCTATTTTGCTCTGGGATCAACGACACACAATTAGAACGTAACGGAAGTGTAGGTTCAAACCTTATTTAGTCTATCAATTATATTACATACTAGTCGATGTCATCCACAACATTTTTCTGTCAATTACTCGGCAACTAAAGATTATATGGTTAATATATTTATATTAAATTTCGGATTCATACAGTTTTCACGTGAAAAATATCTCATATATTTTTCGTCGTTTACAGCTACTGTAAAAGCGACGCTTGTAGGTTTGATATCTACTCGGGGGTAATATTTAATATTTTCATGTCCTCTGACTGTGGCAACTAGGCAAAGCGCCGCGTAAAGTTCAACTACTCAATACGCAACGCCTTAAGAATTCGGCGGAAAATGGGAAACAGAAATGTCTTAATGAAGGATTCCATTCTTAGTGTTTTAACATTACGTTTTCTCTGCGTACCCTGCAATGTGCTGGATACAATGTTAAGGTAAAATAATAATATTACATTGTAATTGGAAAATATTTAATAACAATTCTTGCAATTATTGCAAACGCTGAAGCTAGAAAATAATTATGCTAATACATAGTGTTTTATCATTATGATCTGATGTGTACTCTAAGGGTACAATAGAGGCCGTCATTTAACAGCAGTACAGCGTATGAATGTAAACGAGACGGTTATAGGTTCGATTCCCACTGGCGGTTATTGCCATTAACTCGCTGGAGAACGGAGTGCTTTGATACTGTTTCCCCTGGACGTACGGTGCTATATGCAGAATAAGTAGAACGTGAGGCAGAAATAACATAAATACAATAACATATATATATATATATATATATATATATATATATATATATATATATA
>JBAIZZ010000282.1:437806-638399 GCA_037355905.1 Heliconius aoede
ATATATATATATATATATATATATATATATATATATATATATATATAATACATAAACTGTATACAAAGAAGTATATAAAACAATAGATATCAAACACGCTCCGAAGGCTCGCCTTGATATTCTGCCAAGGAATTTATTTTTGTAGCGAAAGTGCGCGCGCGCATGATTGACGAACACACCCGACGACAGCCGACGCGGACCGCGCAAGGCCACACTTTATAACCTGTAATTCATACTTTAAATGTTTAATATAATTTATATTCAACATTACTAAAATGGGCGGAAAGTGCTGTGTAAATGATAATGATATTATGTAATGATATATACGTATTTGTGAAAAAACCAATAGGTTGTATATTAATTAGTAAATGAAATTGTGCAGGAATATCTAACTTACTTTGTTTTTATTTTAATTTTACTCATCTCTAGTTACATGCAGAGCACACAGAGGGCACCACAGTATTTGAGATACAGCGTTCTTCATTAATTGCCCATCGCATCCAACAACTGCCACGTGTGCAGTGTTTTATTCGCATGTTTTAGCATGTATGTTGTATTTTCATAGCTTTAATTGTTTTCGTGCAGTATATTTATTATAGTAATGTTGTAAATGTTCCTTTTATAATTTATATTGTTATTTTACTTATTTTTTGGAGTCTTGTGGTTCAGTGGGGCATCGGTTTGTTACAGTAAATGCATTACTTTCTTCTTTGTTTTGTTACCCTCAAAAAGCAGGGTGTAGGGACGCTGGGAAGTTGGTGCCAAGACACTATATTCCTCTTAAGACTTTATAGAGGCATTGCGTGTAGAGTGGTCGAACTCAGAGCGAAAAAATGAAAAATATATATATAATAAAACTACATATGTGTAGTGAGGCAACAGGTTATGGCTTCAATTCCCCCCACTCGAAGAATCGAAATAGTTCATATTTCCATTAGGTTCCCAGGTTCCCTCTCTACCTACGTACGGGATACAGCGTGTAGCTAAATAAAGAAACCTTACAAAATCAATACGCAATGAGATGAGTACTTTAAGTGAAAGCGAACGTCCATCTTTGTTTCAAGTTCGAATATATTCAACATCACGTAGTTTCTATTTACAAGCAAAAGCTAACCCCTCGATAGAGGCGCGTTTTTTTTCTCCTTATTATTATTACGGCGGCGCGTCTCGATCGTTCACCGTTAACATTGATGAGCGATTTTGTATTTTATTTCATGTTATAAATAAAGATTATAATTGAACAAAATACATGATTTTGTCTTGGTTGATACCTCTCGCTTGTGATCGAATGTGGATTGCAAGGTAACTTATAATACATGTATGTCTGTCTCGATTAATGATGGAGTATTTTTCATTTAATGGTTTTTTAATGGTTTCAGTTTGTTGCTATGGAATATTGCTGTATAGAATTAAAGAGTTGCTTATAAGTTCGATTTTTTAACTAACCATCAGTGAACTACGGACTACTGCAAACTTTTCAAAACTTCATGTTTAAACGCCATAAATTTTATTAAAATAGTGTAATTCAATATATAAGCAAATAAAAAAAATACGAATAAGATTTCTGATCTTCTGATGATTTGAAAAGAAATTATACAAAGATATAGAAATTATGTAACCGGATTAATCACGTTTATTTAGTACTACCGATTCTTCGGCGGCTTCGCCCGCTAGAATTACAAAGTAATTTATTAACTGATCTGAGTTACTTTTGTGTTCTTGCAACATTATAAATACGATATGCATTCATTAGAAACTAAAATTTCATCAAATTCAATAAAACTATTATTCTATAGGAATTTTGTCGAACTTTATAACAATATAGCTTTCATTTATTTATAAACCGATTTAATTTGCTTCTGAGATTAGCGTGCACCAATCAGACAAACTAATAATAATAAAAATCATTGAAACACGAAAAAATAGCTTCAATATATAGCGTTTAGTTCCGCCACTATACACAAATTCGATAGAAAGGCGAAAAATGAAGTGTCTTGACA
This sequence comes from Heliconius aoede, assembly GCA_037355905.1. Taxonomy (NCBI): domain Eukaryota; kingdom Metazoa; phylum Arthropoda; class Insecta; order Lepidoptera; family Nymphalidae; genus Heliconius; species Heliconius aoede. Next base: position 439,807 of record JBAIZZ010000282.1, read on the forward strand.
GTTAAATTCTCTCTGACTAGTTATTGGTATTCGCAAAATACTGCATGAAATTAGGAAACACAGCATTCGGTACTTCGCCGCCTCATATTACATAATTTAATCGAGCGCACGTTGCCTTTCAAACTGAAACTCTGTAATGTTTTCACAATATCTCGCTGTGGTTTAAACTAAAATTTCGCAGTATGAAATTTCAGAAATTAAGAAAAATCTATCAGATTCATATTAATGTAATCATTTCTTTTATAAAGGCCGTATAGGCGCAGCTGATATATATATACATACATACACGTTTAAAATTTACCTTGCTGTATTCGGAATACGAGCGCTGAAGCATGAAGCTGAAACAAATATGTATATATATATATATATATATATCTTTAATTAGTAGGTGCTCTGTTCGTTTTTCAACTGTAAAAGTTAAAACGTACGTTTCAGTCACAATTCACGAATTCAAAATTGAAATTTGAACTTTCGCTCGAGAAAATTTATTTCGTCAGTTCCATACATAGAATATTGGAAAAGTTATTTTGAAGCGTAAAATTTTGAAGCTCTCGCTCGAACTTCGTTTATTTAATCCAAATATGTGTGTTACAACACGTTGTATAAACCAGTTTCAAACGTTTTTACTTAAACATTCATTTAAAATATTCGTTTATACTAACTTGTAGTGTTATTTTGTAGTTTGTGTATGTTTTAGACTATTTAGAAATTAAAATCAGCTTCACGCTGTATCCCGCACACAGCGGGGTAGGTAGAAGGAACCTAGTGTCTTAAACATTCCGCTCCGTGAAGATTGAATGCACAATTTATTATTTTTATTCTATCGCTTTGGTAACGAGGCAAACCGTGCCGTCTACGGCACGTCTAGTTCCTGCCGCTGATCATGCAAAAAATTCGAGAAAATGTAAAATTAACAATAAATGTATTAAAAAAATTAATTACGCGTTTATAATTAACTGATGACGACCGTCAAATATTAATAGTAAGTAAGAAACTAATAATTAGGCATACTTTGTTCGCCCCTACACAATTTGTTTTTTTCATATATTCCTACTGGAATAAGAACTACTGGAAAATAACGAAATAATACATTACACTTTTATTATATGGTGAAAACTCCGGAAATCACTTCTATTGAATAAATATGATGTTGGCTTGTCAGCCACTCGTCACTTTTCATATAAAATATCTGCCTCCATTTTATTTCTAATGTTGGTAATGTAAAATTAATATATTTGATGCCACTAGGTAATACAAGGCTGCCAAGTTGCTGTGTTTGATACAGCGAACTGATTAAAAAACCGGACAAGTGCGAGTCCAGCTTGTCCACTGAGGGTACCTTACAAAAATAAATGCTGCCTGCCAAATTTCAAAATTGTAGGTCAACTAGAAGTATTTGCATATTGATTCCCTTTATAGTGTTGAAATACACTATTTACTTTTGCGATATAAACTCGTTCATATTTTTTCTAAGCATATATATATATATATATATATATATTTTTTCATTAAGACATAGGGCCATAGATCTGAGTATATCGTTTGAATTATAACTCGATATCTCCAGGCGTTGCTGAGGTAAAGTGTCTTGACAGACAGACAGACGAACAACAGAGTTATCCTATAAGGGTTCCTGTTTTCCTATAAAGTACGGAACCCTAAAATTATGCGTTGCCAGCGACATCTTAATGTATGAATTCAGTGGATATTTATAGTTTTTTATTTAAATTGAGTAATATGAATGTATATACATACTCTATATACAAAATTTTACTCTTTTGTACGATTAAGTTTTTATACGATACATACGTGGGTCTAATTGTGCGAATACCGTTTCCACTGCGGTGCGCTCTCACGCGCGGGCCAGGAATGTTAATAAGTTTATGTCTCTTATATATATATATATTTATGTATACTAATATATATAATGTTTATATAGATGGCAGACTAACCATATGTGCGTATTTATAAACCACTGTAAACTCTGAGATCGATCTTGAGATGTCGTTTCCATATACGGAAAGAAACGTAATTCTGAAAATAAAGAATATTTCTGTCTATTTGGCTTAAGTGTTGTCGATTTGCGAAAAAATCGTGCCGTTATCATGTTAACACTACAATCTTATGCAATTTGTATAAAAATAAAAACAAATGCGAATCGGGCCCGCTCATCCAGGGCTCCTTATATGAGCTAACATACGTTCGTAACTCAACCCCGCTATTTGTCCATCGAGACCAAGATAAAAACTCTTACATACATGTTTAAATTACAATAGAAAATCAGTAAATTACAAAGTAAACTATAAATTATGATTATAAAACATAAAATGAAGCGTTGTTAAATCTGAAATGGTCTCATTACCAGCTTGTTAGCGTTGCCTGTCTTCTTTATATAAACACTTTGAAATATTAGCTTTATACAGTTTTTAAATGTTACCTTCTTATTGTATTTATGATCGGTAACTTAAATTATTATTGTCATCTGGTATCAAGACAAAGCGCGCTTGACCTCAAAACTGATTGTAATATGATGAATATTACATTTGATCAAGTTGGGATCGAACCTCCAACCTGCTGCGCTCAGAGTTCCTTGTTTGTTCCTATGCACCACGACTGGCTTCGAATATCACATATATGCCCACTAGTAAAATATGTAGCTTAACGTACTCGTAATATATATTTTTGAAATCGATTAAATGAGCTGTTCTTTTTAACCGAACAAAGAGCTGTTGTTTTCCACACTGTATCCCCCACATGGCAGGGTAGGCAGAGGCAACCCTGTGTTAAGACACTTCGTTCCTCACTTTCTGCCGAATTTTGCATACATTGCGTGTTGAGTGGCAGAACTCATCGCCGCGCTTTGCCTCAACACCAGAGCGAATAACTGGAAATATGAACGTAATTAAATATGTCACTTCCTAGAGTGAAGGTCGAACTCACAACCGTTACAGTCACACCCTTGTGCCACTGCGCCACGACGGCCTCGACGGCCTTTTAAAAAAATAAAGAAGTATTATACGATTTATAAGTGACGCATTTGATGTTCTTTTTGCATATTTAAGCCACTTCTTCGAGAATAATAAATCATTTTAACGAGCACTCTACGAATATATGTAAATAGCTGTACCATTAATAACTTTGTATTAATCTTATGTGCATAATTTCACTATTTAAAACTTTTTTGAATAAATTAAAAAGTTAAAGCTTTTAAAGCTTACCTGTAAGTACGTTTTGATTAATTATTAAACTTTATAGAACATTATATTGGTTTTAAATATTACGTTTAGGTTTTCATGGTGCAATTGTTCCATGTATGACTATGTACGCGATAATTAAAGGTTCGATGTCTACTCGGGGTTTTTATAACACAAAAAAGAACCGCAAAGAACTGAGTAAAATGAGAAAAATAATTTTAATTGTATTATCGATGGAAAAAGTGGCCCATTAAACCTTGGATACGCTCTAACTTGGGTTTTAGTCCCCATACTATTATTTATAGTTGGAACCTTTAGTTATTGCAAATTATATAAAAGATTTCAACGTGACGTTATTATTTTTCATTGTTTAAAATTTATGATATTATAATCAAAGAAAATGTATTTTTTTGATAAAAAAGTGTACGAAGTCCTTTTCTTATGTTTTTGAGAACACATGCACAAAGTTTCATGATAATCGGTTGAGTAGTTTTAGCGTAAATGCAAACAAATTTACATTTATAATATTAGTTGTAGTTAAAATTATATGGCAATTTTTAGAAAACATTGGAAATTATGAAATTATTATCAAAATACATATCGTTGAGGCCGTAGTAAAGTAGGGGCAGATATTAAAATTTTCATTTCGTCGCTCTGGTAATGAGGTCTGAGGCGCGACGTTGACCTCCGCCATTCAACACGCAATGCCATCGGAATTTGGCGGAAAATGTGGAACGGAATGTATTGACCTTTAGCTTAATACTTAACTTAACTTAGCTTCACGCTTTATCCCTAGCGGGGTAGTCAGAGAGAATGGAGCGTCAAGCGCTACGGTCCCTACATACCTTTGTCTTAATACTATTAACATATAATAAATAAATAATAAACTATACTTACTATAAATATATGAACTATAATATAAATTATGAAAATATTTAAAAAATAAAGTATAAACCTTTTCCATCGGCTTAACTTCCTTTCTTATTGTATTATATGCTTAGAATTTAAGTTATTCTATTAATCAAGTTATTATATTATACAATGTACGCTGTCCCGAGAGAATGTTAACTATGTAACTTATAGGAATTGACTCTCTTTGCATATATACTCAAGTAATATATAGCAAACAGCTTTCTATTAGTTTCACGCTGTATCCCGCATATAGCAATGAGCAAAGGGGGATAAGTAGCGGAGCTCAACGCCGAAATCGAAAATATATGTATAATTATATAATATTATAATTATACATCTCTTTTTTATTGTTTTTCCATTTTTATAGTATTTGTATAGTAGGTCAATCAATTAGAATAACATAATATACTGTTTTTAAAGGTTAAACAAAGATAGAATAGTTTCTAGAAAGTGATACCGTTGTGGGGCGTCGCCACACAGTCTGACTTCAAAATCGACGGTTGTGGATTTGACTCCCATTCGTGGTAACAAATTATTTTTATTTTTTCCTCTTATCAACAATCCAAAGTGCGTACATACTTTACACGTACGTACTTTTACTATTCTACTAATTATTTGAAACACTTGTACTCTGTTAGGCAATACTTATAATACTAGGTTGTCTGCGTACCGCAGTACAGTGCGAGAGATAATGACGTTGAGCTAAATTTATTCAAATTTAAATAATATAAGTAGTTACATACTTCATTTTTTTATAGTCAAATAATTTATCTCCGGCTTACTTAAGGTCTGACCTGAGAAATACCGGCGCAGGAAACTTGCAAGTCCTTGTAAAATGTATTATTTTAAATTTCGATCTACCCTTGTAATAAATACACCAATATTACTAATAACAGGTGTACATCATATAAATTTGAATAAGATATCGATCTGTTACTTTAGTATGAACTAAAATAAAGCAAAATTCTTGTACCAAGGCCACATTTTTCGTTATTAGGCTGAACACTAAACAAATAATAATATATGTATACATAAATCATATATACATATAAATAAGAAAAGAAGAATCGATCCGTCCAACACGCATGCGCGTGGTGCGGACATTGCGTATATTATGTACTGTATGTGTATTTGCTATGTACTGAATACTAAATTAGGATTAATAAGTAAATTATAAGTTTTGTTATTTTAATTAGAGATGGATTTAAAATTAACTTTTGGTAGTTTATTTTGCGAAAATTAATTATTATTTGTTACATTTGAATTAACAATAAATAATAGTTAACTGTAAATTCCAATAAAAATCTACCCTTACTATGAATTAATATGTATGTATAGTATTAAATTATACATATTATGTAGTATGTAGTATTAATATGTATATATAGTGATAAAATATATAGTAATAATTTTAATACTACATTGAAGTTGCGTAACAACAAAATGTCTTGAAAATTGGGTGGTACATAAGAAACGGAGGTTGGTTGGGGACGGTTATGGGCTCGATTTTTTATTTAAAGAATAAATTCCGCTCTGCTAAATATACGTTGTTCATATATATATTTATAATTTATCTTTTATTGAAATAATTAAAAACTTCGATGAATAGTTACTTAGCAACGAGCATTACAAACAAAATTTGAGCTTCGTTTTGTTTTATAATAATTAGCATCATGTCATGTCATGTCATATTTCGTAAATAAATTAAAAAAATTGTTAACTGATTTCAAAACCTTCTTGTCTTACTTTATATGTGGTTAAATATAGCCTGCTCTAAAGGTTCTTAGCTATTATACTATGTTTTTAATTGTTGGATAAAGATGATTCTGATTTTGTAAGGTAAGTCATGTTTTAGAAGTGAACTCAAATAATATTTGTGTGAAGCATAAAAATGTTCCTCGACAGAATCAGCATAATTAAATACGACTTACAACGCTGCAAATTTGGTACGAAGGTTAACAACCTTCGTCAAGAATGATGAGTATAGGGGAGGTCTAGGACGTCCTTGCAAACGAAACTATACGTGGGAAATTATACTAGTAAAATTCCTTGAAGTCGCTTAAATAGTATACCCACATAAAAAACACTCACGCTTTCTTGCCCATGAAATAATATAAAATTTGATAATTTAAGAGTAAATTTTTAAATGAAATCCAACAACTTAAAAAAAGTTCAAAAATACATTGTAAAAAATAAATTAAAGAAGTTTTGAGTTACAAGCAAATCCGTACGCGACGGTATAGCACAAATTCAAGTTAATGTATATATAAAAAAAGCTATTGTTAATTTTATATTCATAAAAAAAAATATCACTAACGGACTTCGTAGCGCGTAGCAACTTCGTAGCTTTACAGGTGCTACGAACATAATCATATACAAAATTTGGAAATTTGCATATATTATGAATGTCGTGAAATATATGAATAGTAAATTATTATGTAGTACAAATTATATGTTCTTGAAAATAATTGTTTATGAAAAAAAAAGACCTTTGTGTTTTTTGATTATATAAAAAATAACAAAATAATATTATTTATACAAATATTTTTAAATGTACTTTTAGTGTATATGTACTACCTAATATACATACTTACATAATTTTACTACTTTTATTTTACCGTATTTAAAACTGACGCGAACAAATGCTTATGTAAGTATAATTTTCTATTATATAGTTATAGGTATTCCGATATTAAGTCATTAATATAAAAATTTTTAAAGTATTTATTTTGCATAAAATATTTTGATAAATCATCTTAAAAAAAAGTGATGTCACATTTATATGCTAATATTGTTTAAATTAATAAAACTAAAAAAAGAAGCTTTAACGTGCGCTAAAATGTACCAAAATAGAATGTGCTCGGAGCTACAATTTGTATGACCCCAAATACGAATGGTTTCCTTGAAACCTCTGAAGAGTTCCGCTATTCAGCTACCGGCTCCATCATCAGACCACCTCGATCATACTATATGACACCTTAAGTGTGCATATAAAGTTTCAAGATAATATAATTGTTACAAATTGGTCCAATTCAGATTCTTAGATTTCATAACATAATTAAAAATTTACGAGTCGACTTTTTAACACTTCACTTCTATGCAATTCACTTCTTCAATACTAGGACCTACATTCATACTTACAAACATACATATATACATATGTATATATCATGCTTTAATTCCCTTTAAGACTTATAAAATTATTCACTTAATCAAACATAATAAATAGATAATTTAATTTTTTTTTTAAATAAATATACTTATTGCACAAACGTGACATTTGTTTTTGACCTGAATTGAATGAAGTATGAAAATACCTATAAATGGACACCACCAATGTGCTCCTCTCCTCTCTACCGGCACCGGATTCGCAACTATTCTACTACTGCCGCCTTCGAAGTATGTTCTAGAAATTAATTAATAATAATTCTAGATATACTGAAAAACAGGATTTTCTTTTTTAGCCTCACGCTGTCTGTTGCACATAGCAGGGTAGACAGGGTAGACCCATTGAAACACTTCTGTGTCAATACTAACCCAAACGTGCCACCATGATATTAATGAGGGATCTAAAACTTATAAACACAGACATACGTACAAACATACATATATAGATTTGTATATATTATGTTTTATTATCCCAATAAGTCAATAATGTCATTACATTTGCATATTAACGACGGTTTGCAATAGACAGCATGTGTATACATAGTGTAATGTATATAAGTTAAATACCCCTAGGGACTTGTAGTCTATTAATAATATTATAAAATAAAAATTACATTGAATTCCAAATTTGGATATGTACAAAAAATTATTTAAAAGGTAGGTATAAAGTATGTTTAATATTATTATATTAATAATTACTAAAATATAAAAAAATAAGTTTTATATATATATATATATATCCATTAAAATAAAATTTTTCATTTAAGTTTTCTCGTTTCCTCTGTAAGGGAGACTATAGGTATTTACAAAACTCGATAAACAAGAACATTAATATAGCATATATAATCAGATTTTTCTCAATTTTTTTTCTTATTCTTAAGAGTGAAACTGCTTTTTAGCACATAACAGAGGAGAGATAGGCAGAAAAAATCTCTCCCTAACCTAGTAGAGTGTACCTAATATAAGACGTCGTTTTCTATTTCCCGCCCAATTTTGAAACTAACGTGTTGAGTGGCGGAACGTTGCGTTTTGTAGATCTATTAGAATAGATTGAGGAAATTAAATAAATGGATACCCTCGAATGCAGCTCGCGTAAACATCGCCTTACCAGTGAGACGGTGTTTCACTGCGTCACTAAGACCTCAACCTTTATATATTTATACAAAAAATAAATAAATAAATTCTTGTCTAACTTGACTCGAAATCTATTCAAAAAATCCAATCAAGGTTAAGAAATAGTATAAAATGTACAAAAAATTATCTACTTCGGATAGAGCAAGTTACAATCGCCGTTATCAGTGAGATAAGACTATCTGATAGCAATACAGATAGTTGTGATACTTCGTTCGGTTGATAAGTATTTATTTAAACACTTGTAACATTTCGTTGTTGTTATATTATATACTGCTGTCGCTTATGTACTTTCATTTATATTTATTTTTTTTCCATTTGCCACCTGTCGTTGCTCCGTGTTGATGAAAAGAACACAATTCAAGGTCCTAGTGACAATTAAATTCTCAACGGTCGCGCTTATAGCCGTTGTACCGTTGTGGCCCTACCGCCTTTATATTCACTGATATATCTTGATGTGATATATCTGATATATCTTGAGTGATGAAAAGTTTGCTATAAATACAAATAACAGTTTTCGCCTCGCTTGCCACTTCTCGCTCGCTTTGCTCGCTGAAGTAGAAAAAGTAGTTCTTAAAGTAGATCGAAACTTAACTTCAAGCCCAAAATATTACTAATCAATGTAAAAACATCCTATCTTTATTTGTAAAATATATATCTTCAATCCCCCCAGTTCTAATTGAAGAAGCTTCTTTTTCCCTAGAAGTCTCAACATGTACCCATGTACACAAATTTGCGTATACAAATACGTAACAAAGACAAACAAAGGCTAAAATGAAATCACCGAATGATTCGATCGAACAACGTAAATCCTTCTGAGTCAGTTTCAGATGTGATTATACGTACTCCCACGTTGGTGAATCACGAGCGGCTTTTTGGAGCTTCGTTGTTGTGAACCTCACTCACTCACTATGTGAAGCTAAAAACAAAAATCTTTATCCATGTATGTGCAAACTATTTATGAGTATTTTATTGCGAGTTAAGTCAAATAGTGAAGTTGAACGCTGACCGTTGTCGGTCAGACGGTGTATAATATTTGCTTGAAATAATGGTTATTTTATTTCGTTACATTATTATATAGCTTAGTTTGCATTATCATACTACGCTATCAAGAATGGGAAGTAGTTATTTACTCGATTGCGAGTCCACATATCATTGTATCTGTAGCCCCGCCTGAATGTTACAATGTAACACATTTGACCTGCGGATTTACGAAGAGAAAAAAGAATGAATTGAGATTTTTTTAAATCAGAACTTCTGCTCAGGAAAACTTCCATAAAATCATCATTGACAGAATTTTATACTTTCTTAAAGTTTTACGGTAAATATGTTAAAAAACTGGTCTTTACTAAAGAGTGGTAGAACATGCTGATCTCTATTTTCATTTGAAACTGGCAAAGCCGCATATATAATTTACATATAAAACTAAAATATGAATATAAGTCACATATATAAAGGGCTATAACTTCCACAAGCTACATACTAAAAGAGAAATAACATTTAGAAAGCCCTCTCTTACAAAACCATGACACCATATAACACAATTATTTATTAGACTCGCCGCGGAGTGTTCAATTAGAAACACGCGAAGTGGCGGCGCGGTGCCGTTACGTCGATATACTTTAATAATGGAATTACTGCTTAGTGTCGAGAAAACGGGTTAATATTTATATTACTATGTATGTTATAAATGTAACATAGTAGATAGGTACGTAGTTATGTTTGTGTAATAGTCTCCGTGCTTACCAGACGTATGGAACAATATTTAGCTATATTTAGTTTTTTACCTCATCACTGTTATATCCCGAATATAGAAGGGATGACAGAAAAAACCTTGAGTACTCCAAGATACTCTGTTCCCAGCTTTCCCATCGATCAAATTCGAGACAGCGTATTGTAATGCGTAACATAACGCAAGTAAATAAATATAATCAATTCCCACGAGTGCAAGTGGAAATTCTGTTACATAAAACATGTTCTCCACTAACAACAAACCGTGGCGGCACCCCCGCCCGCCACGTGGTCTCAAATCATAGAAAATAAAAGCTAATTATAACTTAGATAATTGTGTGTCACTTAGAAAAGTGCCCGAGATCTTTCATAGCCTTCTCCGCTTAATAGATTATCTAATACTGAATTTTTCGTTTTATTTGAAATAGTAGTTTTTGAGATTAGAGCGTTTAAGAAAACAAACTCTTAGCTGTAGGCATAATATTAAGGTGGACTTAAAAGTACGCAAAAGCTTAATGAAAAACGGTTGAGTAATTAACAAGAAAGAAAAACAACACAACACAAACTGACAGTACAATAAACTTTGTCTAAGTTGCCAGCATCCTCAGTAATATCGTGATAATTATTCCCGCTTGTCACGCTTTCCCGCCAGGGAGTCTTCGAGTAAGCATTTTCTTTTCGTCTTTCACTTGTCGAATAAGAAACGACCAATACAGTATCTGATGAGTAAAACCTTGAATATCGCTTTGACTCGATCCTATTGTGTTAAAATGTTATCTTCAAGTTTCCAGATATTTTTTTCCTAATATTTTTATAGTCAATAGAAAAAGACTTTATTTCTCAAAAATAATACAAAATGAGTTTTACAAATTCAAAGTGTAAGTGATCTGTTTCACGAAATATTTCTTCATAAAAACCTATAATAAGATTATTAGTAATAAGAGAATTAGTTGGCATATAACAATGCATGAAGACATTTTTGTTTTAATACCCCCATTCCTACGAAATTAATACTTTACAAGTTTTTTTTAATGAAGAATGGAGATAAAAGATAATTCAAAATATTAATATATTACAAAATCTTTTGTCTGTATGTAAATCCAATAATATAACAGTCATGGTTCTAAACAAATGGACGCCCACTCACGCCAACGCGTAACCTTTAGAAGTGGCCCACTATTTTAAATTATTCCATGTGGGTATTTTGTTAATATATTTCTTTATAAAAATGTTTGCATTCAATAATAACTTAACAACTTGAGTTCTATCGTAGAAGTTGATGGTTTTTTTTTATGTTTTATATACTAAATAGCAACTTATATTTAATCAATATCTTTGTTTGGAAACTGAGAATTGAACCAATCAATATTAAATATGGTGAAAATATTTTAGTTTACCTTGTATTGTTAGGTAAACAGTGTGGTTAGTTTGTGCGGTAACAAAAAACCCGAATACATTGAACTAAAAAGAAATAACTAGCCCAATCATTCATTACGATTGGGGACCGTCCATTAATTACGTGATTCCCTCGGTGATACGTGGTGAGGCTTGAGACTTAAAGAGAAATTATAACTTAAAATGAAAAATCATGAAAAAACCTAATATCAATATTAGGTATGCAATTATGGAATATTTAACAATATGACGTCTGATTGTTGCTGATATTGTCTCATTATTGTCATATTTATATTGAGGATCACGAGGTTAAGACGAATAAATTGACGTAAGAATCATAAAAATCGTTGGTCTGTACAACGCTACATAGAAACAAACATACATACAAATATTATATTTATAATAAAGATATGAGGCCAAAAGACGAGAGGCCTCGTGGCGCAGTGGCACAAGGGTGTGACTGTAACGCGACGGTTGTGGGTTCGAGTCCTACTACTACTTCCTCGAATACTACTACTAGTCGAGGAAGTGAAATATTTATTTACGTTTATATTTTCATTTTTTTTCGCTCTGGTATCGAGGTAAATCGTGGCGTTGAGTTCTGCCACTCTACACGCAATGCCCTCAGAATTCGGCAGAAAGTGGGGGTGTTCACTTTTGAGTAATAATTGTATAATATTTTTGAAATGAACAAATAAATCATCAATAAAACGTGCATAGTTATGAGAAAAATGCGAAAATAATACATTATGTAAATATTATTCATAATTACCTTCTTCCTGCGCAAGCGCAGACCAATATCCTGGTACATGTAGAAAAATCAACAAATATATAGTATGAATAATAATATTAAAATGTTGTTTTACGCAATATAAGAAAATAAAACTTCATTTTAAAAAAAATTGAGTTTTGAAAATGTAATGTGTCGAAATCAGGTAGAAAGAGGAGGACGGAGTCTTTTCACAGAAAGTTATTTGTGTCTGATATGCGGAACTAAGAGTGAAGCTAAAATAAATGAGTTTCATTTTAACATTTTAAGGTGCGAATGTAAACGCGACAGGTTGTGATTTCCATTTGTAACGAGGCAAAGGACGGCGTTGAGTTACGCCACTCAACACGCACTACCTTAAGAATTTAATTTAAATAGAGAATGTAAATATCTTAACGGAAGCGAAATGTCTTAACACTAAGTTTCCTCTCTCTCTGCTGTGTACGGAATACAACGTAAAGCTAAAAAAAAATATAGTTTAGTTAATAATATTTAAACTGAATGTATTATGATTGCTTTTTATACAATTTACAATTACATAAAGCTGCAAAAATCTAAAAATTACAAACCACTTGTCATACATTCATGTCTTCAAATATACATAAACTAGTCTACTTCCAATTTATGTAGGCGATTCCGTTTCAAAAATCCTATTTTTCCCCATTCCCAGAAGTATTTCGAGAAATAGTCTCCTAATATTCCCATCTCTCCCTACGTACATACGAAAATTCTTCTTTCCAAGATTCTTTTCCGCGTTATCTGTATGTAACTGTAACGAATGAATATTGTATATTTATAATAGATATATAGATGCGCACGAACATCACGCCACTACAAAATGGCCGACCTCGTACTGCGTCGCCGGAAACTTGCCGCAGCGTGTCGGCGCTCGGCGCGTGCGCAGTATATCCAGTAATCTTTTGAAACTTTATGGATTGAAAAGATGGCTTAAATCATGATATTCTGCACATTTAATATTAAATTATTTATTTTTATTAAAGGAATTATTTATTTTTTATCGTTTTGTATGTTTTAACTGTTTTGTTGGTCATATGTTTGTTCTTAAAGCATTATTGACAATTACTGCGTTATCCGTTAACAGAGACCCAACGCTACATTCTTGAATGTATTTTTGAGGTCGTTGTGGCGCAGCAATACAGTTTCTGGGTGGCTGTGAATTCGATTCCTGATGGGAGAATGAATTATTGTCATTTCCTCGCTCTGGTAACAAAACAAATTATAGCGTTGTCTTACGTCACCCAACACGCAATTTTTCGAAAACTATGTGGTGCATGGAGACCACAGTGTCGTTAAAATAGGTTTCCTTTGCCTACCCTGCTATATGCGGGGTACTGCGTAACTTTTTAAATTAAATTATTTATTATTTAAATACTAAATAAAACGTTCTATGTCAAATGGCTAGTATAAAACTTATTTGGCAACTAACTAGTCGAAAGCCGCTAACTTAATTTCGAAACACGAATTGCCGTTTAATTATATTTTGTAGCCAAAACGAATCTAAATATTCGAAAATCTAAAAAAAATATTTATTTTTAAATTAAAATAGCTAATAGTAATAAAATATTTTTTTCATAATAATAGTATTTACTTCAGTCTGAATAAAAATAATGCATTTTATACAATATTTTTCTTAAAAATATATATGTTACCATAAGATTATAAAAACCGTTAGTTCATAATTTTACTTTCGAAATTGTAAACAATCGAAGAAATGTTAAAAAAAATTGTTTTAGATATGAAAATGGGTTTTGATATTGAAGCATTAAACATTCCTTCAATGATGGTTTTTGATTTTGGAAATAGCATTTTAAAAATGTTGCAAGAATTTATCCTGTATAACGTAATATTTCAGATAAATTTATAAACAGAAACACCAAAAACATAACGCATTTAATCAGTTATAAATTTTAATAATTATTATTTTGGTGTAAGCTCTACTATTATTATTATAATATAAGTAATCATTAGAAAAAACTTATTTACATATATTTTGGCTATGGCTTTTCTCGTGTGGTCAGATGGAAATATCTAAGATTATATATTACATAAGAGTTATATACGTGGTACATACAAGTATGAGGTAACTCGGACCTATATTAGAGCTCATAACCAATAGACCTACTCGATAAATGGACTATCCAGTACAAAAAGAATTATTCAGTTCCAACCTGCATTTTTAAAAAATAGCACTTTCAAACAAACTAATTCCACTAGCTTTCTAATTTTACTTTATTTTAGAAATTCATAAAATTTCTGTATATATTAAACTAGAAATTGTACTTGCCTAATAAACACGCTAAATCCCGCACATACGCAAAAAAGCTTAGGAACATATAACAATAGTTATTAGACTAGAACTCATCAAAAAATGTCAATTTAAATAAATTTTATACGACCATTCGGCGCCAGTCTTGAGGCAGGAGCACAAAATGTAACTGTATACTCTACTGATTTAGAGAAAATTAAATATTTATTTAAATTTCCTATGTATTGATATTTTCCGCTCTGGTGTCTTGAGTTCCTCCACTTAACACGCAATGCCTTCATAATTAGACAGAAAGTGCGGAATGGAGTGTCTTAACACTAGGTTCCCATAGCCTACCATGCTGTGTGCCGGATACAGCTTGACACTGATTTAATTTAATGTTTTTCTTATAATTGGATTATACTAACAATAATCAAACAATACCTATTTTAAACATATTTTATATACCATTTCCAGCCTAGCTAGCATACAGCAGAGTAGTATACTGTATATATCACGCAACATTGAATTAGCCCCAAGACGGCCGTTACTCGACCTCGCGCGTTTCCCGGAAGCCGCGTCGGCTTTCGACGCGAGCGCACCTACCTATAGCTACTGTGTATATTATATATTAGTGTAGTATTTGTATGATGAAATGGGGTCTTTTTATGTCGCGTGGCGTTAAATTATTTTAAATTTTGCTTGCTGATTGAGTGAACGATGGGGAATAGAGTGTTTTGAGGATAGGTTTTCTTTGTTTAAATAAATTCTTTGTTAAAATAAATTTCTTTGCTATATATGGTAGAAGGTTAAATATCATTTCAACACAGATGGAACTACTGGACGTAGAAAGTTGAAATTTGTCTTTGAATTGTAGGTAGGCTAGGGATTATTGTGCGTAGACGAACAAACAAGATTTCTAGAGATTTCTACGAAAACAAGAAAACATTCGGGATTTTCTATTTTACGTTGAAGTACCTGTGAAAAACTTATTATAAACCTTAATATTCGACAAAGTCAAAATACCAACTATTAACCATTAGGCTTAGTCACAAGTGTGACGTCACTGCATATTAACTACATATTGACTTTAATTAAGTATTTTGAACCGCTATGTAAAGAGCCCATTACAAACCTCTACGATATTAGTACTATTTACTATTAATAATTTTTACTTGTTACGTGGTGGTCCAGTTGTTTTAATTCTTAGAATAATTCGATTTTAATCAGAAATTGACTTATATATTAAGTGATAATTAGCCGACAACAATGTAAACGCTATATGAAAAGATCAAACCTTTCAGAAAAAAAAATCCAATTTTAAGGTTCTGTAGTCAAAAAGTAAAACCCGTCCGCCTGTCTTTCCATCTGTCACCACGCTGTATCTCATGAACTGTGATAGTTAGGCAGATGAACATTTTAAATGTTGTATTTCAGTTGCCGTGTTATAGCAATAAAAAAGTACTAAAAAACTAAATAAAATAAACTAAATAAAAGCTCTCATACAGTACACGTAAATTTTTTGCTTGTTATTGATAACTGCAACGAGTAGACGGTTGTTATACTTACAGAATATTTAGTTATATACTCACTTTAAAATTTAATGAAAACTAAACAAATATTTAAGTGGAGCTCCGCACAAACATGATGTTGTCCTCTTAGAACGCAGTGTCGCTTGTAATTAGGGCATCATTTCGTATATAACTGTGAATGTTAGTTTTATTATAATCTGTAAAAATGTTTGTTCTGTTAGTGACCCAAGTAAATAAATATAATAGTACGTCGTACGCTTGTCGTCTTTCTGCCATACCCTGCAGGAGCTGGGAATAGTGATAGCATAGGGTTAACGAATATTATATAAATTAATAAGTATACCTGGAAACCCGTAAGTGTTTTGAATTATAAACCTTAGAAATGCATAATACTACGCCAGTCGTGGCACAAGGGCACAGGGTACGGCTGTAAACTAGATCTAGTCAGATTCGTTTCCCACTCTAGGTAATGAAATATATCTTATAGCTTCGTGCTATATGCAACACAACGCAGGTTAGGCACAGAATTTAGTGCTCAGACACTGTTTTTTTTTTATGGAAAAGGACAATGCAATCTCACGTTCAGGTCACCTGATGGTAAATGATCACTGCCGTTCACGACCCCGTGCAACACCAGAGGAGCTACATTTTCGAGTCATTGTATATTAAAGGCAGTGCTCAACGCCGCGCTCTGTCTATTATTATAGCGAATACATTAAAATATAATCATTCCTCCTCAGCTACACCCTCAAGCAACAATTTTAACTATCAAGCAAGTCAAGTATATGAGCGAGTTGTAGTTCCATTCCTTATCTATTCTATTCTACTTTGTACTGCAAGACAAGACTCTAGTTATTGTTTACGTTGTAACTAAGTTTGCTTGTTCGATCGTTTTAGCAGTTTATTACTCAGTTGTGGTGCTGTGGACAATCCACAGTGCAGTGCAGTTGGTGCAAATTCCAATATGAGTAAATAATATGTTAATAAATATATATATAGACTCATAATAAATATATAAATACATTATGAGAACGCTGGCACAGGCGAGCGACGACTAGGTGTTAACGCGACGGTTGTGGATTCAATTTTCATTTGGAAGAATTATGATTAATATATTTTCACTTCTTCCCTCACATGGCAAAGCACGGTGTTGAATTCCGCCACTGAACATGCAAATCTCTAGAATTCAACGGAAAGTGAGGGAGCGTCTTGACACTAGGTTCCCAAGTACCCTCTGCCTATCCTGCTCTGTGCGGGATAGAGGGTGAAGCTAAAAGAAAATTATCATTTTTTGTATTTATTATCGTAATATAATATATTTTATTTTATTTTTACAATAATAAATTAGTACAAAGTTATATCGCAATAGAAACAAGTATCACAAAATATTTTTAAAATTCCGAGAAAAATACAAGCAAGCCAAGTAGTTGATGCCAATTTGATTAGACGCACAGTCACTCACGTTCTCTTGACAAACATTTTTAAAAGTCGCTGAAACATTATAAAAATATACGAGAGGCGACTTGTAGGGTAATAATAAATAATATTAACTGCTATAGTATTTTTAGCTTCACTCTGTATCCCGCACATAGCAGTTGAGGTCCGCTATGCAGTAAAACGCGTGAAGTTTCTAATTTGAATGGGATCTATTCTGCGAATCTATCAATATTTTAATATTTTGTAACCATTTTCTCGTACATAACGCAAAAATAAAAACAAAAACTCCTAATAATTAAATAAAAAATCAAATCACGTAAAAACCTCAAGAGAAAGTTACAAACACAATCTATTTAACACTATCCTTAATACCAAGTAGTCAATCTTTTGTATACATATGAAATCATGCAAGCAAAAAAAACGGACAGTTTAAACCCATTGTGTGATTTCTTACCTGCATAGATACCTCCAGCTGAACTATGGGGTAAAAAGGGGGACCGGTGGCTGTGGATCTATACATTGAAATTATAATACTTATTATTTGTCATTGGGTTGCACTTTTGGTGTAGTTACACATAAATTATTACACAGACAATATATATTATATATTTATTATAAATAGTCATGTATAAAAAGTTCCTTAATTCTATAAAACTGAATTGATATATGAATTAAAAGAAACGCAACTTTTTTTATTTCATAAAGAGAACTTTCGAGACAGCATCTTGAGTTTCAGAACTAAGCGCAATTTGTCCTGCCAGAGGAGAAATTAAAACAATTCATTTCTCAAAGTGTGGGAATCGTAGCCAGTCCCACTACACCATGACGGACTCAACAGACGTTTATTAATATATTTTTTGTCAAAACTGAGGATAGAGTTAAATTCCGTCTTGAATTCAAGCAAAGAGCAGTGTCTTGACACTAGGTTATCTCTGATTTCACTGTAATAAATACTATAAAGGGTGAAAGCTTAAATAAAAATATATAACACTATATATATATTTGAATCGGTGGAAAGTGAGGAATGGAGTGTCTTAACATTACGTTCCCTTTGGCCCACCCTTCTGTGTGCAAGCTGTATCCAGCTTGAAGCAGATTTTTTTTTAATAAAATTTGGACATCGTTATTTATACTTAACTTTTTAATTAACAATTTTCATAACATGAAAGCAATGGCAAGAATGAATTCCTCTTATACGAGTATAGTGCGAGTATGTACGGATAAACTTTGAAGTAAAGTCATTTTCACAGGGCACGCAGTCAATATAAATTCCTTTAAAACGGAACACTCATATGAATATTGTGTATGTAAAGTATGAAAATTTAAGCTCTTTTTACATGTACACATTTAAATAGCAGTAGGCTGTCGTGCTTAAATGAAATTAACTAAATTGAGTAACTATAAAAGAACTTTTTAAAATAAGCGCGTTCAGGCAAACAAACTACAGTTTCATAATATTAGTGTACATTTATTATTATTACAGCTTCACGCTGTATCCCGCACGTAGCAGGGAAGGCAAAAAATCATAAATAAAACTTTTTTGCGCTATTGAAAAAAATTTGAAAAATAATATATTTATGACACCGCTGGGTCCTATATACCTATGGTAATTTATATTTTGCTCGTTTTGTTACAAAGAGAAAATCGAATCGCTGCCATAAATTATTTAATATTTTAAAGATATTCAATGTCGATCAAATCTACGTAATATTAATATGTTTATGCTTTTTTCGTAAAAATCTAGTACCATCTATATTCGAAGGTCAACCGAGGTTTTCGCAGACTCTTCCTTGTCAAAGTCACTTGCTTCTTTGATCGTTTTTTACCATTGTTTCACTTCCTTTTTTTTTACGAGCAATTTCGTTAAGAAAAATACAAAATCCTCTCTCGCCTGCCCTTTGGAGAGCATGTAGGTTAAGGATGATGATAATGGACAGAGGTATACAGAAACCGTAACGTGCAGCTACCGCACTATGCATGTATACTATCTAATATTCTTCATATTTTATTTTATATTACTATATATGAAATATGATCTCACAAAACCCTCGTGTATTACAAAAATAGTTGTTAGGGACATGCCAACGTCGACACACAGGTGTCTCCCCTCTCGCATCCTCATTATGAAGTACGGTACTTATTATATTAAATGATATCTCAATTTCCAGATGTGAGAATGTTTAAATATATACATATGTCTTATTGTACAATCTTATATTTCACAAGTTTTTACTGGCGGCTTCGCCCGCGTAGTATTAAGGAAATAACTAGAGAGTGTTGTGTGTCGTCCAACACGACTCTCTCTCAGTTAGTTACACAATCTAATCTACATTTTTTTTCTACATTTAATTTACTCACTCTCACTCTGGTAAAAAACACACAACGCTCAATGCTTCTAAAATTCGGAGAAAAGTGCCTTGCCCTGTCTACCCTGCTATGTGCGGGATAGAACACAAAAAGAAGTCCAATTTGAACCAGTACTTTCTGAGATTAGCGAGTTCAACCAAACACGCTCATCTTTATAAATAACATTAGTATACCATAGTGTCACAGTGGAACAGCGTGTGCCTGTAAAATAACGCTATAATCTCAGGAATTATGATTTAATATTGCAAGATTATTCGTGAGTTTGAACGGCTTCTATGCAAGGAAGGCCTAGAGAAGTAAAGATGAAATTTTTTAGTTATAATGTATATTATAACTATTAACTGCAACGAATAGTTAAAATGTATTTAACTATTCGTTGTTTCGATTTTTACCAAGCGAGCGAAGGCTTAGGTAAAAAGTTTCATTTACCTTTATCCCCCTTTCTTCCTTTAGTTTTTGTCTTTTACGCGTGTGTTCCCCACTTCGTCTAAAATACGCCGCGCAGTGTACTTACGTTTTTTTTAAATAATTTGGTATTTTATTGTGGTGATCGGTACTTTATTACATTGTGTTTAATAATTATAACCATTGGCTAAGAACAGATTAATTGTGAATATTTTAAATATTTATATATATGTAAATGTACATGTAAATTTTTGTTCATACTACAAAGTGCACTCTAATAAATGACAAAGTGAAAAACCTATGGTTTTTCATGACGTAGACTAGAACGCACATTTTTTTTTACTACAGTTACTAAAACTGGTGCAGCAGCACAGTTTTGGTATTGGGTTCTACTCCCATTTGGACTCAGCACAAATAAGACTAAAGTGCAATGGCGGCCTTATCTGTAAGAGCGAGCGAATATTTGTAAAATAAAATAAATTGTTACAAATTCAATAAATCCTTCCTCGATAAATCCAATACAAAAAAGATTTTTGCAATTGAAACCAGTAGACAGTCCTTCAGATTAGTGCGTTCATCCAAACAAACTCCTTACAGTTTTGTAATACTAGTATAGCATATATTAGATCATTTCAAAACGGACCTACACGAATAATAGATTATTATTAATTATATTTCAACTCAAGCCAAAAGTTAATCTAAAAATAAAACTATTATCAATTTAGTGCTAGAGGCACAAGCATGGGACTGTAAATGCGAGAGGTTGCAGGTTCAATTCCCATTCGTGTAAAAGAAATATTTATATAATATTTTTATTTTCTCACTCTGATAACGAAACGAAGCGTAGCGTGAGTTCCGCTACTCAACACGCAGTGCCTCAAGTTTTTCCCTCTTCCCCCTGCCTGCCCTGCTGTATATGGGAATTCTATGTTAAGAAAAATAATAATGAGATCGAATTTTAATTAGTATGATTTTTTGTTTGTATATTTTTTGCAGGTTTAAAATTTATTTTTTAGTTTTTATTATTAGTATACTTACTTGATATACTAAGTAGCGGAGCTCTACGCCGCCCTTTGTCTTATCAGATCGTATAACATTTAAATTTTGATTTTCAATATACTTTTTCTTTGTCCACAGAGCGAAAAATGGCTAGCATTCGAGAAGCTAAAAGAAGAAATACTAGAGAAAATAAGAAAAATTGAAGAAGAACGGCACACAGTGGACCTATGGTCGTGTGGAGCTGAGTGGGGGCGCAAGAGAAAGAGAAGACAGGTGTCTGTATCACCACCTTACGTGGTCTACATGCTGCCTGATTCTGACATTATGGAGGACTGGAGGTTAGTCCGTAAGCTGTTGGAAAGAGCTGACTGATTGTATAGCGAATACAATTTCGATCGTGGTTTTATGTGTAAGTTTTGACAGGAAGTGTTGTATGTATGGGAGATGTGTTTACAGTAGAACCTCACCAATCTGGCACAAATATATTTGGACTAGGAAGTTGTATAGCAGTCAAAATGAAGCATTTCATAAAAGATAAATATTTTAATTTTAAACAAATATTATTTTCTTGTCCTTGCTCTTTTCGAATGGGCGGAATACAGCGTAAAGTAAATTTTTAAATTTAAAACTTCAAAACATTTCTTAATTAAGATTTGTTTTCGGTTAAAATGTAGTTCTTTTCAAGATTTTTTTTCTCCTATATTTCTAAAAATTCTATTCGGAGAGTATCGGTAGTATTTGATTTTAAATGCCAGATAAGTGAGATTGTACTCTAATTGTTCTAAATGTTTAGTTAAATAATGAAGCTAAGATTGACTGTCGTTTTTTTTTATTTATTTTGGGGTTTTTTTTGTATTATTTGGTTTGTCGATAGAAGTTTTGTAATGTTTGTTTAATATAAGTATTTCTGCGTATGTATGGACGTCACCTATATATCCTCTAAATGATTACTAAAGCAATTAAAGTATATGTTAATATGTTAATAAATATAGTACGTTGGGTGAAAATAAGCGACGGGGCAAGACCGTACCGAGAAAATTGCCGGCTCAATAGGCATATTTTTTTAAAATATTAGTCACACAAGGCGAAGTCGTTTCATGCTGACTAGGCGATCGGTGGTCGCCACAAGCTCCGATAGAACTAATGCTATCACGCTTACAAACTTCACAAATAAAGTGTAATATTTATCTGTAATTTTCATAAGTAATGTAAGAAAAATCGAACAAAACATTTCTATAGACTATATTATGAAAACAACAGAAACGAATTTAAATGACGACCTTGCCCCATCGTCAATAATTTTCTGCAGTGATATTAAAAAAATAAGAAAATATTTTATTTGTTATAGTGTTCTAACATATCAAAATCCGATATTACCCCAACGTACTGTAAATAATGTACATTAATCAATGAAAGTGACATTATTTTGAAAATTATTATCATAATTTTTATTTAAAACAATACCCAAGACATACATTTTGTAATATTGGTTAAATATAATTTGGGGAAACCGTTGTGACGCTGTACTACCTGTCTACCACCTACAGTGAGTGGTAAACGCGATTATTGTCGGTTCCAATCTACACTCGTGGAAAAAAATATATTAAATTTAATTTTTTAATTTCTCTGCACTGGTAGCCAAAGCTCTGTCTGGAGTGTCGTTACTCCAACGCTTAGTGTTTGGAAATTGAATGGGAAACGGAGTGTCGTAAACACTAGGGGGCCTAGTGTTTAGGGAAAACATGTGAAATTGTTTTTTTTATAATTTGGTGATGTCAATATATTTAACAAGAAAGTATTTTATTTTAAACTGATACTTTATTATAGTAACGACATAATTATAATAGTTTAAGATTCTTGAGTTTATAATAAATATTGTTTAATATAAATAAAAAGCTAAAAATATTGATTGTTTTCTTTTGTCTCTCTTATCACATTAACTTTCGCTACTCAACACGCAAAGCTTCCAGAATTTGGCGAAGAGAGAACAGTGATAGTAGTCTTAATAGGAACGGACACACATTATATTCCCAGGCTACGTGAATATGCAGTATGAAAGTAGAAAAAAATATATATACTAAATGGTAAAAGTGTTGTAGAATGTGCTCAAGGCTATAAATTATATGAACCTCGAGTAGGTTCTCAGTAAATTCTGAAGAGATTCACTAATAATGGACTGGCTACATCATCAGACCAACTCGATGATACCATGAATGAGAAAATTAATATTTTCATTTTCTCGCTCTGATAACGATGCAAAGCGCAGCCTCGAATTCCACCACTTAACATGCAATGACTCAAGAAGTCACTGGAAAGTAGGGAAATTGAAATATCGTGATGGGGGAGGTACTGAAGATTTTCGTTGTGCAGAGATTTTGTCTGTATGCAAACGCGACGCATGTGGGTTCGATTCCCACTGGTAAGACCATCTCATTTCTATTTACTCTCTCTCAAGGCGCTGGGATCTGACTGAAGAACGAAGTGCTTTCACAACCTCTGTCTAACCTTCTTTCTAATTCAATTATATATATAATAGATATATATTATAACATCTCACCTCAGAAAACAACACTTTAAAATTATACAAAGCAACTCTTTACATTCATTACAAAACGAGGTTAGATAATATCTGCTCTCGAAACTTATAACAGATATTGTTTATCACATTTAAAAGGATATCTATGTATATAATTATATAGGAAACTTTCAAACCTTAAATAGCGTACGTAGAGTGCGACACTTAGTTAAAAAGTTTAAATTCGGCCCTCAAAAAAGGTTAAGAGTACGCCTACTTTAAGAGCCGAGCCATGAGTCGGTGAACCGGAGTATGATGTCATGTTTGGTCGATTTTCGTTTTATCGTAAAAATTATTTGGTACTATTAAGTTTCACGATTCCAATATCACTAACTACAGATTATATATAGTTTCTTCTTTGTCTTTCTTCATCACACATAGCAGGGAACCCTGGGAACCTAATATTAAGTCATTCCGTTTTAATTAAGTTAATTCAGTTCTTCACTTTCTGGCGAATTTTGGAAGCATAGTATGTTGAATGGCGGTATTCAATGCCGCGCTTTGCCTCGTTACTGCGCGAGGATGATGAAAATATTACATATTTCATGTCCTCGAGTGTGAATAGAACCCACAGCCTGTTGTGCTTAGAGTCGCACGCCGGTGTCCCTGCGCCACGACTGGCGGTTATTGTCGGTCTATCAATAAATGTATGTATGAAGATGAATTGATTACGTTATCATAAGTCAATTGGGGTTGTGGGCGTCAGCGTGACGTGCTAACAATGTGGATACGCGGTCCTTTGAATATCATGTATTATACGTACCACTCAAGTAAATAAATTATTATCATTTGCTTAGGTTTCCATGTTCCCACTGTAACCCTCCCTCCCATAAGCGAGATACAGCGTGATGCTGGAAAAATCAGATTTTTAATTAATTTCAAGCATAATGGCAACTTACTTCTAATATATACTTTTAATATTCTTTTACATAGCAGCTACTTTATACCAAAACAAAAAAACAAAAAATAGTTAAATAAATAATGGAATTCTATTAAAAACCTTTTGAGTTTAAAAGGAAATTATTCAAAAAAATATTTATAGAGTTTTCTAGCACACTGCATAATTGTGATTGTAAACGCGACGGTTGTGGGTTTGATTCCACTCTGAAATCAAACGAAACGTCTTTGTCTTGTTACTCAACAAGACAAAGGCATTTCGTTTGGCCACTAAACATACATTATCTCAAAAATTGGATGGAAAGTGCGGTAATCTCTCTCTCTCTGCCTGCCCTGCGCCGCGGGACCATCTTGCTTTTTAATCTTAAAACAAAACATTTAGGAAAATAGGATCTGCGTTCGCCATTATAATAAGATGAATTCCAAGGACAGTCAGCTGTGATCCTGCTACGTGTAACTTTTAATAAGTTCGTAAGTGTATTAATAAACATATTTAAACTTTTATAAGTTGCAATGTTCGCTAGAGGTTCGCTCTGTCTACGCTGTTTTTGCGTACAACAAAAATATATTTAAGTAAAGAAAAGTTATAATGCATATTTGTGATCTGTAGCACCGAGGGTGCTTACTTGGAAATACCTACATATTACACATTATTTCATACAATTCTTTAATGTCGATATTAATATATGATATGATAATTATTATGATAAATAACAATTCGTTGTCAGTGGACGAGCTTAAGGAATTATGCAGAGACTAGCGTTTTCCTTTTTTTTGGAACAGAAGATTAATGCTGTTAGCCCTACTGACCGCACCACGACAGCGACTCCGGATGGGTCCGGTGACGGATGAGGGTACTCTGTGTCTGACAAATATCAAACACCTATGTAGCTGCTTGAGGAGATGCCGACGGTGGCAAGCAACTGACCAGCGTTCGTTCTCTATGGCCATTTAAGGCAAGAGCAAGAGTAAAATGTTCGATTTATATTTTATAGACCACGTAAGATAAAATGATATCAATTTAAATAGTTGACATTTTGTAAATTAATTTAAATAAAAACAATTATCCCCGTGTTCATTGAGAAATTGGTTAAGCTATTTCGGAGATTAGCCTAAGCAAACAGAAAGACATGCAGAAAAAAACAGTTTGTGTTTAAATAATTATATGTACTTGAATTCACATGCAGACACTTTAATTTTATTTTTATCTATACAATCCATTTTGTTTAATGTGCGTTGTGGGCTCTATTCCCATCGATCGAACATTATATTTTAATTTTCCCGCTCCGGTATAACGAAACGCTACGTCAAGCAACACGCAATACCTCGAATTAAAACAGAAAGTAAAGTGTCTTAACACTAAGTTTTTTCTGCTTTTTTATAACAGTGTTGTTATAAAATTGTCTCAAAAAATACCAACATTGTGTTTACTATAATACCGATTTTACTATTTGATTTTAATCTCACGCAACTTAACCAACCTAGTGTTAAGACACTGTTCGCGGTGCCTCGCCCCCTACCAGAGGGAGGAAATGAAAATAATTAATATCCCCGAGTGGGAATGCAACCCACAACCGCCACACATTCAATACTGTTACAAATTCATATCACATAAACATACTTATGTAGACATATTCTAATATAATATATACAAATATATTTGACAGCGTTTCGTCAGTAAATAGGTTAGCTATATTAGGGACACGCGCGTGACCTCCGCTCCGCCTCAAGGGCGCTGGCGCTGATAACGTGTGAGGTTACTCTAATTAGAGACTATTATCATATTATATTGGATGGGATGTACGATTGGATGGAAAATCATTGTTCAGAATATATTAGCTTCACGCTGTATCCTACACACAGCAGCGTCCTAGACCTGTCGATCTCTATATAGGAATTTTAAATTACTTATTATTAATAATGTCTATTTGATTAAACTTTTGATACATTTGTTTAGTTCTCCAGCTTTTCATTATCCTTTATCTGAACGCCAATTGTAAAGCAAATATAAAAATATAATGTGACACTGTGTTTACTATTAGTGTCACTCCTAAAGAAGAAAATTCTATTCTTATAAGTATTTGCTTTTTATTTTTTAGATTTATTTTCATTGGGGTCGATCGCAATTTAAAATTTCCTAATGTCGCAGCGTCGCATTGATGCGCTCTAAGATAAAATACCTTTGTCTATGAAATACCTGTCCTCTGTTTATTTATAGTCCCCCAAATTGAACTTAGTTTGTTGGCAGAGGGAACCAAGTGTTAAGACCTGTGGTTCTCCAACCTCGGCAACCCTGCTAGATGCATGAAGCTAAAGAAAATCAATGTATACGTGATGTAACACAGTAGGCACGTAATTCTGTCGCTTCTCGCAACGCTTCAGTCTGAGCCTTAATAATGAAATCTTGTTAAGTTTTCATTTACTTGGAAATTTAATAAATTTCTCGCCTTAATCAACAATTTAGGTTTATTTTGTAAAAAGTCATGAATTTTCTGAGATTTTTATTTATAGGTCCATTGGAAAGTGTATAATTTTCGTTTTGAATCTTCATTTAGGAGGAATAGGATGACAAACACACGTAGGTATACAAGAATTATATATTATAATATATTTATAAGGTGTTGGAGGCCGCCGTACAGCGTGACGTTAAATAATATTAAATAGTATATTATAATTAAAATAACGTCGCAAGGATATTCATTCTAGATACTTCAAGTCAAGATAAGGCGTAAAATTAAATCAAAATTAGTCCTCACCCCTTTAGGAACAACGATGCCACAAGCAGACGCTGTTTTTTTACTCCCACCATGTTATCTACCTACCCCTGGGTGCCCCTAGGTGCCCCTAGATGCCCCTAATAATTTCATTGTTTATTTTAATGTATTTATCTATATAAAGTAATGTAGCGAATCATATTTTTTTATTAAGTTTTAATGGGTTACTATTTAATGACTAAGATAAAAAAATGAGTTAGATTTAATGGAAATTGCAACCCGGACACAATACATGTCAGTACACCCATTGGGGTCTAGAACACTGTTTACTTAGTGAAAAATTGCATTAAAATCCTAAAAAGCAGGTGTTGGAAACTTTAGTGGCAGAATAAGGAACCTAATGTTATGACACGCAACAACTATACCCAGCGGAAACTACTAGGTTTGAAAATGTAAGGGAAGAATCCATGAAATTCCTGTGGGAGGTTGCAGGCGACCTCTAGCAAAATATAAAATGTTACAAACATTATGGCTATGTAGTGTTTATTATTTAAAGCTGGTGGGCGGGAGACGTGGGCGGACACCCACACTGATCCTCTACGTAAGCAGTAAGTACGTGCAAAGCGTCAGGCCCGTATTTATAAACCTACCTTACTTTCTCATCTGTAGGATCAATCTTGAGATGTCTTGAATAATATTATTAGTATACATAATTTTTTATAAGCAATTTTATACAAAGAAAAATCTATGAGATCTCGTTTTAATAATCTATAAATGAAAACATCTCAAGGTCACTTTTAAGATCTCAGAGTTGAGTGCGATTTATTTATCAATAAACCTTAATGTACTTTAGATAAAAAAATATGTTGGTTTCATAAATATTTTTATATACCTGTTTTTTTTAAATTAACATAGGAACTCAATGCTTGGACAATGGATACCCAATTCTCCGCACAGAAATAATTCATTATCCGCGAGGTAATAGAACCCATTACATTCACTCTGTAACCCGCACACAGAATAGGCAGAGAAAACCTGCAAATCCAGTGTTATGAGACTCTGTTCCCATTAAGGCTCTTCTGTTCCCAAATTTCCATTTAAAGTATTGAGAGCTAACACGTTACAAATATTGCAACTTTGTACACCGGAAGTCATACGTATCACATTCACAAATGGGAAACAAACGGTACAAGTGACGGTGACTCATGTTGGGCGCGCTTGGACTCCCAAAATAAGAAAATATTTATGAATACATTAGAGCGAAATAAATATTTAAATTTTCACAGTATTGTTGACTTAAGATTCATACTACAACTGCTCATGTAGAATTTGAATGTTGAGCTCCGCCACTCAACACGTAATGTTTCCAGAATTCTGTGGGGAAAGTGGGGAATGGAAGTGTCTAATGGAAATGGAGTGTCCTAACACTGAGTCCCCTCTCCCTACCCCGATATGTACGAATACAGCGTGAATCTACAAAAAATATTTACTTACACTTATAACACGAGTAAAATTCATTTAAAAGTGCTTTACACTATGAAAATTTGATATTTTCTTCTGTATTTTGATATTATCCAAAATATTGGTTTTATTTATTGGTTTCTATTACACCCGTCAATCGTCATTTAACTAAATATCGATGTATTGTATTTGTAACGTTAATTAAAGGTTAATTATAATATGATGGCGATGGCCTTGATATTAATTGCTACCACACCAGACTTAATTTAAAATTATATTCGTTTTATTTAATAATTATTAAATTTTGAAGCTTTTAAACGTATGTAATTACAAAATATGTAATAAACAAAAAATATATCTGCATAAAAGGGTACAAAACAAGCCCAATAATTTATTAAAATTAAAAATTAAATAGGTTTTACATATATATACACACTCATAAATACATAACCTACTTTATGTCGCGCAGTCGGGTGAATGGAAAGATTAATCATTACAGAAAGAAATAATTAAAGAAAACTTTCGGTATTCCATAATAAAATAGTCGCCACATCACATCCAATATACGTAGATACGTATTTTTTTCAGCTTCACTCTATATCCAATGTAGGTAGAGGGAACGTAGAGTTAAGACACTCTGTTCCCCATTTTATTTTTACATGTTTATACAGTAATAATAAGAACACATGTATTTAAAGGCCATAGCGGCGCAGCCAAAGCGGAAAGTGGGTAACGGAGTGTCTTAATTCTGTAGTAGGTTCCCTCTGCGTACCCCGATATACGCGTGGGTTAGACACATTGCGTGATAAATATAAATAACAATTGTTATAACACAAACCTTTATAAAATATTTTTACCCTATTTTATTTAAGTCGTTACAAGGG
Source organism: Heliconius aoede (assembly GCA_037355905.1). NCBI lineage: Eukaryota > Metazoa > Arthropoda > Insecta > Lepidoptera > Nymphalidae > Heliconius > Heliconius aoede. The sequence continues at coordinate 469,644 of JBAIZZ010000282.1, forward strand.
TTACATTGCTTAACTTAAATTTGTTTCTTACGTCTTACATCTTAATAGACCTGTGTAGGTCAAATAGGTCGAGCAGAAGCCGTTCTGCTCGATACGTTCAGTGAAGAGATAAAAACAAGAACATGAAAATTATATTTTTTTTAGCAGAAGGCAGAAGAAACCTGGGAACTTAGTGTTAAGACAATGCGTTCTCATTGAGAGACGAGGCGGAACTCAACGCTATTACAAGAGCGAAGAAATGAGAATATTAAATTTTTAATTTCCCTGAGTGGGAATTGAACCCACTATAACCGCGTTTACAATCACATACTTGCGTCCACAGCCTCAAATTACCACTTTAATAATAGTCCAACAAAGCATTTCCAGTGCCAAGCGTGAAATATAACTAAATAAACAGAGAGTATTAAAACAGTGAGAATTAAGGAGAATCTTCTGAAGTAGTTTGGGCACGTCAAGAATATAGGCGAGAGAATTGTAAGTAAGGTTAACGGAGACAGAAGACCACGGTTTACCTTCGAAGACCTGTGTCCTCGAAGTTTAACGTGCCTTCGATACTGTTATCGATGAAGTTTGAGGCTATTTTAAAGCAAAGCACGACGTTAACTTCCACCCTTTCTCTCAGTCTCTTGAATTCTAGAGAAAACTGTGTGGAACGGAGTGTCTTCACACTAGATTCTCTGTGTTTACCCTGGTATGCAGAATAAAGCTAAAAAAAGCTTCAAGTCGTACATTATAAATAGACTGGATTCGTATCATACTTAAGTGAAGTTATTTTTATTGAATCACAACTTAATACATACAAAGGATATTTTTAGTTGACTCATACAGGTTGACAAATTCCTAGAAATACATTACAAAAGTATTTCTAGGAATTTAGCTGAATCATATTGAAATTATGTATGAAATTTTCTTGCAAAGGGATATGATGTACATTTTTAAATTATAATATATTTACTATATACATACTCACCTATGTACGTGTAATACATATAAAGAATACGGGGACCCATAATTCATTTAATAATTAAGTTTATAATATTCTTCTAAATTCTTATTAGGTATAACAAATAAAACGGTGTTGAGTTCCGCAGCTCTACACGCAAGTATCGAAAATTGAATGATACATGAGTAAAAGGCTGTCATTCTCTTTCAATATTATGCTACCTCTGTTTTCCTTGCTATGAGGGAAAAGCGTCAAGCAAAAATAATCCTTAAAAATGTTACGCAAATTACCATATTAATACGAATGTTTCCAGTACTGTACACATTTCAATGAGTCTGTATGCTGTTAGTAGTCCACCAGTGGGTAAAATGGGCGTCTACAACCCTAGCATTCTTATGAAAATGTGAGCTAATTTAAGACATTACGACTGATTAAACAACATAATTTTACTAGTTTCATTAAATTTTATATATAATTTAATTGATAGGATATATGATAGAAATAATTATAGACTGGTCTAGTCTGTTGACGCAGATGAGAGACGCAGAATATTTATAATTTCATTTCGGTCTGATAGCGAGGCGAAGCTCGACGTTGAGTTCCACCTCTCAATTCAGGGGAAAATGGGGAGCGGAAGTGTCTAATAGGAACAGAGTGTTATAGCACTAGTACACAGTATTTCCCCCAGTAGTTTTCCCGCATAGCACGGTAAACAGAGAGAACCTACTCTTGAGACACCACGACCAATTTTCCAGTGATTTCGATATAGTAGTGTAGAACGACCAAGCTCACATCGGTACGCGCGATCGAGAGAAGAAATATTTCTCATGATAGCTTAATTTTTTATATATTATACATATGTATAATACGTGCATTCTTTGAAATAACGGACTCATGCTTGGAATTCTGATTGTAATTAGATGTTAATAGAGACACCACGCTTATGCTTCATTAGTTAATTATTTATTGTTAACCTTACTCCTTGGGCTCTACCTATTTGTGTTCAAAACTAAATTAACTACAACTAAAAATATAAATGACCAAAATTTTATATGATTTATTTCCGTCTAAGATACTTCCTGAAGTCAGTTGTTTTTATGTACTAATTATTATAATTAATCGATCTCTTATCTAAGTTTTGATTTGTTGTTTATCTGTATAAAATTATACATGACGTTCTAATGTTATTTATTTCACACGAATATCTGAACGCGCTAATCTCTCTCTACTGGTTTATATTGAGAATATCTTTTGTTTCATTACTTACATCACGTATAGATACTATACCCGCAGTCTCTGTGACCACGCAGGTGAAGCCGCATGTAAAATATAGCTATGAAGACAAACCAAATTACTAATTTGGATACAAATTATATACAGTATTCAGTTTCAAAACGGGGCTGAGATTGTTACGTAAATAACATAGAGCAAAAAAAAACTTCGAAAGCGAGCTTGTTTTTTTTTTCATAAACAAAGTTTACATCCGGTGTATGGAACAAGAGTTTCACAACTTACAACCTAAAGGTTTCGATATCAAAAGTCATTTGTATGGCCTCTAAATTAACCTAATTGAATAATTAGTAATTTTTGTTTACGATTAACTTTAATAATTAAATACAAAAGAAACTACTTAATTATTTATTTTTTTCAAAAAATCTTAGGCAGAAAACATTTGCCATACTCAGATAATGATTACGTAATAACAAAACAATAATAATTTAGAAATAATGTTATATAAAGACATTTACACATTGTGTCACGAGTTTGTTAGTTAATATTCAGCTAGTTAAAAGCAAAAAAACTATAAATATACAGAAAAATATATACAATTTAGCCCCGTATTATTTATATTGATTGCAACGTCATGTTCTGAAAGCACTTGGCCTTGATTGTACATATTTACGTTACATAGGTAGGTACATAAAACTCTTACGTAACCGCATATTATGTAGAGAGATAGCGAAAACTAATGTCTAACGTGAGTTTTGTCAACTTAATAAACTTTATGAAACATTACAAAGTGTTATACATAACCTAAATCAGTTCAAAACGAAATAACCTCTCTACATTAGTTTTGTGTTTGTAGCGACCGAGTTTGTGTTCATTTTGATAGAGAAGTGTGGGCGAATGTGTTTAAAACAAAGAAATATCGGTCTGGATGGTAATTAATATGTTTAGGGCCAACAACGGATGTTATATAGCTACGTAGGTAAAACCTTCCGTCGGCCACAGCGCCCCCTGTGGCGGCCGTATGAAACGCACTTCATGTACAGCGGGCGAGCCAAGTTGGCGTCGCAACGCGCTCATTATTTATTCATTTATTTTTGTTACTTGAATTTATCAAATTGAAAATTTTCTATTACATTTAAAGATACGAATGTATGGACAAAGTGACGGAATGTTTGGTGTTGGTGTTCACTTTTAGTTAATGTTGTTTGAATAAAAGTTTAATTTTTATAAGTAACGTGTGACTTTTATGTTTATAAGTTATTAAGTAATGCTAAAATAAGGTGTAATTACTGAAAGGATTTGAGAAATAAAACAAACTCATATCTAAATACACATTTATTCTACTACATTAATTACATATTTTCAAAAACCTTTAGAAAAGGCCCATTCTTTCAATGGATTTACAAAATCACCTTTAAACTCAATAAATTTACCCATTTCATGCACTCTACTTTCCACGTAACGGTTGTTAACCTTTTCTAAATACGCTTTTAACTCATCATTCATTAACCAAATATCCCCTTCTATTTTTCTAATCTTTGAAATTTTCCTATTGCCTTTATGTGTTAAACATAAATATATAGGAATTTCATGATTTTTTGTTCTAGGTATAAAATAGGGTAAATTTTTCGCTTCTTCTTTAGGTGGTATCCATCCTGATGGGTAATTATCTTTTGGTACAACTGGTGGAATGGTCTCAAAAGGTAACAGTCTCTCCACATATGTCCATTCGGGAGGATTTTTTACTACCTCATAATCGTATTGTTCTTCAATTTTATGTACGAACGGGGACTGTGAGAAACTTGAGTACTTTCTTTGGACTTGTACCTGAAATAAATAATAAAAAGGTTAAAAACAAAAAAAAATACTTATCTTAATTTTGTTGCCCCTGTTAAGTTGTAACAAAAGTAAAACAACAAATAGTAAAATAATAAATAATAAAAAAAACTAATGACAAATTTAGCCAAAAAAAATTATATATATAATAAATGATTATTTCCACGCGAGGCACTTACGCCGCCGGGTGTACAACCATAGTACTGTCACATGTTGCGGTCGGAGGCGCATAACGCGGCGTTAAGAGCAGATCCAGCGCAGTACTTACCGGTGTTAATCGCCAAACTCCCGCGGAACCCAAATCACCACAATAGTTCAGGATATTCGACTGATTTCCTTTAAAAAAACGTGTAAAAACGCGGTGTGAACGCAACACGGTCGCCATTTTGAATAGCGAATAGACTACAAGCAATAAGAACTATATTATTCGTTTCGAAGGAAACACTATGGCGGTCGCCTGCATACATTTGGGCTTTTAGAAAATCATTTTTTAAGTTTAAACGCGTGTTTTTATTGAACTTTTACGTATATAATGTCGTGTTGAGTGTTGGTTTAAGTGTTTATTTAAGTTTTTGGCTGTTTAAAGGGATATATAGTGAGTATTTAGTGTGTACATAGCGTAGGTGCGCCACGGGTAGGGAAATGATTCGGTGCTTTCTGTTCCGACGCACACGCATCGCTCAGCTGTAGGTGGCGTTGCTCATATACACTACAGCGATATACTAAACCACTGTGCCCACAAAAACATTGAGTTTCCATTGCTTTTCCGCTGCAATTTTCTATGTAACGAACGCTGTAAACGTAAATATTATCGCGTTGTGTGAATGTCTACGCGTCTTAGACGTTTAAAGTTTTATTTATTTACATTTACGAAGCTAAAATAGGTGAAATATGAACGAGAACTTGTTGATCGCTTTTGTTTACCACCACTTTGTGACTTAATTTGTGGCTGAATTAGTTGAGAATAGGTGTTTTTATTATTTAAAATGTCTATCTTAAACAAATTAAGCATTAAAACTAATGTAATTATTAAATTAATTAACAGATAACTATTTTAATGCCACATTCTGCTATTTTAAGTATTTGTTTGAGTTTAAATAATATTCTATAATTAATGTGTACTTTTTTCATAATTTCAGGAGCAGATGGCATATCATAAAGTGTAAATAATGGCAAGATATCATTGAATATCAACAATAACACAAGTTAAAAGAGTTCTATAACTCTACATAAATTGCAGACAAATTATTTATCTCAAAGAACTGTCATAATATTTAATATATTGATAGAACTCTGGAATTAAATTTACAAGGATTGATTATATCCTTGAGACATCTTTAATCAATCCCTGATTGACTGAGTGAACGGAGCTGATAAACAGCAACCTGATGTCGGAAGAAAAGATTAATCCTTCACCACACATTCCATCATGAAAACTAAGCAAGGAAAAGAGGAGCCAGACAAGAGCCCCGATGAAGATACTATAGTGGAACCCAAGACTCGTGCCCGCAAGAAGGCATCGGATCTCAACGAGGAGGAAAAGACAAAACTTCAAGATGACTCTAAACCATCCAAAGAACTCAAGAAAAATCCACCCAGACCTAAAGCAGTAGTCAAGAAAAGACCTCTCGGTATTAAAAAAACAAAAATATTAAGATCTAAAAAAGTTGTCAATGCAAAGAAAAAGGTTCTTAGAGCCACAGTTAAGAGGACTAGGAAAACTAATAAAGAACTTGATTTACCACAGGATAAAGATACCATCCCACTAATACCTGCTGCGGAGATTAAGAAAGAACCCATTGATGAGGGGACTCCTAACTCTAGGTCTTCGAGTCCTAAAACAGCAGGCAGGAGAGTAAGACTTAGTTCTGATATGGTTATGATGAAATCAGTGTTAGGAGACTCTCCGAGTAGCTTAGTCCTGGGACCAAGGACTAGTCCATATTCAATGCGGTCAGAAAGGAGCAATAGTCCATCCCTTTTTGAAGGTAAGAACTTGAGGAGTGGGAAACCTAGGAAAGTTAAAAACAATCTTTTAAATGAAGTTGTTATGAAGGAGCAAAAGAAAAGACGGAGGTTACTCTCAGATCCTAAGCCAGCTGATGCTCCTGAGGCTTCCGAAGAGTGTAAGAAGCTGAAAAGGGGTAGATCTCGCTCAAGAGATGGCAGTGAGATATCCAAATGCTCAGACGTAACAGAATCAGACATAAGTCTCAGCGAAACACTCAATGAAAGTGAGCTCAGCAAAAACTTAGAAAAAACGAAGACTGAACTAGATATAGAATTTGAAAATAATGTACAGATCTCTCCTATTGGAAAAGTGCCTTCTCTTAGTGTTGATTCAAAGTTGACAGAAACAAAAACAGATACAGAGCCTAGTAATATATTAAAAGAAAAAGAAAAGAAGAAATTGAGCTTAAAACGGAGTACATCACTGGACTCCGACAACAATAACAGTAATAGAATTAAGTTAGAAAACATTAATGTATCAGAACTAGAAGAAAAATATTTGATGAAGACTGAAGCACTCTTTCAAGAACGTAGTAATATATTGAATAGTATGTCCAAAACATTTAACTCTAAAGAAGTATCTAAAAATATGAGGAAAGCCAGAAGAGGGAAGAAAGCAGCCACAACTTCAAGACCTATCACCACTAACCAATCAAAGAATGGTATAAGTAGTAGTACAATAACACACGATCTAGGAGAAGATAGAATAGAGACAGTTGACACATTATCAAAGGAAATCAGTGATCTCATCAATGATTTAGATCAGAATATTGATCAAGATCAAGAAATATCAAATGAGACCAACAATACAAGTACTGAACAACTGCAAACTAAATCAGCGCGTCAGTTCTATGGCCTGTCTAAGCCGCTGGGGGATAATAACAGTATCATTGCACCTGAAACACCTATTAAAGACAAAGACTCTATCACTGAGAGAAATAATGAATGCACGCCTTCTAAACACGACGATAGCGAAAACATACGCCTTCATTACTCAGATGAAAAGTGTACTGAAAATAGACAAGAAATTACATACAAACCAACTAGCACAGTGGCCAGTATAGACAAACTAATGGACAGACTGAAAGAGTTTGAAGAATTCGACAAGAAAAGACAAAGGCAGGAATCTGAGTCCAAATCCAATGACGAAAAATCTGTGATGGTTTCTAACGATGTTGTCTTAATACCTAAATCTGGAGCAGACATTAAGCCTCTTAAAGCTCTACAACCTGTCAAATCACCAGAAAAGCTAATTGAAAAAGAAAATGTACTCAGTTGCTTTGAAAACAACTCTGCCATTTCAATAGTAAAGAGAGATCAAGTACGAAGATCGATAGACGTAGACCTTCCTAACTCAGTAACATTAATCAAGAGAAACAGTGTTAGTGCAAGAAAGGAGTCAACTAGCTCAACCCATTCGAGAGAATCCGACGCTATAAGTATATTTGAGAAATCATTGGGCAAAGATGTGACACTGACTGAGATAAGGAAATCTGTGGATAAGGCTTCGCCGGCACAGCAAATCGATTTACACCAATATGCAACATTACATCCAAACAACTCAAGTACAGCGTTAGTAAGTGTATTAGACTCGAATCAAATATCGATAACGCCACGTAATATCGAATCGAAACTGAGTAACGAAGTACAAATAACTAAAAGAAAATCGAGTGGTTCGTTGTCAAGGAAGTCTTCTGAGTCAGGTGTGGAGGTGGAAGAGAAAATGGCAACGATAGAGAAGATAATGTCACCGCCACCACAAATAAAGTCACCTGTTTCAATAACTCCCACGCCGGTAGCTGTTAAATCCCTTGAAACTACGCAACCATTAAAAACCGAGGCACTCGCCCCACCTTTAGAAACTGTGAATCCTATTACTGAAAACATATCTTTGACCTCTGAAATCCCAAAACTACATAGCATTGTCGCTGATTCTGCGGATACCGAAAAAATCGAAACCACTGTTCAAATAAAATCTGATGATATACCAGTAGTGGAAGAAAAGGAAATGACAGAATCAATAGCCGTAGTGACATTAGGAGATAAAGAAGAAGGAGAAAATCCCGAATTAGAAACCAAAGTAGAGGAAAAGAAAGAGCCAATTGAAACCAAGATTCCAAGTCAACCCGAAGAACCAAAACCAAAGGTTTCCAAGGTTAAATCGGTAAGGAACTCCACTGAAAACCTGCCAGGTCCGAGCAATGTATTATTAGAGACACCAGAAAGTCAGAAACACAAAGAAAATATTCTCCGAACATTAGGACTGTTAACACATAAAGCGGCAAATGAAGCTAAAATCGAGAAATTAAAAGAAAAAGAACGTATTTACGGTAACTATTACAATTCGATGGGTAAAGGAAAAGCTGGGAAGTCTGATTATACTGGAACTTTGAAGACTGTGATCAAACTGAATCGAGGAGTTGGAGACAGAGACAAGAAGAAGTACAGGAGCTCCTTGAAGATGACCTTCCAGAAGAGTAAGGGCAGATCTGGTAGACCACAGCTGGAAGTGGGTGACACTGGAGGGGAGGATGAATTCTACACAATTGGAGGACGGGAGGTCAGTTTTTCTTTATTTTTCATGTCTATGTTATACTTTTTTTTTTTGCTTAACGCTGTATCCCCATGTAGCGTGGTAAGCAGAGGAAAACTAGTGTTTAGGCACACCGTTCATTACGCATACTCAATTTACAGCACATTACCACCCATGTGGAAATCCAAACCATAACCAGGCACTGCAGTGCTCAATATACACGTGAATTATTTCGAAACTAAAAGTATTATATAATTACAATTATTAAAAATTATTATATTACTCTAAATTACACTACTCTCATACTTACTTTCTTAAAAATTTAGTTTATAAAAAAATAAAACATGGCTATTCCTTTAATCAGCAAATATGTAAAAGCTTCTATAAAGCTCAGAGGTAATGAGCTGTGTTTGTTTGTGTCATTTATTATTTTAATTAGGTAAACTAATAATGATAATTTTTTATTGCTTGCTAACAATTACTAACAATTTATTATTTACATTTACATACTTTCTTTCTTTTGTTTTTTTTTTACTTCACGCAGTATCCCGCACATAGACCAGATAGGCAGAGGGAACCTAGTGTTCAGACACTTTCGTACTTCACTTTCCGCCGAATTTTGTAGGCATTTCGTGGTGAGTGGCAGAAATCAACGCCACGCTTTGCCTCGACACCAGAGCGAGTAAATGAAAATATTTAATTTTCTCGAGCGGGAATCTCACATACAACTGGTCGCGTTTACAATCGCACGCTTGTGTTCTGCACCACGACTGGCATCAATCAATAAATGAAATTATATTTCAAAACTATATCGAATTCACAAGGTTCGATTCCCACTTGGAGATAAAGAAATATTGGACATTTTCCTCTCCTCGCTCTGGTAACTTAACACTGCTTTGTTTATGACATAAATTTTCCTCTGTGTTTCTCAGTCTATTTATTTAAGTGAGGCATCCTTTGTAGATAGTTAAGTAACTAAGAAGTTAGGGGAACAAATTAAATTTGTACGTTTTTAGAAAACATTTAAAAATAAACGTAGCGGGATTTGAACCCGCCTCTTTTTTTATTAAAAATTTTTATTTTTTTTATTAAAAAAGTAAAGCTCAAATTTATAATAGTTATGAGGAATGTATGTAAAAAATCCTTTCCCTGATCTTATAAGACGGATAGCGACGTTAAGTTTCGCCCAACTCTCAACGTTTCGTTGTATAAATAAAAATCATTTTATATAATCATTTAAGGTTTTATTTTAACTAATTTAGTTTAATTTTGTTTACAGGGCGCCGCACAGCCAACATCTGACGGTGGGCACAGAAAGTCACATTACAGTAATCGTCTTAATAACCATGGTGTGTGGATGTTGCTCACCCCATGTTCCAGACTATCGACAAAACTTAACCAAAATGCACACACATACTTTAAATATTTCGTTTTTCAGTTGGTTTTTGTGCTTGTAACTGATGAATCTATTTTGATTAAGTTCCCCTTGTTTGATACTTGGATTAATCGAGTGTTTTTTTATGATTCAAGATAATATGTTCCGTTTAAAATCGGTTCTGTAATTTTTGAGTGGTTTATTATTTTAAATTTTCTTTCTTTTATTTTCTCTCGGAAATTTTTATTAGCTTAAGTTTTGTCGATCGTTAAAATGTCAAATTCTGTTTATTTTATGATAACCATGAAGATACACATGGATAATTAAATATATATATCTATAAATAAATAAGTTATGATCTAGGATATATTAAAAAAAATCAGTTCTTTTGTAACAACTTGACTACAGGCATGATTTATTGCATGAGTATGGTTTGAAGTTTGTCTGTTGTTAGCTGAAATAAGCTTCTTCAAAACAGGAGCTTGAAAGATTCTATTTTTTATTGTTATACTTTTGTATTTCTTAAACAGAATTTGATGTTATTCAATTTACTAACGAAATATCCTTAACAATATCTTCACACATTTATATAATACAAGGTTTAGGGGACATTGAAAATAAGGGTGAAGTGCGAGTCGGCTTAATTGGGGAAGGTTGTTGATAATAAATATTAATAATTATTTTTAATACAATTCGCGTTTCAGTCTGTCGACTGTTGAGGGTTCGATACACGACTTACCACCCCTCTCGTAATTAGACAGTGCTTTGCAACATTAGACAAAGATTGACGCCAATCGACGCAACGTATCGTAAAAATAGGCGGACTTCTGCCTAACTACTACCGCGTTAAAACAAGTGTCGTTTAAAATTTCGAATCTCTTTCGGGGAAATGAATGTGTTTGGGTTCCGTTATAATATGTCATGTTTTACAGAATGATCTAATATAATGCGGGGAATACTTATTAATAACTTAATAATTACTTATTATTTTTGATAGTTTTCTAGAGTATTAACACACCATTGCTTGCTTACTGTGATGATGAACAAAGCTCTTTGTATTATAAAGCTAAAGTATCTTAACACTAAGTTCCGTTCGTCCGGCATATATTGCGAAAGGAAAAGGGAGTTTGTTTGGTTGAATGTACCAATCTAAAGAACTATTGATTGAATTGAAAAAATCCTTTTGTGACTATATTATATAACGTTACATTTGACTTTCGACACTCAATACGCAATGCCTCCAAAATTCGACAAAAAGTGGAAAACGGAAATGTGTTAATGGAAACAGAGAGTCTTAACAGTGTGGGTTTCCAGGTCCATTTGCCTACCCTACTATGTGGGGGATACAGCGTGAAGCTGCAAAAAAAAATTGTATCCAATACTTAGGCAAAAAAACATTGACATTTAAAAGTTTTAAAAGTAGCGGCTCTTTCGATACCGGAAATAATTCATAATCTTTCTACAATTTAGTCATGTTGAATCTTTATACACTGGAAGTAGCTTGGCTTGCGGATTCAAATCCGTCCAAAATTAATAATTTAATAATACATTGGAAATTTTATAATAAATTGTGTTGTACAAACGGCTGTGTAAATATAATAAAAAAAGCCTTTACCGGCGGGTTCTCGACCCTTTGGCCGTAAAGAAGTAATAGAACCCTAAGTAACTCTGACCGCAGTTATCGTAGCTAATATCGTAACTATTAGCTTGTATTTTTATATTTATTCGAAAGTCTTCCTCAATTAATGAACTATCCAATACATAAATAAATTTTCAATTCGAATCAGTAGTCATCGAGATCAGCGCCTTCAACAAAACAAACCCTTCAACTTTATAATATGAGTATAAAATTTAAAAAGTTTTGCTATCATTTTTTATTTTGCTCATTAAAATTGTTACATATTAAATGACTACATTTATTTAATAAATTTTATTTCATGTGCTGTTCCATATCACTAAATACTAACCTTAATGACTAAAGATGATAAGGTACATTTTACGACATTACGCAGTTATAGGTTGGAATGGAATATTTAAAATTTTGTTATACTTTTTAAAGAAATTAGGTTTAAACTCCAATCCCTAAAAAAATAGGTCTAATGTCAGGACAAAGTGTGATGTAGAGTTCCACTGGTCAACGCGCAATGTCGCGAGTTTCAACAATGAAAGTGTCAAATGGACACTTCTTAACACTAAGGTTAAGCGTAAAATATCACTTTCATACATTCATATTTTCTACCTACCTCTAGCTATTCAATTCAACAGCTACTTATTCCTTCCTAGATGGGGAAGTACCTCCAGAACCTGAACCCAAGGAAATTCTAAATCTGGTCATTCCGGAGAAGGCATCTTCCTTCAGTATTCACCCTGGGAGGCTGTGTATGGACCAATGTTTCTACTGCGGGGGGAAATTCGGCCTGTTTGACACACCCTGTCATATCGCTCAAATGAAAAGTGGTGAAAGACAGAAGAAAGTGTTGGATAGTGAGTATTTTTTAAAATATTTTTTGTCAGTAAATGCTTAAATTGCTTAGGGGAAACTCAATCTAGTCATACCGGAGAAGGCATCTACCCTGGAAGGTTGTGTAAAAACTATGGGGGGAAGTTCGGCCTATTTGACCGCCATATAAATCAGAAAGTATGGAAAGTAGTCAACGGCAGAAATAGGTTTTGGATAGTGATTGGTTTTGTTATTGTGTTTTCTTTAGATATTTTAATACTAAATAGCTTGCTATAAGCGGGATAAAGCGTGAAGATGTTAAAAAAATGATCTACTACAATTGCTGTATATTTCCGGTGTAAAAGATATTGAGGCCAGTCGTGGCGCAGGGGCACAACTATGTGACTTAACGCGTTAAAACATTACTAAACATATCCTTCTATTCCACTACAAAACAGACGAAGAGAAGCTAACGATAGACAGTTGCCTGTGTGACGCGTGCTACCGCCACGTGGACCGCCGCGCCAACTGCCCCTCCTACCGCAAGCGGCCTGTAGCCAAGCCCCCGGATACGACACAGCCCCCCTCGCCGACGGCCAATGTGTAAGTAGCGATACACACTCGGAAAAACAAGTAAGCTCAAAACCACACGTGCCATAACTCCCTCTCGCTCAGACACACGTGCGCATTTGTGCGCAAACAAAAATGCGCCTGCGCACAATTTTTTCACATATTACATTTACTGTTAAGTGAATTAAAATAACATAATCATATTCAATTTAACCATGACCCAATTCACATCTTAATTACTAAACATTTAATTGACTATGGAATTTAAAGTAAAAGAAATAAATAAATCAGCGTCACGCTGTATCCCGCAAAGAGCAAGGTAGGCAGAGGGAACCCAGTGTTAAGTCACTCCATTGCCGAATTCTCGAGGCTTTGCGTTTTGAGTGGCAGAACTCAACTTTGACTTATATGTATATATGTCAATAGCCCTCCTCGTTAGAAGGACTAACACACATTTTTTAAAAATCGAACCAGTAGTTTCTGAGATTAGCTCGTTACACCAAACAATCTCTTCGCTTTATGATATCAATGTATTTATAGGCCATTATTTAAGGTTTTGTTTTCTTTTTTAATGTGTTAGTTTTCTTTTTATTTTGCTTTACAGTAATTATCGCATAATTTGAAATGAAATATATATTTTTTTAAATAGGCATTTTTGTCTTTTGCAGAAAGTGCTTGCAACACTTGTTATAATAATGTTAAAATAGTTGTAAACTTACTACTTGGTTATAATATTGTTAAAAAATTGACATAATGGTCATTAAATCTCATTTTCCACCAGTTGTCCAGAGAAACCCCTGTCTCCTCCTATAGAGGAAGAAAGCGAGGACGAACCCACTACCACCACCACCACGCGTATCGCTAACTGCCACACAGCAGGCTGCACTGCAGCCGCGGATCACGCCATTAGGAGAAAATGGCTGATCAAGATGAGATCTGGTGTTAATAAATTGGTAAGATAGTACAAATTACTATAGTATAAATGTAAATTTGTGAATTTCATTAGGTATTCAAGGTACAGCGAAAAAAAAAACAATGGAAAAAGTTGAATTGTAAAATTTTGTAGTGGTGGTGTTGTGTAGGAATTGTAATAATATTTGTTGTATGATTTTATGAAATAATTATTATAATAACAAAGGAGCTTTGGTATTGCTAACTTCACGCACCATCCTGCGTTGGCTTCGATCGTTGCTTTTTTATAATGTTATATTAAAACAAGCAAAGAAATTAATCCCCATCTTATAGTACAGTATGGATAGTCTTCAGAAGCATACTTCATAATATTTTACTTTCAATAAAATAATATGAAGTATTCACCATTTTTTTAATATATCTCGCATCTAATAGTAGTTGAGAGACTCCGGTTCTCCTCGCGCCATTCATACATTCATACATTCTAAATATGTTGCTTTTATTTACAGCTAAACCTGAAATCTGATTATCCCGGGCTCCATACAATACCACTGTGTGCGGAACACTATCGTATCTTAACCCCGCTGATGGCGTGCGTCTTGTGCAGAAGGAGATTGACTAAACACCATAATTTACATTTCATACATCACGTGAGTTTGTCAAAGTTATGTTCATTATTTTTAAGGGCACGAGAAAACTTTGTTGAAATACTCTGTTTACCAAATTTTCTCTATATTTAGGATGTTGTGTGTTCGGTGGCGAAACTTAACGCCGTTATACTTAACTTAGAGTACTTACTTTTTTTTTTATTAGATCAATGGATTGTGGATTTGAACCTGCAACCATCGCAACAATATATATCACATAACTCTACAAATTATATAGCATTTAAATAGTATATTTTTTTATAGCAAAACACTAACTATTGAAAAGTAAATAATTTTCTTTTAGTCATATAAGAACAAAACGTCAGCTCAGACTGTTAATGTGTCAGCAGCTTATTAAGCAACACAGGGAGGCAGAGGGAACCTCGGTGTGTTAAGACACTTCGTTCCCCACTTTCTGCCGAATTCTGGAGGCATGCGTGTTGAGTGGCACAACTCAACGCCACGCTTTGCCTCCACACCAGAGCGTAGAAAATGAAAATATAAACGTAAATAAATATTTGTCTGAATCGAGTGGGAATCGAACCCACAACCGTCGCGTTACAGTCACACCCTTGTGCCACTACCCTACGACGGCCTCCTAAAATAACTAACTATATTATCAAAAACTTATACATTATAATGGATTTAGCAGACTTACTCTCTAAGCTGACGATAAAATAATATAGATACCTACATACTGATACTTATTCTACTACATAAATTCCAGGATTACGCGGATTTCAACCCGCTATTCAAGCAAGCAGGTATTCCAGTCGAGTTCAATGAGAGGCCAGTACTGTGCAAAGTGTGCAGATATTATTGCACTCTATTGCAGCGACCGGGTCACAATGATAAACACGCTGAGGCTTATACGAGGAAGTGGGTTCCTTTTTATTTTTTAAATGTTTTTTTATCTAGGTTAAGTTTTATATACTGTTGGAACACCTGGATTTAAACCCCAACTATTATTACACATATTACTGTCACTATTGAGTGTCGCAAGATGTTTTGTAATATTATGTACTCTTAAATTAGAACTTGCATTGTAATTATAATTAGCATTTTCGTCTCTAATACTTTATATATTTTTTATTGCTTGTGGGTTCGATGGACATTCGGAGGAATGAACAATTTTTTTTTTCACTCTGATACCAAGACAGAGAGCTGCGTTGTATTCCGCTACTCAACACGAGGAACACAGTGTCTTAACACCAGTTTCTCTACCTACCCTGCCTAAGTTTTAAATATATTACTTTCTTTTATTTCAGATTATTACAAATTTACAAAGTGGAAATACCTCTAGAACATCAAGGCACAGACGATGCTAAAGTTCTAGAAGATTGCAACACAAGCGCAAACAAACAGAAGAAAAAAGCACGAAACAAATCTAAACAAAGAAAATCTATAGAACCTGAGAATAATAGTGAAACGTCATCAAGAACAACAGAAAGCTCCCCAGAGAAGGAGAAAGCTAAAGAAGAGAGTCCAGAAGATAAACAGAATTTAGAAGAAGATATTGAAAGCTTGATATCATCTAATAAAATATTAGTACCAAACGCTAAAACTACAGAAAGTAATACCCAAAGTGATACAGAAGATGTAATGTGTGATGTAGAAACTCCATTAATACTAGACAAACAGACTGAATTGAGGTATTTGCTACAGAAACAAAATAATCCAGCCCAATTCCAAAGTAAAACAAATTTGACGCAAAAACAACGGAATATATTGAAAGTTCACAACATTGGTATCCAAAAACCCGGTAATCAACACCGTATTAATGAGAAAAATGCAAAAAGATTACATAAAATAGGTCAAATATTATCTCACAAAGACAATAAATCTAAGATAGATGAATACGAATTTGAAACGGAAAGGCCAAAAGAAATAACAATACTTAAAAATATACCATTAAATGATGAATGTACCATAGAAACTATACCGAATAAAAAATCTGCAGATATTAATACATTAAAAAACAAATGGCAGCTATCAGAGAGTTTTACACAAGTAAAGAAAAATATAAGTGAATTATCAAAGAAAATGACTGTAGATAAAGATAGTAAGAAAATTGACTCAAGGTATTCGAACCCGGTGAAACGTTTAGAGACTAATCCGTCAATATCTGTTAGAGAATTATTTCCAGGTGAGGAAGAAATGAATTTGCAGTGCAATGTGGAGTTTAACAACGTAAAAGGAGTTACGCCTGAGGGCTGGGAGAAATGTAACACTACAATACAATATGATAACGAAACTAGAAAACTTTGGGCTGAATTACAAAGGCCGTACGGCAACCAATCGAGTTTCTTAAGACATTTAATACTTTTAGAGAAATATTTTAGAAGCGGTGATCTAATTTTGGCACACAATGCGTCACCTCATGCAGTAAACTATAGTACCTCAGTACAAAATAGGCTACGAGCTTACGATAATATAGCAGAAACGAGACGAGAATCCGTCAGTTTGATAGAATTTCGCAAAAAACCCTCTATAAATGGCAAAAGTTTGCTCAAATCTAATCAAAATGAGGATAAGGAATCTAAAAAGTTTATGCCACCTCCAGGTTTTTCTAAAACTAAGTCTAAATCTGAGAAAAAGGCTAAAGCCTTACCGCCAGAACTAATAGCAATAAATACACCGAATACCCAAGGCAGAAAGGCCATACAAAATGTCCTGCATAATATACAACAATTAGTCAAAGGTGTTTCTGCATCTGATCCCACAGAAATTGCTGTGGCACCATTACCCAAACATGAAGGGAAAGAGAAAAAAGATATGCCCGGATTGAAATTTGAAGGGAAAAAAGATAAAAAAGATAGATTGGATACCACCAAAAAAATTAAAGCTAGTAGCAAAGGGTGGAGGCCTAATCTGATGCCTATAACGCCCGTGAGTATTTTTTTCCTTTTTTTAATTTACTACTTGCTACCCGCTCATGGCTTCGCTTCACTTTTACTTCAAGTAATCGATTACTTAAACTAACCCGTTTATTTACCAATTGGAGTTACTTTTATGTCCTAACAACTAAAGTGCTAACGGTAAATGTTAAGGGATGTTTGTATAAATATAATAGCTAAAACTGCATTAAAGTTGGTCAACCCCTTCTGACATTAGCTTGCACAGACAAACTGTCTAAAAACTTAAGACATTGTTTTAAATTACTTTTGATGAATGCTCCCAGTAATCTTTTTCTGATCAAATCGTGAACGCCTTATACATGGATGTAGAAACCAATTAGAATCTTATTATGTGTATATATTTATAGCTTGCTGTGTTTATTTTTATATATGTTTTGTAAAATTTTTCCAGTGGTAGGGTTAGTGGAATAAAAATTTAAAAAGAAAATTGTTCAATTTATTTAGTTTGTTAATATTTTTATTTATTATAATATTTCGTTTTGAAAACAAAATTTTATTAAATATATATCATTTGATATATATTCAGAGTTTTATAATTTCATGGCTATAATTTTTTTTAACTTTTTATATTTAAAGATTATAATAAAAACATTTTTTCTTTTATATTTCAGGAAAACCTTGCAAAAGTGGCTCGGGAGCCTCTAAAGTTAGCTGTAGATGGACACACACTACCTAGCCTAGTCCAGGTGCTTTCCGGTGGCACTAGATACCACATAACCTTTGAAGATTACAACAAAATGTGTCTGATAAGACGCGAAAGACAGCAAAAACTACAAGAGAACAAAGAAAGCAAAAATCTTAATATAACTTTTCCTGATGAAACAACAGTTGTGACTGAAATTCAGCCGTCTACTATGTTGGGTAACGGTGGCACTGTTTTACAGAATATTACATCTGATGATAAGAAGGAAATGCCAGATTTAAACATAGGATCTAATGCAGCAACCATTTTGAAAAATGTAGGACTTAAGAATATAACTATAGCTCCTATTCTGTCAAAGTCGGCAACAGTCACTTCACAAACGTCGTTAAACACTATAACATCACCTTTATTAGTATCTACTCCCATTAAAATACCTCATTTGGGGCCTGCGGTCTCTATTACAACTGAAACGGTGTTAAACTCTCCGCTGATTACGAATGCAATGATCTTACCCAAGATACCTAAGTCATTGACAGTTATACCTCAAACAGTGTCCAACGTAGTGACTAATGTTGTGTCCATTTCTAATTCACCTTCAGTTAGTGACCAGAGACCATAGCGACAAGCTATGTATGGTTATGAGACTTGTCAAACAGTGTTGCCATTCAAAAATAAATATTACTGTAAAATAATATTTACAGGTAATTTTTACCATAGCAAATAATGATGGACAGATCAAAATGCCCTAATTAATAGAAAAGACCTGATTTGAGAAGATTATTTAATTACTATGGAAGATTTATTGAAAAAAGTGTTTTAAGTGTTGCCAACTTAAAAGTAAAAGTGTTTTCCAAAGTGACTTAGTGTTTTTTGTATAAGTGATATGCCGCATGGCAAAGCAATACCTAAGTGAGAGCACATGAAGCCTTATGTAAATATTAGTGTAGGTGTAGGTATGATTCTGAGCTGTGAATATTGGTGGAAGTCTTTATGCAAATGATACAATCCATTTTGCTTTTTTATTTATTTATGCTTGTATTTTTTTATAATTTTCATTAGTTTTCATTTTCTTTCTAATCTCAAACAGACACTGCCTTTGGAATTCCCATACAAAATTCTCTAGTCAGGTTAGAACATGCATTTATAATTTATTTGTCATACATACATACAAAAACATCATTCAATTTGTATCGTTTGCATAAAATTGAGACTTAGGTGATTTTTTTTTCAACTATTTATCATAAAAAATTGTTGATTGTAAGTATATAGGTGTAACTATACCCCTCAAATATCATTGAAGCATATTTTTCCATTTAATGTAATATTAATTAATTAACTTAATAGGTTTCGTAGAAACTAATATGCAGACAAACTAACTAGCGAGTAATAATACCAAAAAATGTATGGACAATATTTAACTGAGACATCCTGTTATAGACCAATTGTTGTGCAAATTAAAGAAATTATTTTTCCAGATAATATTTAAAAGTGGCGGCCCTAAATAAAATAAAGTGCCTGCAAAATTTTCTCATTCAATTTTGTAAATAATTCTCCAAAAAAAACTAAACATGGCTTTCTTTATCGATAATCGATGTTCCTGAGTCGATTCTGTATGATATCGATATTATTTTGATTATCGATTTCGATAGCTAAGTTTTGTAATATATTTGGTATGCTCATGGTTGAAATGTAAGTTAATTATGTTATATATTGTAGAAAATTACTTGTATTTTTTAATATTTTGGTTATATCTCTTATGGGTCATACATGAATAACGGAAAGGGAAAATTGTGTGACAAAGTTGGGCGAAATGCTGCATTTTGTGACATGACGTGAAATTGCAAAATTTTTCTTTTCACGCTATATCTCGCACACAGTGTGGGCAGAGAGAACCTAATGGTGAGACACTCCGTTCCTTACGCTTACCTAAAGTTAAGACATTATGTGTTGAGAGGCCGAACACAACACTGCACTTCGATTTCTTACTTGCGCCACCGCTGCCTCCAAATATATGTACATTGTACACTCAATATTTCCGTACTGCATGTTCTAATTAAATATTTTCTAGGAAAAATATGTGAAAATTTGACATAAATTGTGAATGTCTTGTAACATACGGCCCAATGTTAATATTAACAGTGCGGCCGATTTGTCGTGACCGCCTTGAGGCTGTGCATTCTTTACTTGGCAAGAAAAAAATCGAAAGCAAGATCAAATGCTAACTTCGGCGATGCCACGACTGGGTAACCGTATTGTACGTGTACAGCTTACAAGTGCGTTGACGCAAAGATTCTAAGGTTTTCAAGCTTGGCCCCACTACTGTATAGGTGACTTTTTTTTGCCTAAATATCCCCAAAAGCTTTACCGTCAATGTTTGTTTCATCTTTTCTGTCTCAACCCTTTATGTAATCGAAGGTAAATTTCAATTTAATCGCTTGTTTTTTTTCTTAAGAGTCCAATAGAACCGGGAATGTATATAAAAAAACGTAAAAAAAAATCTAGTTATTCAAAGAAACTACTATTTTTGTATTAAACATGTAAATATCAAAATACGCTTGGAACGAAACAAATGTTTAAATTTATCCATTAAACTGATTATGATTCTTGTATATATTATATTAGAATAATATAACTATGTAATTAGTACTTTATAATTGATAAAGGAATGTCTGGAGTTGATATTAGTTAAGACATTTTTTTTTAAATTTAAAAAAAAATTAAATGCATATTATGTATGTATGGCAGATGTATTCAACGTACAGACGTAATGTATGATTAATTAAGTTTATAATGTTTTAGCGGAAATAAATAGATTTTTTAAATCTTTTATATGTATATAAATTACACTGTTTCACATTGTAGTAGCTTCTGAATAGCCATTTTATTGTTTAAATTTTTTTTATGTGTATTTATATTAAACTAGCGAACTGAACGTAGTCGCTTGAACTTATTGTTACATTATAGCGAAATGTGCTAAATTTTAGCTTATTCTGATATATACGGTATGTAAAAGTCCCATCTTAATCCGTTAAGGAGTTTATGCGTGAAAGTGGAACATATATCCATCCTCGCAAACTTTCACATTTATAAAATTTGTAAAAAAATGGAAATATTTGTAATAAATTGAAGTATTTCGCCTGAATATGTGTTATTTGTTAATAATTTAGATTTTGGAAGTGAATATGTTTATCAAAAGCGAGCCAGAGTTAGTTTCTTCCAAAGATATCGTGTTAGTTCATAAAATATTGTTTTATTACAATAGTTATTATTAGTTCCGTCGCGTTTCGTGACTTTGTCTAATAAACATATCCTTATGTCCTGAACTTTTCGTTTTTTTTATTTTATTTATGGGTTTCCTCATGTTTTTAATGTTGCGAAAGTAATGTTATTGACTGTTATTTTATCATGCCCTGTGCCCTGAAAAGCAATGAAATAAAAAAAATACAATTTGCTTAACAAAAATCATATTCTGTTTTTTATAATATATAGTAATTTTGAAAAGTTGTAAATTTTATTTGTTTGTCGTTTTTATTTTGAGTTTTAAAACTACAGATAAGTAAAAGACTTGTTCTGTATTTTGTTTTTTTTTTTTATTTCAAAAAGCTTAAACTAAAATTACTTTTAACAGATAAAATAATGATTTGTACATAAGTGTGGAATCAATTAGTATGTAATATATTATTATAAAGATATTTAGGTAAATAAGTTGTTAAAAATTAATTATATTATTACTTATTCTTAAAATGATAACAATATTCTATTTTTCTAAGACATGTGAGTACAGGATAGTGAACAATAGTGATGTAAATAAAATCTTATGAAAATTTATTGTAGCTTTAATTTATCGAATATAATTTTCACAAAAAGTTAATAATATATTAGAAATATTATCATAAAATAAGTAAATCAATTGAACCCAAGAACATCTCTATAGGAACATTTTTACCAAAAATCATTAATGCGTAATATTTATCAACAAGAGTGAATGAATGTATTTACTTTTTTTAGCTTCCCGCTGGATTAGGTCGTTTCCAGAGTGAAGAAATTAAAATATACATTTAAATAAAAATTTCATTTACTCGAGTGGGGATCGAACCCACGACCAGTCGCGTCACGACTTCAATAATGTATTTAGATTATAAACAGCTCGTGTTTTTATTATTGTACTCCTAATTTGAAACTGAAAAGCTGTTACTACTTTAGGAATGTTACAATAACTATATCGGTATTATATGTGTTTCATCCAATTGTTAGCAAGTCTATGATGACTGATCCCTTTTTTTGTTGTGTTTCGAAGCTCCTTTAGTTCTTTTCCATTTCATTCTTCTGTTCTGGAACCATACTTTCACCTAAAAAATGTAAATAAAAAAATTAAAAAACATAGAAGAAGAAGAGATATCTTCATCCAAAGCTTCATAGAAGAATATCAAAAGAGAAGTAGGTACTTTGCTGTACCCGCAATGGTGTGGTGGTGATCCTTCTTAGGATATTGTTATATTTAATTTATTTTCAACTTTTTCAATTAAAATACCATATAGAGGCCGTCGTGGCGCAGGTGCACAGATGTGCTACGGTTGTAGGTTCGATCTTCACTAGAGGGAATGAATTACTATTTAATAATATTTTCATTTCTTCGCATGGCACCAAGGCAAAAGTCCAGCGTAGAGATCCTCCAATCAATACGCAATGCCTCGAAAAATTCCAGCGGAAAGTGGGGAACGGTGTGTTCGTTACCTATCTGCGTGAAGGTTACCTACCTTGCTGTGTGCAGGATACGGCGTCAAGCTGATTTAATTTAATTTTTTTTTAAATAGCATACCACACCTGTCTCTCAGTGAGATGTAGAGCGACGGCTATCTCGTATCTCCTTAAGCGTGTGAGATAATTGGCTCTGTCGAACTCTGCCTCCAAACTCTTTATCTGCGCTTTGGTGAAGGCGGTCCTCTCTTTGCGGCTCGCTGACGGCGGCCGCGCTTCTGAAATGGGTACAGTCTGGTCAATTATTATTTATTGTTTGATGTGGGATGGTATTTCCCGAGTGTTTTTTATTTTTTAATATAAATGTTATTCTATTTTCGTATTTCATAATGATTTTGGACTGCCTTTTGTCGGGACAGTTATGTCACAATGATCCAGCGTATAAGTAATAATTCGGTCCTGGGTTCGATTCCCATAACAAAATATGATATTGATTTCCCCTACTCACCACGTAATATCTCAAAAATAGGGCATAGAATCGGAAAAGGAATTTCGTAATTCTGGGTTTTCTCAGCTACCCTTAGGACTGTGTGTTCTAACCGCCAGTACCCGCAGTGGTTTACATCAACCGACATCATCGACAAAATAAACAACAAAATAAATAAAATAAAACAAAAACATATCTAGTGTTAAGACACTCCCCCGCACTGTCAGTTTAATTTTCGAGGTATTGCCTGTTGAGTTGCGGAACTCAATGACGCGCTTTACCATTGTTACTAGAGGGAAGAACGAACACACAACAGTCACATGCTTGTGCCACTGCGCCACAACGGCCTAATTGATTAATAGATCATTTTTCGAAATATCGTGAGGTATAGTTAAGTGATTCTTCACAATGGAAACGGAAAAAACTGGACTGGATTAGAAATAGTAATAAAATCATAGTATACAAGGTGCATCGAGTATCGATACCAGGTGGGGCGCCGGCGCCGGCGCCTGCTTGTTTATTGCACGGCGGCGCAGGTGAGTTTTATGAGTGGGATGTTTAGGTGTTAGTAGGTCTGTTTATAAAGGGAAAAATCTTAAGTATTAACTTTCGACTTCAGGATAGGTAGAGGGGATCTATTAACGCGCTATTTTACTCAGTAGGATAGGCAGAGGGAACCTAGTGTTAAGACTTTTCGCCGAATTTATTATATTTCTTAAAACGTTACGATGTACTGATAATGAGATGGCGGCTTTGTACTCGCATTTACATCTCAAATATCCTAACAATGTGTGTCACAACAATTAAGCCATATTTGATAAAATATCGATATAAATATAAAATACTAGCTGAGCCCATTTAGTGCAGTAAAACACGTCCCGTCGGACAAAAACGTAATATAAAAGAAAATTCTTTTCTGGATTCTGGATCTATCTAGCCTATGACCATCCCGCGAACCCAAGGAACAACTCCTTGACATTCCACACCAATCGACTCGGCCGTTTCGGAGTCTATAGCGAACAGACAAACACACGTTTTTATATATATAGATAGGAATTATAAAATAATAGAAATATAAAATACTGCAAAGAAGAAACGCAATTATATAAAAATTTTCCCTTTTTCGTATTTGAAACGTATTAATAAATTTGCATATTATTTATTTGTTTTAAATATAATACATTAATGTTAATTCATATAATTTTTTAGCTTCACGCTGTAAAATACACATTTCCATCCAATTTTCAATATATTGCAAAGCGAGAAAAAAAAATCATCCCCCGAGTGGTAAACGAACCCACAACCGTCCCGTTCACAATCATACGCTTTATCAGCCCAAGGGCCTCAATGAATCAAATAATAAATAAGAATTCCCAAAAAAGTAAAAAATATACTTACCTTCCTCACTAAAACTCGTAGACGCTCTCGTCTCCATATCTTCTTCCTTCACAAACACTTGCTCATTCCACTCCCATTCTGCAAGCCCAGGGTACTCCAGGCCCTGAGCAGGACCCTGGAAGACCTCAGGACGATTGCAAAACATTTGGAAATAATCGGTGAAATCTTGCTGGTTGAACACCTCTTGGTAAACGATGTCAGTATTTTGATAATCTTGCTTTTCTATATCATTTTGTATTAAGAAGTTCGTGCGTATGAATTCCATGATTTAATATATATTTTTTATGTTAATTTCTTAAGTGTGGAAAAACACTTTGTGTGTATCAATAATATCAAGTATTTTTTTTTTATTTTAATTTCACTAAAATTTTGTTTATTGCAGGACTTTTAATAGTTTCCTTAACTTTTATCTAATATAAGTATTCACTTTTATAAAATTATTCTTTTAAATATCTTTTATAAATTTTATAACTGTTCCTTCATACACGTCATCCTGAAACCGCTTTCAGGAGTGTAATGCGCGGGCGCAGCTTTTAGCTTTGGGCGGGACTATTGAAGATTGAGTCATTGTATCTCTACACGACTACATACAGTGTAGGAACTTTGTCATATATTACGTCATATAAAACAAAATGAAACATAATATGTTTGTATTCATATTTATTTTCTAAAAGTTGTTATAAAATGTGATTTTGTATTTGATATCTTAAGTGATAAGTCGGACTTCAAGCGCGATGTTATTAAGTTCGAGACCCTCTAGGGTCAATAATGTTTTATATTTTTCTGGATCTGGTATATGATGTGCCGTGTGCAACATTTGGTTCCGCCACTCAAAGCGCAGAGAACTTATTCTCTTGAAAATGGGCGTAAAATAGAGCAAACGGTATCTTAACACCAGGTACAAAAAAGGTTAATAATAATAAACCCAAATGGCTGCTTGTGGCGAGCTGTTGGGGAGTGGCGTGTGACCCCACGGACCTGAGTCCTCCGGAGGAGAATTATAATCTGTCCTATACTGGCCGGCAGAGTGGAGCGCAAGAGCTATATGCTCGAAAAGGTGGAAGTGCTCAATCTGCGTAATAGCGGGGAAAACCGCTCACGAGCTCCTCGTGATGGTGACACCGGTACACACCTCTCTACACCCTTAGCTGACCACGCCGATGTTGCGCCCAAGCCACTACCCCGCTTTGTGGTGGCCCATCTGGTGGGAGGCAAGTCACCGTCCTCCAACTGACGGAAAGGTGGACGTCCGTTAGTCTCATTCAATAGCCTAGTAGCCAGTCCATCCAAATTCCATTACATAGTCGTAGTTTACATTTCCATATTTACCCTGGATCCTACGCATTAACCGGCGACCATCTCTGGGCAATTCCCTGCGGTTACTCAGAGATGGATCCCGGCTGATGAGTCACAGTAAAATATTTATATATTTTTTAAGGGGCCCCTACGTGTGGGACATGTGTCCCCACGCAAGCCTTCCAAAAGATCGGGTTCTTTTGAACCCGTGAATTCTGAACCCTTGAGAGAAACAATAAGAACACCAGGTACCTACCTATGCGTCTCTGCCTATGCGTGAGATAAAGCATAAAGCTGACAAATAAATATGACAATTTTGTATAGTGAGAGATCCCCTTCCTATTCTAAGTGTTCACTTGTTCTTTTTGCGTTGGATAATTCACTTATCGGGAAAGGCTATGTTACTTCTGGTACCTGCTTAGAATTAGTAATGTTTCAAGCACGGCTCTCAGTTGTTGATACGTACTTATATAAAATTAAATTTAATCAGCTTCACGCTGTATCTCGCACACACACACAGCTCCGTTCTCCACTGTCCGCCGAATAACTTGAGGCATTGAGTATTGAGTGGCGGAACTCAATTAGAGCGAAGAAATGAAAATATTAATAAATAATTATAAATTTTTCTCTTTCCTCCTCCCCGGCCTGTAATTTATTTAATTCAAATTATAAACGGTGTCATTTTTATTTTAATTAAATAATTAAGATTTAGGTGTGAAATGACATTTACATGTGTTCATCGACAGGGGGCGAATCCCGTGGGACCCTTTGGTTCCCATGACGCGGCTATTTTAATAGCTCGTGAGTGTTAAACGAAATATTGATTATAGATATTTTATATAGCAAGTTATACATATACGTACATGTGTGATATTGTAATATTTGAGTACGATTCCTTTAAGTAATTATACTAAGATTAAATAAAATAAGAATGTATAAGATTAACCCCATTTTATTTATATTTCAACTTAAGGGTTTTATCAAACTAAGAGTAATAAAATGTAAGGTAATAAAACTAAAAGTAATTGTTAGGTATTTGAAGTCGGTTTAGCTTTGTACAGATGTGCTCTTGTAAACGTTTACTTTTTATTTATCAAATTAATGCGATAATTCAGGCGCACTCTGGCTGAGATATCTAAAAAAATCCATTACAACTTGAAAACTTCCGAAAAATAGACTAAATAGTGTATGAAACCAAAAACTGTTTCATCATTATATTGTATTTTATATTATATTATGAAATTTCTGAATTACTGAACATTTCTAATATGTAAGTACTTTCACTTAGAAATTAGTTATATACTGTCGTGGGATAATCACGGCTGGCCAGTTAGGTGTCAGTGGTCAAGACGTTGCAGGTTAACTTCTATTACAACATTTTAATAGTAGCGTTATCATATATATCTGCTGGGCTTCTTAGTGTTCTGATACGTTTATGCAAATACAACAAATGCAATGCAAATAAAACAGGAAATATAAATGGCTCGTGTGCGCTGTGTATGATGTTTGCCGCGTTCAGACGTTCAGATTTATAGGTTATAAGGAAGGACGCATCCTTCGGCAATGTAAACGTTAATTAGTAATGTCTTCCTTTATAGCGTCTTATTTATTATTTTTTTCAGCTTCACGTTGTATCCCGCACACAGCAGGGTAGGCAGAGGGAACCTCGGTGTTAGGACACTTCGTTCCCCACTTTCTGCCGAATTCTGGAAGCATTGAGTGTTGAGTGGCAGAACTCAACGCCGCGCTTTGCCTCGACATCAGAGCGAAGAAAATTGGAAATATAAACGTAAATAAATATTTCACTTCCTCGAGTGGGATCGAACCCACAACCATCACGTTTACGCGCGACACCCTTGTGCCACTGCGCCATGATGGCCTCTTATATTCTAGTGTCTTATATTATATGATAACATTTTGTTTAAATTGTTCTTTCTACTTTTTAAGTTTAAGCTTGCAACTCTAAATTAAAGTTTGTTAATTTCTGTTCTTTTTCAGCTTCACACCGCATATAAGCAAGGAAGGCCAGGAGAAAATAGCGTTAAAAACTTCTTTCTTCATTTCATTAGGTTCGCTTATAACATAATTAGCTATTTGAAGTGTTTAAGTGTAACCGCGATGGTTGTTGGTTCGATTCCCACTTGAGGGAATAAATTGTTTTCATTTTATCTATCTCTCTATTTTATCTAGGTTATCTTTATCTACCCTGCCATGCAGGGAAAAGTGTGAATGACGACAAAACTGACTCAGTGCTTCATCATCACAGAGTGAAATCACGCAAGAGTCAACATAAAATAATAAACCAACATAAAAAATGAGCATATATTTTTCGTCGTCGCGCTCCTGCAGCTGCCCAAACACCGACCCCCTCGCGCTCTGAAACGAGAAGAAATTTATAATAATTACGTTGAGAATAACAAAATGATGAAACGGATTTTAGTTTTTTAATTATTTTGCCGATCGTGACAGTAGGTTTGGTTCGAATGTGCTGGTATTTGGGTTCCAACGTAGCACTTTAAGCAATAGTCCGGCTAAAACTATTTAGGTACCTTATATATTATATAAGTTATAAGTTGTATGTCAACTTTTTTTTCATTTTTCTCAAAAATATTAAATCATTTAAAAAAAATAAAATAGACGAGACCTCGTCGTAGATCATAAAATATCCGTAGAAATGGTCTGAATTCTTTTTTACCATTTCTGAGACGCAGTGATTCTAAGAACTGTAGCACGTGCAACTATATATACTCGGAGTACAAAAGCAAGTCACTTCAACGCTTACGCTTATAAGGCTAATAAGCTACAAAAAGGATTTAAACTTCTACGGTGCATGTTAAGCGCTCAGTAACGGAATAGTTTTCTTTACATTAGAAACTCCATTATCTGGCCCTCAGCTATATGGATTCGCGATTCGCGGACTGTCCCGTCCGTGTGGTCCCGGCTTAGAATAGAATCACCCTGGTACTGTCGGTGTCGTAAGAGGCAACTAAAGTACGTGTGGTAGAGTCACGTCGCCAGTAATGGCAACACGCATGGGCAGACTCGACCGGATTAATACCACCCCCGGCATCTTAAACCGGCGTGAAGTAGTGGCTCTTGCCAGTGCGTTTCGCATTAGGTAATGCCGGGCCCCGGTGCCCTTCATCTCCTCCTTAAAGGCTGGCAACGCACCTGTGGCTCCTCTGGTGTTGCATGGGGTCGTGGGTGGCGGTGATTACTTACCATCAGGTGACCCGAGCGCTCGTTTGACTTGTCCTCTCACATAACAATAAATCAACCACGATTATAATCTTATATATTCTGCTACAATGTGCACGTAATTTGTATGTAAATCGTATGTTCGCAGTAGTCGTTGATTTTCGTTGATATGTGTTTGTTGCGTTTAGACGACATATAGACAATAATAACAATTTTGTGCTACAAATGCACAAAACAAGCTTTTCTTTATAGATTTATTTCATTATCCGGAATTTCGATTATCCGAATGACTAACGACAACTATTAATCCGGTTTATTTTTGTAACCTAAAGTCTCTACCAGGGAGGAAACGAAACTATTAAATATTTCATTTGTTCGAGTGGCAATCGAACCCGTAACCTTTAGCGGTGTTTGCGGTCGCACATTTATGCTACTGTGCTACGACTGGTCTCAAATTAATGTCATTTAAAACATACATTCTATATATATAGAGTATATATAATTTCAAGACGCTGCGCTGATGCAATTCCTGCTACTTTTGAAAATGAAATGAATTTTCATTTGAGGTAATCAAATCAATAGATTGTTTCAACAAAAAAAACACAAAAGATAATTAGTTAGAGTACCTACTTATATTGCAAAATACAGTCAATAATAAAGCTTTATATAATATAATCTACTCTATAAATTATAATAAAAACAAAGAGAACAAAAAAATGGAGCGTCCAAAATAATAATCGTAACCGTACTCATATATAATGAAGTGGCCGCCCGTAAACATGACGATGTCATTTTGTAACGCGCCTGTTCTTCTCATCAGAAACTAAATATTTAGGGTTTCCTTTCTATGTATGTCTGTTTATATTTGTATATATGGGACTTATAAAAGTCAGCTTCGTGGTTTCGAACTTCGTTTCTATAAAATGTTAGGAATGGGGACATAATTATGAGCTATTACTTAAATTCTACTAAATTAGCGCCACATAGGTGCTATGATACAAAAATATGATACAACAACTGATTGAAAACGCGACGGTTGTCGGTTTGATTCTCGCCCACTGATATATAATAGAATATTTAATATTTTCCTTTCTTCGTTCAAATATTATCTAACAACGAGGTAAAGCGCGTCGTTGAGTTGCATCACTCTACAAGCAATGCCTCCAATGGCTGAAAATATTACATATTTCATTTCCTCGAGTGGGAATCGATCCCACGACGTACGAGTGTGCTCCTGCATCACGACTGGTTTTTAGTCTTTTTTTTGTTAATTAATTAAATACTAATTAATATACTTGCGGTTAATTCCGAGTATAAAAACTTTCAACATGTTAGTTGCCGTTTCTAATTCTGTTAATATTATAATGGTCCAGTGTTCTGCAATAAGAGTATATAGATATTACAACAATTGAGTTTCTATTTAGAGCCAAACTTAGATAACCAAGAAAATATTTCACTTCCTTGAGTAGGAATTCGAACCCACAACCGTCGCGTTTACGGGCGGCACCCTTGTGCCACTGCGCCACAACGGCCTCACACTTGTTTTACTGAATTACTCAATATATTATATATTGAGAAATTCTGAGATGATAAATAAAACTTCATAATGATTAATAATTATCTTTATTTCAGATCGTAACTGATATCAATATAATTAAAAAAGCTGCATTATTATTTTGAAGCCGCGCAAGAACTCATTAGTTTGCCACAACCGAGCATCGAACTCGTTATTATTTATTATGTTCTTTTTTTTTCATGATTTCGTTATATTACTATGGTTTCTTGCGCAGTAGGTTCTACTTATTTTACTAAATATCTAAGAATTACAAAGACTTTGCAGTGATTAAGCCACAGAAAGCTTTTAAGTACACTTTTGGGCAAAATACTGACAAGGCGCCATAAACATCATTTTTTTTCTTAGATTCTAGAGCTTTTATTGTTAAAAAGACAAGCATTCAGCCTACTCTTGATAGTATATTAAAATATTTTTATTTCATTTTAAATTGCTTAAATAATAAATAATTTAATTTCTAAGCACCTGATTTAAATGCATCAGTTATAATATTGAAATATTTCTAAATATATCAAAAAAATGTATTTTATTTTAAATAAATTAGAAAAAAATGTGATATTGTGTTAACAGATAAAAATAGCAGGTGAATAACTTAATTGTGAAATTATTCTTATATGTATGTCTTCCGATATATAATTATAATTTGTAAATTAAGCACACTTTATAATTTTTTATTCATAATCGCAAATTACAAACAACATCTACTTCAATTTTCGTTGGAATGACGTAAGCTTATTCTATTCAATTATTATCTCATTTTTGCACAAAATCTTGCAGATTCAAAGTTAAGACGCTGCAGATTTTTTTTTATCTGTGAAGTCATTAAAATGTTATAGAGATGTTGACAAAATACCGACTAGGTAGTTTAAATAAGGATACAAATTCCATAATATACTTTATAATTTTCTTTTCAACTTTAATAGATATAAATTTGAAAGGACATTTTATATCACATTTTTACAGTAAAACTAAGGTGGTGGATATTGAAACATCGAATTATACAGTAAGTTCAAGAATGTGAAACAGCTTTTATATTATTTTACAAAATACCACTAATTATTAACTATTAAACTTTTAAAATTGAATCTTGCATTTTGTCAACATATTTTTATTCAAAGACAATTAGATATTCGCAAATCTACTTAACGTCATGATTGCAGCGACAGTATCCGGACGATGGTGGAGGTGATATACCTGATGATGAGCATCCTCCGATGGGCCGGAGGCTACCGGGGCTCCTCCTGCGATCTACTGAGCTCGGACAGGGAGCTTGCGCGTTTCATGCTATAGAAATAACGTTTTTTATCAAGATATATATAAAATTAGGTTTTTTAGCTTGTTATACCACGTTTATTTGATTAGTGATCATAATTATTAACATTTTTGTGCTTTTAATGGGGCAAAAAGCTAATTGCATAGCATAATAAAGTAAAGAAGCTACGTAAATGCAAAATAATGGGTGAGTGAACCAGCAACTACAAATGTTTTGTGAAGTAAAACTAGTGACGACAAACACGCTAGTCCGCTAAATGACAAACAGAGAATAGTTTGGAGTTCATTCTAGTTATAATTAAGTAAGAATCAAAACACTAATCATATACATATAGATCTACACAACGATGCTTTTTCTATTAATAAGAAACTTTTTAACTTTACCAAAAAAGTATATTATATTTTTTGAATAATTAATTATAGTGTTCTACATGTTGTGTGTTAAGTGTCCACAAACCTCTCGGGGTCGGTGTAGTCTATGTCGGGGAGGTGCGCCGAGTGCCGTCCGGCGAGGCGGTGCAATAGTCTCACGGACGAGCGCTTCAGACTTTCGCGAAGTTTCGAGAAACTGGCGCTCCGAGACACCTCGCCCGCGCCCTGCCCCGTGTTATGCAATTTATACTCCAATCACTAATGTTTTATCATTTTAAATTGTCTTTTATATAAAAAATAAACCAATTATATTGTAATGAATGGCAATCTTTATGTCAAATATTTTACGATGTATGTAATAATGACATTGTACATGTTTGACACATCGTAAAAAATGACGAAAACTGGGCGGGACATTTTAATTTATTAAAAACAAATGTCCTTTGATTTCATAGTAAATGTAAGAAATATTGAAAATAAAACATGAGATGAATGAGATGCGACATGCATCTAAGAGACTAACAGCAAAAGCCGTTTTAAAACAGTTCTGGAGTTCTGTTTTTTGTCATTATTCGTTTTTGTATGTGTTTTCATGCATTTGTCAGTGCTTTGTGTTCGATGTTCGCGATACAAGTATTTGTGTATAAATTGCATAACACTGTAGACTCACCTTACGACCGCACAATCTCGAAAAAAGTAACAAAATAAAATAAAACAAAAACAAATGATACATAAATATTTATTAACAATTAAAAATTATTCGACATCGCGATGTTAGACAAGAACCAAATTTAAATAATAAAAAAATCCTCAACTGTCTATTGCAATGGAGATTCTTAGTAAAAGAAAACAATTAAAAATGACGATAGTTTGTGTCTGTTGTATAATTAAAAAATGTACTGTAAAATTAACATTCCCAAGCAGCACCTCGTACGGATAAAATTAAAATCGATATCATAAAAAAAATACAATTATCTTTATATAATCTATTCACATAAAACTTAGACCGAAACGTACGCTACACTGGAATGAGTTAAGCATAACATTTTAAAAATATAACGACTAAATACAGTTCAATATTACCAGAATAAAAAAGTCATGCATCCGACAGATAATAAATAATTAAAATAATCATGATTAATTAATTAAAAATAAAAAGTTGTAAGCGAATAAAACGTCGTTGTATCATGCATAAAATTGAAGTAAAATATAAACTGACACGCCACAGATTATAAATGCAAATAATATTTCAAATGTACTTCACGATCATACTATTAAAAAACGATTACGAATAACAACCGAATAACATGTATCAAAATCGATTCAACATCGATATTACACACCTCTTGAAAGCACATCAATACGTTAATTATTAAAAATCATTAAAGTTACGTCATTACTTATTTGTAACAGTATGAAACTATCGATTGCTTAAGAATCGATTTTTAATGCATTCGTAATCTCCCCATTTCCAGTTATTATCATATCTATAGTTTTCAACAGCTAGCACTTCAACTCGCACCATTAATTCTATTTTCGTAATCGTATAATAATTAATTATAATTATTACAAATATCTCTTGAGGACGGCATACATGCTTCCATTGAAAAATCCGTATCACACATTCAACTCACAAAGTATTTTAATATTTTTCAACAATATTTTTTATATTTTTCTCTTAAAACTTATGCCTAAATATAGCATGCTAATAAATTAATCTAAGCTAGTGAGCCCGCCGTATTGGATTTCACAGGCTTTATATTGTGATATCACGACGTGATTTAACAATTACAATAGTAAAAAAAGCACAGTAAAGAAACAAAGACATTCTTTACTAGACAAAGTTAAATAATAAAGTGACTACAAAACACAAATAGGCGGGCAAAAAATTTGAGTGTGAGACATGAACGCTCCTCGTTAAGGAGGCGAGTGAGAGCACTACTGGCCGGCGCCTCCCGTGTTGATACCTAACGCATTGAACAGTTTAGATTTCAAGTTCATCCGCGGCTCAATCGCCTGATTCGTGCCCTATAAAGCAAACAAACAAAAACAAAAGTGCTTCAATAAAAATATAAGCATGTGCAATAATAAATAATATTCAAAATTTACATACAGATAGAAATTATTAATTTTTAAAACTATAGTGCAAAATTTATTTTATATAAAAAAAGAAGGAAGCAGAGAGTAAAGAACGGAGTGTCTTAACACTAAGTACTTTCTTCCTGCTATTTAAATGGGGAAAGATGCGTGAACATAAATAGAATAAACATAATGATATATGGGTATATATAGTATAATACCTAGTCTTGAAGCTCCGTAGAGGACCCGCGAAATACATTGCGATTGCAACGCTGCCACACACAGACACACACATTACATATAAAGCTTATCTTATATATATTTATATTTACAACAACTAAAGAAAACACGAGTGTCTTAATACTCGGTTCTCTCTGCCTACCCTGCTATTGTGGGAAATATGTAAGTAAAAAGCTATATATAACTTCTAGTGTTCTTTATTTTGTTCACATATTAAAACACTATTTCATATATTTAATACAAAAATTTACAAAAAAAAATTGTTTAAATAAAAGGCAAAAATAAAAATATCAAATGAAAATATTGTTAATTAAAGTAGGTCATTTGAAGTAATTTTGAATTAACCAAATTACAGAGAAATGTCAGTAGTGTCAGTCTTACAGTAAGCAGTTCTGCTGAGAAGTTGCTCTTTTAAAATATAATTTATCTATCTCTATTTCACTACTATTTACAGGATCAACGTACTAAAATCAATACTTCTATATCAAAACAACTAATTTTGAAGTAATAACCTGATAGTGCTTAACCATAATATACAAAAAGCACACAGCGATTGGAATAAGTGCAAACAAGAAACCAAAATTAGGACTGAGGAGTTGCGAGGAATGGGCAGAGTCCTAGAGGAGTATTGTAGAGTATTGGTTTATCCTATTCTAATCTATGTCTTTTTTTTTATTATATTCCGTGAAAAAAATATATTCAGGATGGAAGCGTATGCCCCCTTTTTTACGGGAGTAGCATATAGAGAAAAATATTCTAAGCCAGCATACAGGGAAAAATATTTTAAACAGATAATTAAGATACGTCAACAGCTTAGAGGTTTATCCAAACCGGTAATGCGTGTGACGCAGTTACGAATAGATACCAATAACGTAAATACTTACTACTACTAACATACTACTAAAGGTTAAACAACTTTGAACTTTACCGCCAACACCTACGACTCGATTTCGTGTATGAGGCGTATGCGGCGGTGTCGCTGTGATAGCTTTGATAGGTAGATGAATATCCCAAAATGAATTCGCAATATTGAAAAGTACAAAACCAAGGATAAGGACAAGCATGTTTGCAAGTGCAAGGACAAAACCCATACAAAAAGGGACAATAAGTTAATTTCAGTCCCATTCATGTTCTAACCTCGTCGTGTTCCCTCGCGTCGGCCTCTCGCGGCCTCGAGTTCCTTGCTCGTGACTGTTTCACGATGTCCAATGCCTAAAATACCATATTTTGCTATATCCGTTGATATAATCTGTGGTTTATGATTTAATTTTGTTATCTATGTTATGCATTGAATTTTAAATTTAGAAAAAAAATGTTAATAAATATCATGAAGATAGTCTGATTAACAAAGTTTTATAATGAATAATGATATTATTCTAAGGACAAAATATTTATATAGAAAGTGAGAGTACTTTATTTACTCTTAGTGTCCACAATATTGTTACAAATTAAAGTACTGTATATAATATAAACATAATATAATATTTAGCTTTATTCAACTAATATATAGATATATGTATGTAGTCGTACAAATTGACTTACATGAGGTGGGCCGTGCTAGGCAGCGTGCGTCACAAATTCAACAATACTTTTAAATATATTTTAACAAGGAACTTTTATAACATCATTTGTTTTTATATAAAAAAACAAAAATAATTTAAAAACCTACTACTATTTTAAAAATTGCATTATTTTACAAAATTAATCTAATGATGTATGTAGTTTATAGATGAAGATGATATTTCAAGATATAGAAAAATACACATTATAAAGTTAAAAGAAATTACTATATTGAAATTAGGATTCTCAATAACTGAAGCTTAAATCACAACTATATAATTTGTCTTATATTATTTTAAAAAATTATTTTTAAAAAGTAGTAAGTTTACAAAATTTTTATAAAAAGACTAGATGACCTCAGTTGCTGAGAATAAGTTATATTATTAAAATTTAAAAGATTATAAATATTTTATTAACATAATTAATTTAGATTTTCAAAGGTCAAAAATAGTAATAGCTTTGTAATTGTTGTTTATAGAAAAAAAATTAATATAGTAAACAAGGTTAAGTTCAGATAGTCTACTAGAATATGACTCAAATACGAGGTGTTCTTTATATTTCAGGATACTTAATTCTGTATCTCAATATATGTAATACATACATTAAATATTAATAATAAATTATAATGGTGAATCAAAAATGTTTTAAAAGACGTTTATTGATTTTTAAGTGATTACATTTCTTAAACACAAACCGGGACAAAAAAATAATTTAAATCTATCTAAATTCACTCAAGCTCTACTGTCTGAACTTAGCCCATCATCTGTTGTTATGTGGTCATGTGGTCACTAACCTCCTTCCGGCTTCGTAGAGCACAGTCCTCCAAAGTCTCTGCCGCTTCGTACTTCCCTTGGCGACGATACAACGCGCCCAAGTTCTTTAAAGTAGTTGTTACTGTGGGGGAATCCACCTGGAATATCAATTAAAAAAATAAAATCAGTTTCACGTTGTATCCCGCTCACAGCAGGGTAGGCAGAGAACCTAGTATGAAGACGCGTGGTTGAGTTAACCTATGCCATGTCGACCTGTCATGTCGAGTAGCCCATGGAACTTAACTTCCATTCGGCGGAATATCATATTTATAAACACCACTCAAAACGCAATGCCTCATTAAAAACAATCATACTACGACTTCAATAATACATTAAAAAATATATATGTTACTAAATTAAAAACATTAAATATTTGTATGTAACCTGTATACCATATAATAATGGGTAGGGTAATAGGTAATATAAAATTTACTTAATATTACATTTTTTTTAAAATTTAACATCTTAAAAATCGAGATAAAGAATCGAACAAATGTAAAATAATAATTAATTAATATAAAACCATATAAACTCACCTTAGCAGCCTTATGCCACCCTCCGTAATCTCCGTACGGCGCGTTCTCCTTTTGCAAGTGTTTGTTTTCTTCTCGTTCCTCCGCCACTTGCCAGATTGGTTTATTGTCACCTATTTATAAATAAAAGTGAATTTATTATCGTTTTAGATACGTGTACGTTCATTTAAGTAAAAAAATAAATGTAACTTTGACGATATATTACAATGTTTTAATATTAGAATATTTTAAAAGTTATTTACTCTTTGCTACTACAATCTAGCAAAACGTCAGTATCGATTAAAAGGAACAGTCATTTCATTAAGTTCAGTCCATTTTATTTTTTTTATATGACTGTAATTCATTACTCTGATTATAAAACAAAGTGATTGTTGCTTCTTATCTTTACAAGAAATCTATATACTTGTAAAGAATTAAAGAACTAAAAAGACATTTTGTAAAGAACTCGTTTTATAAATGTCTTAAAATAAGAAAATTGTTATAATTCATTAGTAATTACATTAAAAAAACATAGTAAGTAAAAAATTACACAAAGTCATCATGCACAAACATATTATACATTTATTATATCGTCAAAATTAATCAAAATGTGACACAAGTTGGGAAGGTGTGACACAAATGGCTAACATCTCTTAACGACTTAACTACGTAAATTACTTTAAACGGATATAAAACCATATACAAATATTTATATTAGTTACAGTCTTAAATAAAACTCTAGTCAGATTAATCACGTATATTAAGTTTTTACTTTTGAAACGTAGGGTTTCCAAAAATATATAAAACTAAATATACGCAAGAAATTCAGTAAAAAAAAACATTCAAAAAGTGTAAAAAAATCGCGAAAAATAAAAAATCTTATTTTAATTTGCAGTCCTTTCCTACCTGTGCCACACATAATAAAATCCAAACTTGTGTCACTCACCTAATGGCAGACGACATTGTCAAACCCACGACATAGAAGGAATAAAACTAAACTACTAAACTAAACGGATAAAAATACTTTTATTTATGTTGAATTGAATACATTTAAATAAAATTTATACAATATTCAAAATTCAAATATATAACGGATACTAACAAGAGTAAAAATTACATTGAAAAAAGTCGCCAAGTTCTTTCCAATAACTTATGTAAATGCTTAACACTTCATTGCATATAGTTTAATTTATATAGCATATATAATATATTTCATAGAATATGTAAGGCACTATTTATTTACTTTGGCAGCTTCACAGCATTCAGGCAAGAGAGCTTTATTAATAGTAAGTATATTTATTATATTATTTCACAACCGTACTCTTTACCTTTACGATAAAGATAAAAGTGATTGGACCTTAAAATGACTAACTTGATTATATGAAATGCTAATTTCATAGTCAAGTTTACTAAATTTAAAACTAAATATCTCCATTAAAACTAAATTATAAGATTTTTTATGAAAAACAAATATTTTCGTAGCTTCCTATAATTCATTCATAACAATTGTATGCATAAAATGTATTGCTTAAAAAAATATAATTACCTGCTGACACAATAATATTCGGAATTAATCAACAAAAAAAACTATATTAAAATAGCTTAAAACTTGGCCCCATTTGGCTCTTAAATATTACAAATACTATTAAAAAAAGATAGTTCATCAATTATTTCATATATAATTATAACATAAACAAACTAGCTACCATTACCAAACAAAAAAAAGGCAAACTAAAGAAAAAAATTCGAGTATTACAAAAATGCAAAAAGAGATCTAAAACAAATAGGAAATATTGAATACATAACACAATTAAAAGCAGGGGAAAGCTTTTTTTTAATCATGCAATTTTTTTTTATTTTTGTCACTAAATCGTTACGTCCAATCATTACCATATTGAAAAAAAAATCAATTTAAGATATTTATATACGTTCCACAGATTACATATATATGTATATATTTATTATTAATTAAGTGGGATTTGTGCTTTGGTTAACGAATCCTTCACCTGTACTATATTTGAATGACAAAATACTACTAAAATATAAAAAATATATATATATCAATCTAATAAATGCCACAATAATAGAAACGAATATATAAAAAAATATTTAAAAAATCTTTACTATTACAAAAAAAATGTTAACACTTTTAGTCTAAATTCATCATTGTAAAGGTATAATGTCATTCATTTATTTTTGTATAACATATATAAATATATATTTATGTTATTTTTAATTTAAAACGGAATGTATATGTATGTAGTTATTGCACATCTCGTAGTTAGTCTGCTGTAATACTTGGATGTTATTTTTTTGGTTTTTTTAATGACGCTATATATTCTGAAATATAAAATTGTATGGTCAAGCGTGGCAACATAAAATACACATGGAAAATATATTCATATTAAAATCTTCGATGAGCTATATTTAAACGAAACAATTATATGCTTTTTTTTAATTTCCTTTTGATACGATTTTACATTAATATTTGGATTAACCAATTTCGACAATACTACCATTGTATTTAAAAAGTTCATTAAGTTTAAAAAAAAGTAGAAAAATAATTAATGTTTTAGGAAATATTGTCATAACTATTTATAGTTTTTAAATTATATTTTACACATAAAATTATATATAAATTAAATGCTATATATCTTCTTTATTCAATGTTCATCTATAATTATTATCAAAGCTTCATCGAACATCTTACAAACCAGGTATAAATTAAAATAAACATAATCTTTTAAGCAAAACAAAAACAAATCTTACTCTTTAGGAACTTACTCTTTAAAAAATACTTATATTATTAATAAAATTGAGTTTCTTATTACTCAATAATTTTATAGTAATAAGAAATTCTAGAAGTATATACAGAGTGGAAGTATCTGCGATCCTTTTACGGAAACAGCATATATGTTAAAATATTTCATACCTAAAGAAATTTAAGATACCTCAACAGTTTAGACGTAGGTTTTTTTTTTTCATTTCACGATTTTTATCCATACCCTGTATTTCGTGTGACGCACACAATACTACAAAATACTACTGAGCGTTAGTGTGCGTGTTTATGTCATATTTTACAAATGGCGTTTTATTTTCAAACGATAATTTTATTATTTGTTTTGTTTGAATAAAACACTTATTTACTTAGGCTTTTATAGAGTAGTTAAAAGTGTAGTTTAGTTGCTTACTCGTTGCTTAAAAGTGTTGCTTACACTTCCATCCTGTATACTACTAATACTAGAAGTATATATACTATATACATGTCACATTTCTCAATAACATTTCTTAATTCTTTTTTTTTTGTTATTAAACGTGGTTTATTAAAAGTAAAATTTTACATTTAAAATAATATATTTTAATAATAATTCTGAACTTACCATCGATAGTGCCAAATTCACGTTCGTGCGCTCTCGTCAACACTTGCTTGTATAGAGTTTCAGCTTCCTTGTATTTGCCCTTAAAATATTTTATATTATATATTAAAATGCAAGAGTACGTACAATTCATAGTAAACTATTTTAACTACTATTTGAATAAGTTTCACGCTTTGTCCACACAGTAGGGTAGGCAGAGGCAACCTCGTAATAAGACACTTCGTTCCATACCGAGAATATGCGCGCTGCATGGGCGCGATGTTGAAATCCGCTACTCTACTATGTGGTGGATGTTTTTCAATTACCTGTTTCAGATAGCAAGAGGCGAGGTTGTTCTTGGTTTTGGCGACATTTGGGTCATCAGGTCCTAATTTGCTCTCATATATTTCCAGCGCGCGCTGGTAGTACTGTTCCACTTCCTCGTACTTATTCTGAAGTAAATATTGTATTATCATAATTATAACTATAATAAGCAAACGCATAACTATACACCTTTTTAGATATTCTATAATTTTATCGGTGATACGACCTTTATGTTTTTGATGGCTTTTAATAACATGTGATTGATTGAATATATACAAATAATATAAATTGTTGTTAATAATATAATTGTGTCAATAGTTAATAATATCTCAAGCCTTTTCAGAATAATTATTTTAACTTAAGAAACTTGACTGCAACATCGATTGGTTTTATAGTGTGAGCGTTTAGTCAGACTATCTACTTATTTACATGTTTAAACAGTGTGTTAGTGTGAGTGTGTGTACCTGGTTCTGGCAGAGAAGCGCGAGGTTGTTGAGCTGCTTGGCGACGTCGGGGTGGTCGCGGCCCAGCACCGCCTCGCGGATGCACAGCGCGCGCTTGCACAGCGGCTCGGCCTCGCGGTACTTGCCTGTGTGCACACAGACGGTGTAACACATCATATACTCGTACATATATGGATTTTGCCAACCAACGATTTACGAGGGAAAAAGCGTGTACATCGAAATCCAATCGAAAATGTATGAAAATTTACAAAACCATCAATGTCGTCGGTTGTACGCATACCGTGCTGCTCGCGGACTACGTCACTTTAAATCAGCGGTATCTCTCGAAGTATTATATTTATTATAATGATGCAGTGGAAACTGTCATTTTAATCGAGATGAAATGCTAAAGGCGATAATTATATTTATTTTGATAAGGATGAAAACCAAATTATAGCAAATACATTAACAACAATCTGATAAATTTAAATGAAATATAATAAAATGGTTATTGTGGCTCAACGTTCAGAGATAAACATATATGATCGCGGATTTGTTAATAGATTTTAAAGAACAATATTTTTGTTAAGTCAGGGAACACCATATAAGCATTCAAGAAGCTCATTTTGGACGACCTTTTCCTAGAACAACAAAATGTCTTGTTTGCTTGGTGACTACATAATTTAATGACAATGTGCGCGCGTAAATTACGCGCTAATGTTGATACCTCGTTTGCCATAGAGCACGGCAAGGTTGTTAAGTGTTGCGGCGACCGCGGGATGGTTCTCGCCGAGTGTCTTTTCACGGATAGAGAGAGCATCGTTCAGGAGGTTAGCCGCTTCCTTGTATTTGTTTTGGTCTCTGTTTGAAAAAATACACATTCAAGGTAATATATAAAAAAAGAAAAGTGATAATAAAATGTATGACAGTTGAAGACATTTATATGTGATATGGTGTATAGTATATGTGAAAATACTGAAACGTATTACATTTATGAATAATCTTCAATTTACAATATTGAGTTACTCATCTTATAATGAAAATCATCTCGAAAAAACTATTAATAGCATTACATGTTGAGGAGTAAAACTGTATGAGGCATTTTATTTTACCAGATTTTAGAAATTATTCAATATTCACAACAATGACATGTACATTAAGATTCGTAAACAAATTTCATTATAAAATAATAAAAAATGAATCTTTTGTATTACTACTTTTTTATAATAAAACTTCAAGTCAAAAATTCACCACTTTTAATGCTTATTTATTTTAGAGATTAATCTACGCTCACGTGTCAATCAAAGCTCTTAGTTATATTCAACTTGATGGCGACATCTGGATGATAACATTCAGAAAAATTTCCATGTCTTCTAATGCTTGCTTTACAGCTGCGTCTTAAGGCGCATAATCTACTACAAAATTACGAAGAAATAAACAGAACAGGTAGTATGTGAACTCACCTATAAACCAAAGCCAGTATATTCAACATGGTAGCCAC
Source organism: Heliconius aoede (assembly GCA_037355905.1). Taxonomy (NCBI): domain Eukaryota; kingdom Metazoa; phylum Arthropoda; class Insecta; order Lepidoptera; family Nymphalidae; genus Heliconius; species Heliconius aoede. The sequence continues at coordinate 512,822 of JBAIZZ010000282.1, forward strand.
ATCAGGATGATCGTGTCCAGATGTCTTCTCCAGATCTTCCAGTGCTTGCTTGCAAAGAGGTACGGCCACTTCGTAGCGGCCTTGAGAGGCGTACTGTATGACCAAGTTGTGCAGGGTACGAAGACGAGCAGGGATCTCGTAACCAACGTTGACTTGTTGGGCGAACTGAGATGGCGGAGTTGGGGACATGGCTGGGGGACATGGAAATCATTTAATTATTTTTTTAATAACGTATAAACATTTTCATTCATAAATGCTATATAGCTTAGATGCAGATAATGCAAATAACTGTATAAGAATTTCGACGTAGCTCGATAAGAATTGATGGCTCAGTGATCAGAGCGCTTGGGCGGCCTCCAAAGACGCGCGGGTTCAAATACCGCTATGTTCAATTTTTTATACGTTTTCTTAATAAGTATGATTCAAAATTGTTACTGGGTACAAATACAAGTTGTGGTGGGTTACAGGGCATAATTAATACTTTTATTTTTCATGTTCTTAATATCAAGATTCATTTAACACGCAATGTCTCGAACGTTGTCTATTATTTGTTATGTATAACGTGTGTCTATGTAGTGGAACGTAGAGAACCTAGTGTCACAATGCGTGTTAACCGTCGGAACACAACATTGCACTTTGTCATGTCTCCAGAACGAAACTGTAATTAATTCCCGCCGAGCGGTAATCAAATCCGCGACCGTCGCGAGCTTAGCTTTATAAACACAATTACATACATTGACAACATGATATATATCATCAAAAACACACTTAAACGGGCGTACGATAATACAAAGGCATGTGGCATATCAGTAAATAGCGGATGTGGCAAGATGGCGGAGTATCGCATACTTCCCATGTCGAGTTGGATTACACGATTGATTAAGAGCTTTTATTAGTCGCCTCATTTAAAGCGGAATGCCCTCGTATTTGATTTAACTTGACTCTTGCTTTGTTCCGATTACCAAATGGTAATCAAATACGGTTTGCTTCAAAAAAGTATATGCATCATTAGAACTTCGCAATTGGCGTGTGACTGTAAACTCAACGGTTTTCGGTATGATTCCCACCAGGGGGGAATTAATTATTTTATATTTTCATTTCGTCTCTCTGAAAACGAGGCAAAGCGCAGCGTTGAGTTCCGCCACTCTACACTGTAATGCCTCAAGATATTGTCGAAAACTAGAGGCACAGTGTCTTATGATTACGTCCCCGTGTTCCCTCTGCCTATCATAAAAAATACATACGTAAATGAATAATTAACATAACATACATTTATTATTCCTGTTGTCCTCGTGGTCGTCATCGGGGAACAGATCCACCATGGGGTCGTCCCGCTTGTTGTCGCCCTGGCCGCTGCGGCTGGTCTCCGACTCCTCGGTTATGTCGCTGTCGTATTTACTAAAACGAAATGATTAAGGTTAAATTTAATGGACCTATATTACACTAGCTTTTACTAAGTGTTATGTATGACACATGACACATTCTAAGTGTCAGAGATAGATGTGACAGCCATAGTGAGTTACATCAAAGAACAAGGATTTTCCAATTCGAAACAGTAATTCCTGAGATTAGCACGTTCAAACAAACTCTCTAACTTTATTATAGTATGGAGCTGTAGACAGATAGTGTAGAGTACAGATGTAGTACACGCCTAAACAAACAAGAAAAACATATTGTACAATAATATCGTAAAATGTTAAATCAATTCAATTAAAAAATATAGGTTACTCTTACAAGAGTACTACAACCGCGCGTATAATTCAAACATTTAATGGCATGAAATATTCGTATAATGTGTGAAAATTCAGAAAGTGACCCTAATTACATTCATGTAAAACGCTTTAAGCATTTCCTTTTACGCCATAAGCTCTATTCACTCGACTGGAATTTTCTGATTAACCCCTACTGAATTAATCGCTTGTAAATGCATGTTTATATCTCAATTATCATTTGCTATTTAGTTATATAGACTAACGGGGAAAGTAGAGGGAACTTGGTGTGTTGAGTGGCGACACTTAACTCCGTGTATCGTCTACTAAAGGAAAAATTTAAATAATTGGATCCCCCTAGTATTTATCGAACTTCTGAAATATAGCGTTTAGTTTAATGATAAATATCGTGCAAAATATTCGTGTAATAGTAATACATTATTGTAATGCAGATTGGTTGCTAATTTATTTAACAATAATTTGTCACTAGCACGCGTCTATTTATTAATATCACCTAACACAAGAAAATGACACCTAATATCACTGTGTTTAAACACTACTTAATAGCAAGCGAACTTTTTATATATTTTTTTTCACAATTTTTCCGCCAAATTCTGGAAGCGGTGGCTTCAGTTGCGGAAGTATAGAATTTGAATTGATTGTATTGAAATTATAATAAATAACAATCTTAATATATATACGAGTATGTATAGAAATAACTAAAATAAATACTAGGTATTGTAATACTTGTATAAAGAAGTTTTATGCTTCTATAAAACCAGATTTGACTATGGAAACAACTATTTTTTCACAATTTACAGAAAAGTTTTTTTAAATAAAAATGTGTATTTACATTTTTATTAAAAAAAATAAAAACTTTGGTCAAATAAACCGTAGTTTTGGTTCTGTATATAGAGATTGTAATTTTTCTAATATTATAAATGATGGTCATCAATTATCATGACAACATTGTATTCAACATATACGCATTAAATATTTAATGTTGAGCATTTGCACGCTTTTTTACGCTTACCAAGGAACAGATTCAAGGGTAGATTTTTAATGAAAAAATAATATTTTTCAGTGCGGTCATTTTTCATACAAATTATTAATTATTTTCGTTTCCTCGCTCTAGTTAAAGACGAAACGCAACGATGAGTTCCACCACTTATCACGCAATATTACAAAACTTAAGCGTAACTTGGAAAACAGAGCGTCTTAACACTAGGTTCCCTCTGCCTACCAAGTGAAAAAGTGTAAAAAAGAAGCTGTAAAATAAACTAATACGATATCAAGCAAGTCCGTTACTGACAAGTTGATACTGTTATAAAAAACGTTCTTCTAAAACAAATACTAGTTGTATAGATACTAAATAAAAATAGTTTATTACTAATACATCACCAATAAATAAAATAAGTCGTACCGTATAGACGCCATAAAGTCCAAATGTTTATTTTCCTCCTCCAGCTGTGAGACCCTTTGTTCAGAAGCCTGCAGGCGTTGCTGGGCGGCCGCCAGCTCGTCCCTGAGCCAGGCGTTCTCTTGACAGAGCCGACGAACTTGAGTACGGAGCTTCTGTTTCTCAGCCTCTACTGATTGCAGGTGAGAGGCTAAGGCCATCATCACCTAGAAAGGAAATTTGATTTTGTAGTTATTATCAAGTGGCTACTCTCTGATAAGTTTTATATCAAATTGCAGTTGTTGTCAAGCACTTGACATGTCAAGTTTCGTCGAAATGCAAATAGTTTTACGTGATTCAGATATAATATTAGAACAACATCAATAAAAAAAATTAAACCGACGGCCAACTCAATATCAATATTTACCTGCAAATAAACAAAAGCATTTCCATCTTAAACAAACCAAACACCCTGGGAGTACAAGAGTCTCATCACAAGTGTCTAGACCACCCTAATTTACCATAACACGCGTCTACCATTCAGCCAAGCCCTTATCAACCCCAACCCCTGGGCTGTGTACTTAGTTGTTAGTTCACCAACCCCTAGCCCTAGCACGTAAACCCTTGTTGAACACTCGTTAAGGGATATCTTGTCTCTTGGAATATGATAAACTTGATTTACTTGTTTAATCAATATTAGACAACAAATTTATTACAGAGAGATAGAGTCAATACTCTATGCGTCCCTTCGCTCAATAGAGATATTGTGTCTCTTTAATAGCTAGAAAAGAGTGACGCATCACTAGGTTTACCCTGGTCCATAATGTATAGCATAATTTAGACACGCCTCAATAACATGCTTGCCGCACGGTTATTTTAAGTCTCATATAGACAGTAGGCAATTTGAGTTTCCGCCATTCAAAAGACAATACAAAGTGTTTATATAACATAAAGTGGCTACAATTTAAAAATTGGATAACAGAGATCTGTCGCTATAAAATCCTACCTACATGATTAAATATATTTAAAAACTAAATATTAGTAAATGTAATATAAGAAAAGTAAATGTATATATATATATATATATATATATATATATATATATAGGCCAGTCGTGGCGCAAGGAATAAATTAGCTACTGTAAATACAACAGATTGTGGACTTGATTATGACTCGAGGAATTTAAATATTTCATGTTTTCATTTTCTTCGCTCTGATAACGAGGCAAAGCGTGGCAGAATTAGGCGGAAATTGGCAAACTAAAATGTCTTAATGGAAATAGAGTCCTAACACTAGGTTCTCAGATGCCCTCTGCCCCTGGTATTTGCGTAATACAGCGTGAATATAAATATAATAATATAGCCATATCTACTGCAGCATTTTACTCCCGGCTATTCGATCGATAGTTGAACCAACTATTTAGTTGAATGACCCCCGGCACATGTAAGGCTTTGTGCGCGCTAATCTAGGGCTCTACAAACAGATTTAACCCGCGATTATTTATACTCCACTTACAAATTTGTTTATCTTGATCGTAGAAAAATTTGGAATTTAAAGTTATTTTTTTGTTATTTATAATAGATTTATTGTAATTTTAGGATTTATTATATTTTATTTCTGAATGATTTTACTTTTACGCGCTTAAATTTTAATATTGCTTAACCTCTTTACTCCTGTTCTATTCAAACATGATCCCACAACCGCTGGATCATTTTTTGTATAGGTTTTTAGTTAATATTGTTCTCTATGTTTAGGTAAAAGCCTCACTCAGAGATTACAATAAGCTCTTAATTAGCATTAAAATACCATTTGTTAATATTCTAATATATGTTTTTGCACAAATAAAATTTCAATAAATAAAGTTATATAAAACAGATAGAAACCATAATCTGGGTTAGAAGCAAATGGAGCAACAAGTTTAATTGGGACAGATAGATGCGGCTACAACGTTCGTTTCATACTCTTTACAAGTACAAAGACCTATTTCCTCATTGTCCTATAAAATAAACCTTGTTTAATACTATGTTTGGATTTTTTTTTGTTTTGTTTTTATTTCAAAACGAAATACCGAACGAAAAATATTCTGCCATGAAGCATAAATATAAATTAACATATCTTTAGAATAAAAACTTCAAGGTCTTTTGTATATTATTAATAAAATTTCAAACGTATTTACTTTTTTTAAAGCAAAATTTAGTTAAATTATCAATTTACCATACCTAACGCTAACACAGCTGCAATAATAGTAGTTTCGTGGTGGAGGGAGAGAGACAGAGAGAGATCGTTTTGACGTAACTCACAGTAATTGCGTCCGAGTATGAACACTTACAAGTCCTATATACATGTACATCTCCGTAATAATGAGCGTATCTAAAAATGTAATCTAGATAGGACTTTGAAATTTGGGTTTGAGCTTATCTTTTTGTGTAAATTCATTATATATATATTTTTGTAAATAAAAAGCTGGGGTAGGCACCACACCGTTCTGGGTTAGACACAGCCTACTCTATTACAACATAAAATCATGATATGGCATAAAAGATCACATTCCCATACCTATGTTGTATGTAACCCTTAAAGTGAAGATGTGTTAAGGGCGTCCTTACACCATAGAAAGAATATAGGCCACGTCCCTCCACGAGGAATACTCCACGAATAGAAAAGCCCCAAGAAATGGGGCACTGAACGAGTTTCTCTTATAAATACTATTCATTACTTGCATTCATACTGTGTAATGAAGTATACAATATTTTTGTATGTATTTCATATGCATATAACGTTATTAGGAGTTATTTTATCTTTGTCGATATTTTTTTATACAAATACAAACGCAGCGTCATATCTACATTATAATATGTTTTCCACAGATAATTTCCAAATCATAAATTCTGTATTTTATTCATTTATAGATACTATAGCTGAATGAAATACCCAAGCACGATTTTTTTTTTTGTGGAAATCATTACTTCACTGGGAATCCTTCTAACTCTCAAAACCCGGGAACCCCGAGATATCGAACTTATGATCTCTTTTAATAAGACCTCTCAGTCTCTCTCTCTATCAATTTCATGCCAATAAAAACCCAAGGTGAACTGTCCAAATAAAGCGATAGTTATTCAAATGGACATCCGATACCCTGACCGCATACTGTCACGTTTGTTTTTACCGAGTTGTTCTGCAATCTTATACGTATCTACTAATATCAGTTAAGAAATACGACTACGTTTGGTACGCTATTATGAATATAATAATCTGTATATTATTATATTCTATCGTTGAGTGGCGGAACTCAACACCGCGAGAGCGAGGAAATAAAAATAAATCCATTCCTCTGAATGGAAATCGAACCCACGTTATATGTGTTTACAATTTAATACGCTGTGCAGCTGAATGTCCAAATGTATGTATGAAAGAGGTTCATGAGTTACTATAGATCAAATATTTGGGTATGTTTAATCTATAGTAATGATCTCTTTCATATAGATTTGATAAAATATTTCTCTATTAACATATTTTTTTTGAACCGACAACAAAGAATTTTGAACCATTATTGTTTGAAGACGTACATTTTTGCATATGCGAACATAGAGGTGCATTTCAACAACTAGCATACAATATTTATAGACAGGAATTTAAGAGTGTCTGCGTCGCATCGCGCTAATGCAGGGCTGCCTTTTTATACATATAAGAAATTAAAAAAAAAAATAGTTGTTAAAACTGTTAAAATTTTTATTTAAAATGAAAAACTGAACTGTCAAAATGAAGAACGGAGTGTCTTAACACTAGGGTTTCACGTTAACTTTGCCTAACTGGCTACGTGTGGTATACATCATGAAGCTAAAAAATTTGTTAACTTAAAGGTATAACATGGTTTTAGCCACACGACATACAATAATAGAAATAAAGTGATTAATTTAAACGACAACCCTCAATTACAACAGTCCATATTCTGCGTGCTATAATTATATCGACAGAGATTTGCGGTCTATCTGTAGGCCCAGTAGGTACTGGTACTGGGCACCGTCGGTACACATTCTGTATGTATTCATCGTTCAGCATAATATAACCCAACAAATTGTTGGCTTAATATTTCATTTCATTTCTCCGTGTCTGGGGACACGACAACCAATTAGTTGCTTAAAATTGAAATTTTAATATGCAATTTGCTATAAATAGGAAAAATATACCATTTTTGAAACATAAAAATAGGCAAGCTCTTTTTTAAATTACTTCGCCATATATACTTTACCTTATAGACTTTGTCTCTAAGTCTTAAATATCTACAAATCTACAAAATTACAACCAACCTGCGCTTCACCCAATCCAAGTTCAATAGCATCAATGCCCTTCCTGACCAGGGCCACCTTCTCATGCTCATGTTCTGTGTTGGTTGCCAGACCAGCCAACAGCTGGGCATGCTCAGCTCTAAGGGCCTCGAGCCCCGCGGCCACAGTACGCGCGCCTGCTACCATCTCCTCCTGCGTCATCGCCGTCATCCTGCCTAGCGATTCGATCTTCTTTCTGTGAACAATGTTAAGTAGTGTTAATATTGCTTGAGACTTTTCAATATTATTTGACATTTCATAATATCATTTGAGATCTTAAAGTTTTTTGACGAATTAAATACCTACAGTGTGAAGTTGAAAGAAAATCATGTATCTCACATAACAGAATAAACACCCAGAAACTATATTATAAAAGACAGAAAATGTAGTTTAATTTGTCAAATAATTCATAAAATTTAGGAAAGTAAAAAAATGAAATAAAAATTAAAAAAGTAAAAAAAAATTGGAAACTATATAAGTCAACAAGATATGTATGTAGATATAGATACGTGAACTAGAAAAACAAACTGTAAACGGTCGATCAGAAACCGACCATGAGATGAGCCTTGGATGACAAAAACGACACTTATCATGTGAACATATGTCGTGGCAATAACAAACATCTAGTGTTACCAGCGTATATTGGAAATTCTCATTTAAATGCTGCTTGTTGTTGCTAAAACTCTACATAATATCTTTATCAAAATATAAATTCTTTATTAATAACTAGAGTTTTTGTTGATGTTTTTACTTTATTTATAGAATATTTTTTCATAATAAATATTTCTTAAATTAAAATCAGTTTCATGCTATATTCCGCACACCGCAGGGTAGGCAGAGGGAACCTAGTGTTAAGACACTCCGTTACCCACTTTCTGCCGAATTCTGGATGCATTGCGTGATGAGTGGCGGAACTCAACGCCGCGATTTGTCTTGAATTTTATTTCTTAAATTAATAATAAGCAATATACATACAATTAAATTGAATTTCTCAATTTATTACAATGACTATTACACATTTTAAGTCTTTTCTTTGTTATTTTAGAAAATATTAATAAAATGTTGGGTGTGTTAATTTTTTTACAAACAACATAAAACGTAACCACCGCTGCAAAACGGTAATAAAATTATAATAAAAAAACAACATAAAGTTGTAAATTCTTATTTGAAATTAAAATGAATTGTCAATACTTTAATATTATTATTATTTTTTTATTACGTAACTTTTATTGATATTGAAACGAAACTGTGTGTTTTTATTGTTTTTTAGTTCCGTATTCTATCCCACGTATAATAGGATAGGCTAGTTCAGAACACTCCTATCTCTGTTTTCCACCAGAATTCGAGACAGTGTAGTGTAGAGTGGCGAAACCTAACGCTGCACTTTGCAATAGAAATATATAGGAAAGAATAATAATTTATATCAATATACATTACGACACGTTTAAAATGCGACACTATGAGTGGGTACTATATTTAATGTACGTTTTGTTTAATGTCTTGAAGTTGTAGTTATATCACGACACACTATTGTACTTCTTTATTACATTACAAAGTAACAAAACATGAAAACATATAAATAGTATTTATATATTTTAAAGGAATAAAGAAATGGAAAATATTACTCATATCCTATGGAATAAATAAATTTAAAAAAGACAAATCACTAGTATATCATAATAATGAATAGGAAGTATTGCAGAAGTAAAGCGGGCGCGCAGGAGGTGCGGCGCGGGCCGGGCCGGGCCGGGCCGTGGGACGTTACTGCCGGAAACCACGGGGATGTGGACTTATACACCGAAATTAGCACTTTTATTGATTTTATTTTTTAATAATAATAATAATGAATATTGTTGGCAATTATGATAGTTGTGTTTTTTTATTTCCTCTTGTTAAAAAAAATTGAAATACAGAGTAGGTAATATTTATTTAAACGTGGCTTTTGGTCCCGCCCCTCTATACGTAATGATTCAAAATAGAAAAAATGAATAGTGCGTGGCAAACGGACTGAATTGACACTACCTTCTCTGCCTTCTTTGCTATATTTATACAGGCTAGAGCGTTAAGTTTAAAAAAAATAACCAACTCTACTATTACTTATCACAGTACTGTTAATTATAATTTAAAAAATGTCTACACTGTACATTTTCCTAAAGCAACAATTAACCCGCTGATTCACTGTGATTAATATACTAAACCAGTACGCTAAAACCGTTGACCTATATCTAAATTGTCGTGATTTGCATATGATGGCGTTTCCTGCGACGTTCCCTCACGTTCCCAACACTGCCTTTTACGTCTAAGTACTTACTTACCTCTCGCCTACTTGCCTATAAACTGGTGGCGTCACGTATTCTATTATTTACGTTTCAATGTCAAGGATTTTTGTTTATTTTTTTAGAAAACGTATTAAAATTTTAAATGCATTTTTAATTTTTTTTTTCAAAAAGCATATATATTTTTTAAGCATTTTGTTTGTTTTTTTTATTCTTATAGCATTATATTTACATGTATTTTAATAAAATGCGTTTTAACTTACGTGCTAATATAAATATACTAACACAGTAGTATTATACAACACTCTGTATATGCTATTAGTTAACGTTAACGCGTCACTTTTGCATGGCCCATTGTAGAATCAACAAAGTACTTGCGTCACCAGTAATTGATATACGAGTATGAATGAAAACGAGAGTTCATGTATGTGTGCGTGAATAAAAAAAGTTTTCCCACTCTCTGTCATCAGGTAATAAACAGGAAAACTTCATGAATTGACTGCGAAAATTTGCCATAACTCATTAAAATGCAAGTTGATTAAGTAACTGTTTGTAAAATATTTTTTTCAACTTCACAGCAGGGTAGGCAGGGTAGGACAGAAGGAGCCTGCCCTACCCTGCTAGAGGAGTGTTCAGATACCTCACTATTTTCCGCCGGATGCCCGTGAAAGGAGCACAGAAGCTACCACACTGTATATATTTTCCTATTTAGAGTATTGATGTCATCAACCCATAACAAGTAATCTTAGAAAATGAGATTTATTTCTAAGCAGCCAAATTTAATTATGAACCAAACGTAATCATACCGAAGCCGTACATTTAATGCTTTTATAGAAGATATTTGAACCGTCTTTGTAACTAAGAACTTTAATCTGGGTATGTTAGTCGTGTTATGTGGTACGATAGTTTTAAACATTTATCTTCTTAATATAGGTTTTTTTGATAAATAGACGCATGTCACATTAGCGTAGGCTAAGCCTACTCTGCTATGAGCAGGATACAGTATGAAGTTAAAAAAAATACATTTAGATAACAGTAACTGACTGCAACAAAACTTTAATATTAATATATAATTATATAACGTTATACGTATGATTAAATAACTTTGCAATGTAGAATTTGTTTGCAAGAGAGATTTCCCGTTCAAAACTAAGCCCGCAGAATTTTCTCCCGAGGGTAATAAAAGAGGGTCTTTACATGTTCCTCCTTCCCCGAGATCCCTGAACGTAAGCTTTTCTATACATATTATATTTATTTTGAGGCTTCACGTTTCATCAAGCATAACAGGATATGCAGAGGTAATCTATTGTCGAAACACTCCACTTCTCATTTTACTGCTAAAATTGATTTATTGAGCATTGAGTGGTAGAACTCTACGCCGCCGTTCATTTTTCCCAAATCGAAAAATTAGAAGGAATTTATATCCCCAATTGGCCTAAATTTACATAACAATATGTAAATTTTTTCTAGTTTATGTCCGACTTTACCTACGAATCTCCTGTAATCTCTGATATAGGCAAAGATAACTTAATTAACCGTCACTCTACTAATTTAAAAACGTTTCTAAATAATTAAAGTTTTACCCCAAAAAACATGTCTGCTGTAACAACATTGATATTCTTCGACCATAGTCCAATATTCTTGATGGGACGCCGAAACGAATACGAAATAAAGGTTCAAAGATCCCCCGGGGTGTTCCAGATACTTCACTACATTCGCATTGCAACACATATGACGAACGCGACGTAATATGTACATAGATATACCTATTAAAACTATAAAATATAAAACTGGGGAGTGTGTTGGGTAAAACTTGATAATCTCAGGAACCAAATACTTGTGTTAGGTAATAAATTTATGAAAAGTCTTCGTCAAAAAAAATCTATCGATTGGCCTCAAAGCCTTCCTTAAGTCTTCGTTACAGGTTATAATATTATATGAAGTTAATCGTTTCGTAGTAAACCTTTATATAAACTGTCATAGTTATTTTGGACACTTAGAATGTATCTGGTGTTATACATAACGCTTAGTCACTGTATAGGGACACAGCCGTAGGTAAAAACTAGTTTACTATAAACTATAAACATGTTATCTCCAAGTATAGTCGACTGGGACTGGGAGTGCGTAAGACACTGGTTTACGAAACGCGGATCAATTCGTCGAGGTCAACCTGTTGTGCGCTACGCGGGTTTATCTATTACGTTACTAGTAAACATTCTTGAGGCTCACCTGACGTGACCAATCTTCGGTTCAAAATTAATATTATAGGGTAGTTTGGTGTTTTTAAACTGGCTTAATTTTTCTTGACGATTAGTGCTTTAATTTTTTTTAATAATTTAATTTTTCCGTTTTTCGAATTTCGAATGTACTGCAATAATAATGGAGAAACTTGTTTCGAGCAACCAAATAAATTAACACGCCATTTTTAAAAAAAAACGGGATATTTGTACGTCCCGGAGTTTCGGGACACGAGGTCACGCAAAAGGGAACCGGGACAGTCCGTTAAAACGGGACGACTGCTCACTACGGAACTTACCCTAACTCCGTAGTCTAACGAAGAAGTTAGGTTTTTAATTAATATAAAATTATAGGAACCGTTACCAATTTAATGATTGCTTAAGCAATATAAGAAGAATTATACAATTTCTTAAGAATTAAAGCAAGATCTGTTTAAAAAATCTTGTAGTCTACTTTAATACGTGGAGTATACAATGTTTCAAAGTGCAAACTATAACTAACAACCGCGGATATTAAACACAAGTACGTGATAATGCACAAGTGTAAATTTAACTCGTAGATAATAAAAACTTTTACTGGGTTTTTCATATGTACCTAAGCATTTTGTTATTCTATAAAATTTTGGTGAAATAAAAGAAAAAAAACAACACTTTACAAAGAGCAGGATATCTTAGTGAGATATCCAAGGTTCAAACCATGACATTCAAGCGATTTTCTTGCAATGTTTACCTATACTGTGTAATACTTTTTTCATTCCTCCTTCAATGTCTTAATATACTATTATTCTTTTTGTAAATGTAGGAATAAATAAATTTAAATTTTAATCCGATATGTCTCACAAAGATCGACAAGGATTAAGGAATACAATCATCGTGATTATTTAAGATATTAACTTTGCGCGGAAACCAAACACGTGACCTTCAGTTTAATATAGATAACCTTGGGAACACCATACCATATGTATCAATATAAAAAAATTAGTTATTGCTAAAATCGCTCAGAGATCCTCTCAATCATTAAAGCTGCAATAAAATATCCCAAAAAGGAATTATCACCTGGCGTTCAAATATATAGAATAACTAGAGAAAATATGTTACTACTAAGATCTGCCCGTATACGGGAAAAGCATCTGCATGCTGGCAACTCTAAGGACAATGGCATTTGTCCTTGCCATTGCAATGGCACTTGGCTTTGAAGAAACCTTGTATGGATAAATATATTAACATTAACAATATGCTTGTTGTAATTTTAGATAGTTTAACATTTTTAAAGTATTTCACAACCGAGAAAAAATAATTCTTTAGAAAATATACAAAAATGTGATGTACCGGGAACCTGCGTCTTTTAGACTATTTAAGATACTGCTCGTTAAAATTTTCATTGTTTACAATTTTATACGTACAATAGATAAATTCAGTTACAATATTTAAAAGAGCTTTTTATCTTAATATTAACTATTTTCTTAATTAAAACAAAAGTATGGCTCGCAATTATTAAATTTCTAAAGAATTTTTTTCGTTTCAGAGCAAAGCTATTTCTTTTACTTGTATAAGGATCGGCGTCGAGTCTACTATAGATTTTTACAAAAAAACTGTAGGCATTTTCCAAAACCGCCATTTTCTAGAGAGTTTGAGATTTAGAGGCGCGGTGTTGGGTTCTACCACTTAACAAGTCGGGAACGGAAGTGCCTAACACGAAGTCCTAGGTTCTCTGCCAACCCTGCTATGTGCGGGATACAATGTAAAGCTAAAAAATGGCCATTTAATACTAATATAATATATATTTTTTATTTTAAAAGTTTTTCCATCTGCACAAAGGTAATTTTCATCGCAAATTAATTTTGTTTGAATAAATCTGATTCAACGACCTGAAACTAATTCGGTCCCAAAGCGCTCTTATACGTAGCGATACCGTCTATTACAATTTTTCTTGTAAAACCTCCAATGAACAGAAAATTCTAAGAATGGGGGTTGTAGAGATGAGTCAACCTCGCATATCACGACTCATATTAAGCAAGTATGAAACAGTCTTTTGTGACGAATTTAATCTTAACTTAAGATTTGCTTTCAGCTTCAGTCAGAACCATGAGGTTAGATTCAGAAAAATGGAAATATTTTAAATTGCGCAAGTATCCTATCCAACATAAGAGACAAGTAGAGATTAGAGACAGACTGGTACATTTTTATCTGACACTACCAAATAAAATTCATGAAGAAACAAGAAAAAATTATTACTGAAAGTATAAGAAAAAAAAACAAGACAGGACTAAAATAATTTCAATATATAAGACATATGTAACTTTTAAAGGTACCAATGCCTAAACAAAGAAAATAACCTTGCGGGACCCCTGCACTTAGAGGGGAGAGGTAATGAACGACGCGGGGCGCATAAAGTATCCCGTTGCCATGGCAACCAAGGGCGCCAACCCCCTAAGCCTGACTAAGCCTGGTCTACACAACAAATAAAACCACAGTGTATACAGAAAAGTTACCTTTCTGTGATTAAATTACAAAATTTTACTGTAAAAACCAGTATAAGTAAAACAAAACAAGAAATATTTTTATTTTCTAATCTGGTCAGATAAAGGGCGACGTTATGTTCCAGGAAGCTGATAATGAAGCAGTTCATGCTAGGTTCTTTCTGTTTCTCCATGCAAGTTGCGAAAGATACGCTTAAATAAGAACTGTACACTTTGATTTCAAAAGTAAGAAGATCGAAAACGGTCAAATTAGATCAGAAATAGAATCGACTACCTAATGAAATTATCTCTACAATGATAAAGGAGCTGTAAAATTATAACAACAAAAGTATAAAAGTTCTTTCTTTAAAAAGATTGAGAGAATACGCCAAGCATTATTTAAATAAACATATAAAAAATGCGTGTAGACTTTTAGACTCTAGACACTCTGTTCCCATTAAGACACTTTCGTTCCCAATTTCTTGTCAAATTCTGCATTGTGTACTGAGTTGAGGAGCTCAACTCCGCGCACTGTCTCGTTACCAGAGCGAGCAAATGTGTTTATGTTTTGTTCAACATTTTTCTATCTTTATCGGAAATAACACTAAAAAAAAGCAGATATTACAAAAGGAGTGTAGCAGACACAATAAATTTTCCACTTTCCTATATAAATTCTAAACGGCGAACACAAACAGCGATTTAAAGAATATCCTGCGCTAGGGAGGTCCTGGCAACGCGCCCGCGCGTGTGTTTTGTACTGGTATAATGTAACGACGTGTTATATTGCATTTTCCATTTTATACTATTTTATTTTATTCTTTAAAGTGCTACCATTAACATATTTTGTTGGAAATATTGTTTTTGCTATTGCATTTGGATCATGCATATTGAAGTTAATGAGGCTGTTGTGGGTTCTATTCCCACCCGGGGGAATGAATTATTTTCATTTCCTCGCTGTGGTAAAAAAAAGACCTAAATTGTAAATATAACATTTTAATCTATGTAACCTGCTAAATGCGGGAAACAGCGTGAAGCTCTATAAAAAAATTTTAGATAACGCTCACGGCAAACAATGAAACTTGAATACTGAAACTATAAAACCATGTTCACAAACACATAACTAAGGAATAAATAATCTTATTTGAAAGCCCAGCCAAGTTAAAACTTTCGCGTGTCTAAATCTGCCAAAATAATCATTAAAAAAAAAACAAGAGCAAATACTAATCCAGTTATAGGTTCACTATAGTGGACAAAGAGAGGCAATCGATGCGTCTAGACAAAACTGGGGGCGCAGTATATTTCAATGCATAAAGGGCACTTTTTTATTCATTAATGTAAAACTTTTACTGATTAATGAAGTTGTGAAGACTACTGTGTTATCTGCCATTAAAATATATAGATAGAATATAACATTTTTAAATCGAGAAAGAAATTATTTGGAATTATATTATTATTAGTCAAATTTTATTCTCCAAAACGATCTGGCAAAACGCGGCGTTAAGTTCCGCCACTCAACACACAACGCGTCCAGAATTTTGCAGAAATTTGATGAACATGAAAGTGTCTTAACATTAAGTCCGCGGGATACGTCGTCAAACTAAGATAAATATTCGCAGTCAGCCTCACAATATTTTTTTAAAATACTAAATATTTTTTAATACTAGAATATTTAAATGTATAACTTCTACTTTCTTTATTACACACGTATTTGTTTTTCCTTTAATGAAATATAGCAGAAATAGCTGTCAATTTTTTGTTATAAAGATATGATAACGCGAATTTGAATTAGGGACTCCCTAGATGACTCTGACTATTAACACGGCATTATTTAATATGAATTACATAAAAAATATATAAATATTATGGTTTTAAAAACAATATAAATGTATTTTTTTACAATACAATAAATTAAACATACAAAATCACGCAAAAAGTGTCATAAATCATAAAAAAAACCTTATATACATACACCATATATCTGTAGATCATTCATTAATTTCTACGGTTAAGAGAACAACATTTCATCTGTCCGTCATAATTTTTGCGTCTAGACTTTTCCTCTCGCAATTTTCTTTCAAATATATTTTTTTAAAAACGCACTAACAAGATACTAGAACAGTTTACGCAAACTATAAATGTGCAACAAAACAAAAATATGTCATCCATTTATAAAAAGTAAATCTAGCGCAGTGTTCAGTTCAGCCAATCAACACAGAGTGTCTCGAAAAATAGATATGGGGAACGTAGAGTCCTAACATTAGATATACCCAGTATTCTTTTTTAAATTAATATCTATATGAAATCAAATTCACAGTTAATGTGCCTAGTACATATTTTCAGCTTTTAATTGCTTCTTTTCACCTTTTTTTATCATCTCTTTATAGTAAACACAACAGTATGCCAGCAAATAAAAATAGATAAATATAAATAAGAAAACAACTTTTTATATTTTTAAAACTTCTTAGATAAGTTATTAAGTATTTCATAATATAGACAGTATTTTTATCTAATTTAAAGACATACACATAGAAAAATAAAGGAATGACGTAACACAACACAATTCATATATTTAAACGCTTGAAAGCATAAAATAGGTCAGTCGTATAACAACACTCATTACACTGTTAAAGGACGTAAGCTCGCTCGACTTCAAAAACCTTCAAAGTTCAAGGACGGTGCTGGGACAAAGGGCGACAATGTCCTTCGGAACACTTTACGAGCAGACGCCACTACTACCACTTTTGTATTAGTTGCGTAGTTATATTACATAAATACTACAGATTAATCTCTTTATACTTAGTGTTCCCCCGGTCAGCACATCACAAAGTGACATTAAGGGCAGATGCGCTAAATTATTTTTTTCGCCTCACAAGCATTCGCCAATTATCTCTATTGGCTGAAGTCCTGGTACATTTATGTAAGGAATCCTCTACTGCAGCCTATACATATACGGAAACTGGTATTTTTACAAGAGGTATAGTATTTGACCCGATTCTGCCATTGAACATGTCTCAAAAATTGGCCAGTCTCTTATTGCTGGTTTTTAAGTATTAATGTGTACTGAACGTGAAATAAACTCTAAGGCAATGTATGTTTTTTATCGTCTTTTCGTCTTTGTATCTAGACCGTGAAATTAGTATTCAGACACTTTGTCTTCTCAATAGGTTCACTCTGTCTCTTACCTTGCTATATGTGGCTATGGCTTGAAGTAATTTAAAACATATCTACAGTAATATACTTACATTCTGTAGGCGTTTAAGGTTTTCGACATTATACGTGATGGCGTCCTAACAATCACTATCCATCACACTGCACTAACACGATATATGCACTTATCAAACACACTATTTGTAAAAACTTATATAAAAATAGTTTCTAATTTACACACTGGCACCTGCAAAACCAGTTCTGCACTTGAAGACTTGGGTCATTATAAACATTTAGTACATTCAAGTTGTTGATACGTTGATCGTGACAAGTGTAGAAAATAGAATAGCAATTAACAGTTTATTCTAATTATCTTCTTTCAATGGAAAGTGAAAGTATGGAAGAGTTTAAGCATAAATGGACAATATCTTGTAATATAGAAAAATGTATCTTACGAATTTTCAAATAAATTGAAATGCTATAAAATTTGCTATCACAAAATTAAAAGTAGATTCAAATGAATAATTTTTGGTAATAATAAGGCCAATAACAAATCGTCAGTAATCCAAATTCCCCACAAACCAGCACAATCATGTACAACGAAACCAAAAAAAAACAAAATGTCGCATAAAAACAGCAAAAGAAAATAAAAAACGAAATCAGTTTCAATCTTAAGCTCCAGCACGTGTATTTTTTGGCACAGCCCCCTAGAAAACCCAAAGAG
The DNA here is from genome assembly GCA_037355905.1 of Heliconius aoede. Taxonomy (NCBI): domain Eukaryota; kingdom Metazoa; phylum Arthropoda; class Insecta; order Lepidoptera; family Nymphalidae; genus Heliconius; species Heliconius aoede. The sequence continues at coordinate 531,098 of JBAIZZ010000282.1, forward strand.
TTGCCAATAATTGCACAATTCCAACAGACAAAGTGGAACTGCGGATATTCCTGGGCGTGGAAATGGGACAGAAGTATGATCGACGTTAAAATAGACCGAACGACTCCTACGCAACGGTGCGGTGATGTCGTTGATCCCTTTGGATCATTGTCTGCTGTTATGAGAGGCGTGTTTGTTTTTGTTTTATACCGCCGCAAACATTGTTGTTATTTCAAGGTCTTTGGTTAAACATTATATGTTATATTATAAACAAGGGACTCAAACGCCGCTTAGCTCGCTTAAATAAAGTGTACAAAGATTCATGGACATCGATAGTTTCAGCGTGAAAGAATAACAAACAAACTTACGTTCACATGTATAATATTAGTATTTATATGAGTATGATATATGATTAGATGGTTTGCGTGAACTCTAAGTAAAATAAAAAAACCCTTTATTTAACGTCGTCGTAGGAATTTCGAGAAATCCTCTCATATCGCTCTCTTGCACTCCCTAAACTCTATCCACGTACGAAATTTCGACATTCTAAGTCCAGCAGTACAGAGTGTGTCAATGATAAATTAGTAGTTTAGTAACTATTTTAAACGATGTTCAGAATGATCATTCAAGTTCATTGCTTACCTCATAAAATGAGAGATATCTGTAACATTCTCTTTCAACTTCACGCTCTATCCTGCATGTTTTTCTTTTCCGGCGAAGTTCAATACATCGCGTATAACAAACCGACACACTAAAAACTAATAATGGACTATACTAAATTATATATTTATATATTACAAAGGAGTTATAATATTCAACGCGTCGAGGCACATGTGAGACGTGGCGTAGTGTTCACGTGAAAAGGTTTCAGACGAAGCTCCAGATTGGACTAATTGGATTATGCACGTCTAAGATGGCGCTACTTTCCTTAATAGAACTAATAGAGTGTATAAGGTTTGCTCGGCGAACTTCGTAAATTGCAAAGTAATTTAATTATGAACTAAGAAAATATAATATTTTTTATTTAAGAAAATCATCCGTTATTAAGAATGTTATAAAGTTGACACACAATCTCATGGGTGAAAAGTAGAGATCGGACTGTCTTAGAAATGCCTACCCTGCCATGCAGGATTTTTATGTCGATATTTTGTCATTTTGTGTTTTTTAGAAACCAGCCAAGAGAAAATACGTAAAGTAAATAATATTCTAATGTAACGTAGATTTCGTCAGCATGTAGTAATAAACAAAATCCATATCTGAATAACAACACGAACGGGCCCGGAACACGCTACAGTTGAGGCCGGTGTAATTTAAGTAACGATTTTTTATATACGAATTAAAGGCACGATTTGTTTATCTCACAATTCTTTCTATTTACTATGGTTAAAAAAAATCCGCATCGGTTCGCTTAAAATAAAAAGTCAGGTGCTCTATTTTATTTAATACAATAAGATTTTCCTTTTTAATACAAAACAAACGAATCATTTCATTCCAATAAAATAAAGTAAAGTGAATGACAGAATGAATTTAAGCTTCACTCTCGGGAAATTTCAATAAAACTTATCTTGAAAACTCTTGAATACAAATAAACTACAACATAAAGTACCTATTCATTTTCAAAGATAACACTTACGTAAAGTACAAATTTAGATTTACAGAAATAAGAAGTATGTAGCAGGGTAACTGACCTTGATGGTAACACATTTCACTACCTACGCACCGCCCAATGTTCGGGGTACAGTGACGGAACTCAACGCCGCGCATTGCCTCGACACCAGAGCGAAGAAATGGAATTATAAACTTAAATAAATATTTCACTTCCTCGAGTGGGGATCGAACCCACATCCGTCGCGTTATAATCACACACTTGTGCCGCTGCACCACGACGGCCTTCTGCTGAATACATCTTAATTTTTAAATAGTCCATTATGCATCATTAGCGAATGTTGAACATGAAGTGGAGCACCAAGAATACAAGACAGTTGTCTCGTCACCAGCTCGGAACGAAATGGCACCAACCATCAATACAAACGAGTGCAAACTATTAAATATCTCGGACAATTCACATTAAGAGTCGAACTGCGATTACTTTTTATTATCTGTAAATTACAATTTTCTTAAGTGGATACTTATTTATTAAGTGCTCATTACTGGTTTGTAATTTCGTTGAGAGTCTTGATAGTAATCTACACTTCTATAGGTATTAATATTATAATGGTGAAAAGCTTGTTTGGTTGAACGCATTAATCGTGGAAATTTGGGCAAATTACATCACGCATACAGTTGTGATGTACCCATTACACCCGCGATCAGATATATCTCTTATTTAGCTCTATTTAGTAAAACCTACGTTATGAAATAAAAATGCTTACGACGACGATGATTGCAATCCTGATTTGAAAAGTTGTTTTTTATTAAAGCGGAACGCTATACAGAGCAAAAAAGATACAAGAAAAGTTAATAACAGAATATAGCAGTTTACCAGTTACAAACAGAAATTTCTTAGCAATTATTGCATTCTGACCATGTCGTGAGAGTAGATTGTAATGCAACAACTAACTGGAATCAGATAGATTTTAATAACTAGAGCATTAATAATATAGTAAATAGATAACAGGAATCTGTACAAAGAATGTAGTGATGGGCCAAAAAAATATTGTAAAACTTACTTAATTTATTGGAATAAAGTAGAATGAAATTATAATTGGCACGTTAGAAAATAATCGGAGCGTTATAAGAATGCTAATTGACGTAGAGACCCTAGACGAACATTTAGACGTAAAAGCGTGTTCCTACTGATTTTACAATATCAGATATTGTACAAATAAAATCTATATTATACTAATACTCTAAGGCTGAATAGTATGTTGGGTGAAACGCGTTATTCTCATGAACTAAAGTTTCGAATTAATTTACTTTTGTTTTTTGAGTATTAGTCCATTTAATGTGCAAGACTACTAGGCTATATACATTAACGTTTATTATTTGGACGTAACCTACTGTACCTGCAGCGAGAGTTACCTCCAGCACCAAGAATGTATCATGAGTCATACATACGTTTCAGCTATTTATATACGATCACGACGACGGAGCCGCAGGTAAGGACTAGTATAATACAAAAATAGTACAAAATAAGTAACCAGCAGAATAAACAAACAAAGGATCCGTAGCAAACATGCGAACTAAACGTAGAGAGAGACCTTCAGAGGCAAAGGAACAACGTAGCAAACGTCATTTGGCAATCAATAATAAACAAGTATTTATAATCACGAAATACCTCCAAGCGTAACTGACCGATAACAATTATCACGATCAACGTATCCGACACGTTACACACCCGGTGAGGACTGGTGCGGTTTATTCAGATAGAAGCACTATAGCTCTTCACAGTAATAGAGAGCTTAAGGACGGTAAAATGGACGCGTATTTTATAATAAAGAGCGTTATTTTAACACCGGCTCGGAGGAGCGCACTCAACACGTCCGCTCCACAGTAACGACGAGTGCGTACTGGCGTGGTTCGGCTCGATGGTGCTAGTGTGGCGCATGCAGAGGCGTCAGATATATCGAGTCGATGGATATTCATGAAACAGGTCTAGTTTTTAAACAATTCTTAATCATTTATATTTCCTTTTTTCTTCAGTTTCACGCTATATACCGCAGAGGACAAGGGATGAGGGAATCCAGTGTAACACTCCATCCCCCACTTTCCGCGGATTTCTTGTGCCATTGCGTGTTAAGTGGCGGAGCTCAACGCAACGCTTTGCCTTCGTATTGTAAATAAAAATTCATTCCCCTGAGCGCCGCGTCCCAGTAGCACACACGCATGCCCCTGCGCCTTGACGGCTTCAATATATAGATATTTAATTTATTATGTATTTAGATACATTTTATTTTTAAACAAGTAAAAATCTTAAATGGTTTTATTACCCTCAAATAATGAATTAATAATTAATTATATCAATAAATTGTATTTTTCGCCAATATTGTGTAACAATCCAAAAACATGAATAAGATACATTACGCTCAGTACCTTGATAAAAGTGTCATATCTCCAGAAACTTGAGAGGATATTGTAAACCTTCTGCTTGAATATAAATAGCGCCAACTGTTAATGACATCAATACTACGATAGAGTTTAGAACTGCATCAATTATAGGCCATCTTTTTACAAACAATATTCACACGTAAGCTTTGAAGGCCCAAAATCAATATACTGTTAACGTCCAAAACTTATATAAATAAAATAAAACATAAAAACGATAACATCACGTCTCACCGACGCCCTATAAAGGGGTTGCCACCCCTGCATTTTCCACGCCCCGCTCTACATGCGCGTTGCACGCACACACGCACACACACATACAGGGCTACATGTTGAATTGGAAGAGCAAACAAAACCGGCCGACTATAAACTTTTTAGTACAGCAGTACTCCGGTGTATGACACAAGATAATAACAACAAGCAGGAAAAGCAACAGGAAAAATTTATATACATTTCAGATATTCATGAGTAAATTCTAAATTAAAATTATATAACATATAGAAAATATAGAAAAAGAAAAAGTATTCTCAGAACAAATAATATTGCTAAAGTTATTTTAGTAGGTAAAGTAAAATTTCAAACAGAATCTAAAAAGGAAAGAATTGTAAAATTTCATGAGCAAAGTATATTATATACTAGTTACTAAACAAAAATATAATATATAATTTTAAAAGTGAATACTTCAAGAACAATGCACCAGTCTAGAGCAAAAATAGAACTTTAGGCCTATCCGGAAGAGGTATAATACTTATTGTTTCAACTTCCAGCGCGAGGTAAATGGAAACAAATGCATCTCGCAACTTGCAAAACAAAAAGATGCAGCAGCTTACTGCTGCAAACAATAAACATTACCCTGAAATATTAAATATTTGCAGAGAACAAAGAATACCATACAACAAAAACAACACAGAGACAATACAGAGTTGTTGCATTATGTTACCATCGAACTGTTCTGATGATGAATGTAAGATGGTTGACGAAACTTTGGACTGCTTACTATGTGTTTATTTTTACCTTCACACTGTATCCTGCACATAGCAGGGTAGGCAGAGGGAACCTCGGTGTCGAGATACTCCGTTCTCCACTTTCTGAAGAATTTTAACAGAAGACTTCGTCTGCCTATCCGTATAAGGGATAAAGTGAGAAAATACCAGCATAACAGGCAATACAAAATACAAATAAAAATAAAAAATGTAAAATTTCTCAATAATAATAATAATATCTATCAAACAACATGGTCGTAACTAACTCTGAAAACATAAGAACCTGTTTAAGCTGCGGAATTAGCGGTAAATCGATTTTCTAGTTCAAAACCGTTAAAGGAAATGTTTCAGCCACAATTTAGCGGACAATGTTGTACCGTATTTAACGTGCAATTAATACTATCGGACTGCTTAATGGTGTAAACGAGTAGGATTCGAGAAGCCAATATCTAAAACAAACTTATATTTAAACCAAATATCGAGCTCAGTTTTGTTTTCTTTGTGAGAATTTACTTATAGAATACTATACCAACTCTATTTCACCCTGATAAGTAACAAAGAAACTAAATTTTCTGCTACAACAGTTAGTAGTTACAGTTAAGATTACTAGTTAAAACAAAGATGAGAAAAATGAGCAAGCTTTCGTTAAGTTACATAAAAGGCGCAAGGTCAAAGGAATCAATACAAATGGCGCCAACACGTCTAGATGCGTATAATTATTTAAAGTCGTATTATGACAATCTATTTTGAGAACGTTACCGCCGTTTGGATAATCTATCTAATGGCTGTTCTAAATGTATTTTTAGTGAGCAAGAAAGAGAAACTAAAGCAAATTGCTTGTAGCTTCCTGTCAAACTGACAGTACTGACATTGTTGGTGCTAATTAACTATTGAAACATCAGTAGAACCCCGATTTAATTAGTTTTTATACTTGAAATAGTTTGAGACCAGTCGTGAAGTACAGAATATCGGTCTAAAGGTCTAATAGGATTTAACATTGTCACTTCTTCGTAGAGGAAAAGCGCGGCGTTGAGTTCCACTTAACACGCAAGGCCTTCAGAATTCGGCGGAAATGGGGAACTGAGTAAATTAACATACAGACAAATAGTATTTTCTTTTTAGTAATATTAAACTTTCTATACACATTTACTATAAAAAAATGTATATAACTCAGCTTATTTTTGGATGTCTTTAGTAACATTAGTTATTATAAAACATAAGTACATGTCTTAATGGGAACAGTGTCTTAAAACTCAGTTCCCAGGTGCATTCTGCCCACCCAGCTATATACTCCCGCCAGGATGGAGCTTTCATTTCATCAAGGTCATCTTGCAAAAAACAATATTTAGGACAAAATCTAAATGTTTTACATCAAATATGCAGAAACTTTGAAAAGAGAAAATGCAAGTAAATAATTGGGTGCGTTCAATTTCCCACAACATAGAGTATTGACTGTAGCGAACAATAGTAATAGACTTTCACTATTGATACAATTACAAGTGACCTAACACGAAGTGAGGTTAATGGTTTTACATTAAACATCTCGGTGAATCGCCAGCCCTATCATGAATAGAAAATCAGAATAATGGCACAGAATGATAAATTCAAGTTATAGCCATTAAAAATCTTAATTTCTATATATTGAAGTCATACCTACATGTAAATTACCTTTTACCTATCTATTCTATATCCATCTAAGTACCAGTACGATAACAGTATAGTACAGGATCAAAGTATTCAAATATTTTGAGTGTTTAATTTTAAATCTGGTGACTTTAAACATTTAATCTTCAGCCATCAAGCAATGGGTTACACGGAGGTATCTATAAATCAACGAAATGTGGACTATACGACGAGGAAGATCTATTTAATAAAATACAAAATAAATGAAACAAAAAAAAGTCATATAAAAAAGTCCAACTCTTCTATTAGTATATATGGCATTATCAACACCTTTTTTTACACCCTTTGCAAGGTAGGCAGATAAAACAATTTCTCTGATTTACGGTACGATGCTGATAATAATGAACAAAAAAATAAATAACAAATAACTTTAAAATCATACATTATAAAATAAGTATTAACAAAATGATCAGGTTACACTACTTTCCCCGAGTAGCTGGTGGTTCCCAGGAATGCAGGCAATTAAAAAATAGCTCAATTTGAATGAAACCATCTATTATTACCTTCTATTTATCGATTGTTGAATCAACAAAGTAAAGAAAGGCATTCGATGAGAATATTTTCAAAGATAAATAAATATCGAGGTGTCCATACAAAATCTTAATTATATCGAAAATTTGTTAATTATATTTGAAGATGAACGCACATCCGGAACTGCGCGGCTTACCGACCTAAAATTTGGAATATTCCTTAAGGACGATAGGTGACCACTAAAAAAAATCAGCTTCACGCTGTGTCCCGCACACAGAGGGAATCTAGCGTGAAGACACTCCGTTCCCCACTTTCTGCCGAATTCTGGAGGCATTGCGTGTTGAGTGGCAGAACTCAATGCCGCGCTTTGCCTCGACACCAAAGTGAAGAAATGGAAATATAAACGTAAATAAATATTTCACTTCCTCAAGTGGGGATCGAACACACAACCGTCGCGTTACAGCCACCCGTTGTGCCGTTGCGCCACGACGGCCTCAATCCTAACTCCCACACTCCGATATGTTAATTATAGCATTTACATTAAATCGTTACAAAGTATATTTGTACTTATTTAATGTCAATTAAAGGCTACGTGAAGTTTCTGTAAATTACACAGCATTTATGTAACTGTAAATTCTACTAACATTCAAGACTTGTCCGTCCGTCCACTAATAGAAGGAATAAAGTGCAATTTGCTTAGAAAATAAACTAGTTTGAAGCTCTCGAATACGATTCTACTGTGGTATGCAGACGTATTGTGGTTTAGGTTAAGTACTGGGTAGAGTCAGGTTATGGACAGACATAGAGTACAGTAGAAGAGTCGTGGCCTGAAGTTAGCTGTAGATTTTTTCTTACATAGTACAATTTGCGAATGTACAAAAAGCCTAGTGTCAAGCCGGCCGAAACTTGTCAACTGTGCTGTAAAAAACAGACTCGATCATTATTAAACGTAAATATTGTATATATTGCATGATATATTTGAAGGGGGGTAGCTATCTTTTTTGACATGCTTTTATTAGCTCGTAATATAATATTTGTAACTATGTATTTAATAAAATGTAGAGAAATAAATTGGCCTTAACTACAAGGTGACAACAAAATAAAATGATGACAGATTTTGGATCTAAATATTGAAAGTCTTCAGATACACCTAGTTATTTATAATATAGCACATTCGCACAATCGCGAAATCAGATTTTGGATAGCACAATTTATTATATCCCGCACGTAGCAGGGTAGGCAGGGGCGACCGGGACCTAGTGTTAAGAAATTCCGTCCCATTCAGATTCTCCAATATTTCACATACACTTACGTAAGATCCTATTACATAAACGAATACACGCGAGAGCTAAATAATGTTAAACTGTATAAATATTTTTGCTATATTCATAATTAATTTCAAAGTCAAAGTGAAAGTATCAAAATCTAAGATGCAATTTTTGGCGGAGTAGATCGAATCTTAATTATTAAAACCAATCAAGTTTTTAATAGAGGTTTGTCTATAATTTGAATTTTATAATAAATATTGTGTCTGCTAACTTATGAGTTAAAAAAACCATGTCATTCTGTCAGAAAAATAAAATCTTTTTAGTAGAAAATTATTTAGTAGAAAAACATTGATTTTGCCGTTTTAAAAGAATTTAGTACGATAAGCAGAGGAAAATTCGATTTCCCATTTTCCGCATTTTGTGTCCGACCTCAACGCCGCGTTTTTTGCGCCACTGCATATTTACAATAATTAAAGAAAACAAAAAACATACAAGAATACAAATAATGTTAACAAACATAAGAAACAGATATAAATAAATTATAACATTAGAAATAAAAATAAATAAACTGCTTCTTAAGCTCAGAATCACGACATTGACATTCAAACACCCCCGTAGTATTAGAAAATGAAACAAAAAAAAAAACAGTTAATTACTTATTTTTATTGGACGATATTAAAATTAGGTGAATTATGTTCAATGATAGTCTCAGATTCAAGAAGAATGCCGACGCAATTAGCAAGTCTCAAATAGAAAGGAATATGAGTATCTATAAAATAATTGAGTTAAAGTATAGATTCTATAAATCATTTGCCTTTCCTTTTACTTGATACAAATTACTTTCAAATTAGTTATTAGTATTGTAATCTTCAATTATTCTATGTAACAATAAGGTCATATATAATTTCTAGATAATTTTATTTACTAGGGTCTTGCTCGCGGTTTCGCCTGCGTGTTCAATACAAGTTGTGTCCGTTATCTTGAGGAAATTTAAAAGTTTGATAACTACATATATTTGTCACATTTTTAGGAGAAAAAAATATTTATTAAAAAACGCGACTCTGACAGAAGGCACGATGGGCTACATCGAAACGACTAACATAAAAAATATTATATATATATATATATATATATATATATATATATATATATATATATATATTTAGGATTCTAAATTCAAACTAATAGTTCTTGAGGTTAACTTGTACAAACAAACAAACTCTTAATATTAACGTCTAAAATGACTAAACAGTGATTTATATATTAGTTTTAAGAGCACTTATGTACCGTCTTAATGGGCAATTATATTACATTGCTATGCTGGTACAGAACTAATACCACACTTCAGAATAGAAAGATAAGTTATAATTAGGTTGACTTTCTTTTTGCGTGACTTTAAAATTAAATGCATTAAATAAAGTTAAGTAAATGTGATATTGGATCACAAAATATGTAGGTACAATTTGTCTAGTGAATTAACTATTGAATAAATTTCCTGTATATCTATAAAGTTTAAAATAAAATTAACAGGTAAAGTTAATAAAATAAAAACGGACGCTGTAAGCTCGTACTCTAAATATTAATATAAGAAAATAGTCAAGTGCGTGTCAGTCTAACCAATAGAAATTTAAAATTATTACATCTGAATATTTCTACATGATCTTGATAACAACTATCTTTATACACAGATAGACGGACAACAAAATTATCCTTCAATGGTCACGTTTTTTTTTTGAAGTGCAAAACCCTAAAAAATACAAGTTAACAAATAACTAAAACGGTTATAGTCAAAAGCACCGATACAAAACATAATTGAATTAGAACCCGCGGTGGAACTAATGTTTCAGCAACTTTCTATTCAATGTAAGCTGAATTTTAATGATTCACAACATACATACATATGGAGGAGATACGAGTGTTACACAGAATATTTAATGATTCAACAAAGATTCATCATTAAGGCCATTGTGGTGCAATGGAACAGTACGTGAATGTAAGCATTATGGCTGGGTGTTCCATCCCAATCCTGAACTCAACGCTATCTGCGTTGAGTTCTGTCACTCAATCTACCTGTCACATAATAAATGGAAAGTACATTATTAAATTGAATAATCAAATAAATCTACCCATAAAAACACAGCTTTCCAACGGCGACAGTCGGGTCAATTAACTTTTTGTGGGCTAACTAATTACTTTCATAACATCCATTTAAGAGTTAAGGTCAAGGTCTACGGCACTTCCACACGACGCATGGCAAGGACGACCAACAGAAACTAGCTGGTTGACAGGTACAGGTGCTGTACATTCTTGATATACTAGTTCAGGATGTTTTATAGGTTGTTATTTCGAAATATCCATATAATGTTGTTTATTTTTTGTTTTGCGATTATTTCTTTTTACAGCTTCACGCTGTATTCTGCACATAGCAGAATAGGTAGGGGGAACCTTTGAACCTAGTGTTAAGACACTCTGTTTCAATTAAGACACTTCCGTTCCTCAATTTTCGCGATTTCTTGAGGAATTGTATGTAAAATGGCGGAACTCAACGCCGCACTTTGCCTAACTTAGCAGAGCGAGGAAATGAAAACATTTTTCATTTCCTCCAGTGGGCTCCAGCTTTAAACTTCCGCTATTCACAGCCCAATATCACGTATCCAGGTGGAAAGTGGAGAGTAGAGTCTTCACACTATGTTAATAGAAAGGAAACAAAATAAGGAGTGTAGCTGCTTTTTTAACTAATGGAACAATTGTGTTTTCTTCGTATTCTTAGGACTCCAAAGAACTAAAACGTAAAAACAAAATAACTTATTTTATGAGGGAGGATAAAAAGAATCCTTTTTCTTATATATTTTAAGCCAGTAAGTGATTATTGGTTTAAAACATAACAGTTAAATACAACAGTACGCTGCACGACAAGTATGCACTAAATAACTGTTATAGAATACCACCCCGCATTCACTTTGATACAGTGAGTGTACAAAGATAAACTGTAAACAGCAAAAATATAGTAATAGAAATGTCATTATAGCAAATAAACTCGAGCGAGCGAATCTCTATAACGTCGTCATTAGAATTACATATCAATTTGAACGTATTTTTTCTTACTTTTCATCTGCACACTATATATCCCGCATGTACTTTCCGCCGAATTCTGAAGGCGTTGGCGTGTTGAGTTGCGAAACTCAACGCCACGCATTTTGCCTCTACACTAAGGAAATGAAAGTATCAAATATTTAATTTACTCTAGTGGGAATCGAACCCACAACCTGTCACGTTTACAGTCACACGCATGTGCCCCTGAAAATTTATTTTAGCTTAACGTTTTATCCCCAACGGGTTAGCCAAGAGGCAGTAATGCGAAGATTCTTTCACTTTCTCAACTGCCATCAATTTCAAAATACTTGCTCATGCTTTTTACGATTTTTCTCCAGTATAATCGATGCTGTATTCACGAAGGCCAACCAAGTTCTCCCCCCAATCTAAAACCGCTTGATTGAAATATAAAACAACGTTTTTCTTTAACAGAAGGATTAATTTAAAAGACAATTAATAATTATAATAAACATCCGTTACAGCAGGCACAATGTATGTATGAATGTTCATACGTATCTAGTAAATGCATATATTATGTGCATATCGTCATACAACGGTGTGCTTCAGATAATTCAATGCAAACTAATAATAATTTAGCGTTTTGCAATTTAAATGCATTAAGATGAACTCAGAAACAATCACAGGCATACTATATATTATGGAACTGAATCTTAAAAAAGCTCACGCTTCACGATGTATCCCGCACACAGTGTTATTCGGCACTAGTGTTAAGACACTCCGTTCCCCACTTTTCACCAAAATCTGGAGGTATTGCGTGTTGAATGGCGGAACTCAACGCCACGCTTTGCTCTCGAGGAATTGATATATTTAATATATATATTTTCATTTCCCAGTTCTGGTAATGTGGCAAAGTGAGAAAATGAGTTCCACCACTCAAAACACAATGTGCTAAAATTCACAAAGTGGGGAACAAAAGTGCGTTAATTGTTGTGAACGGTGTCTTAACACTCGGTTCCCAAGGTAAGTCTACCTAATATGGTATATGCGGGATATAGCGTGAAATTGCTTTATTCACTACATAATTATTATAAAATGTCTGTCATGATATCATAGAATGAAAAGGAATTTAATAAAAGAAAGTTTTAGCGATCTTCTTAGTTAGTCGACAGCGTTAAATTCATGTCACTCATTTCTTAAGAGTATTTATGTCGCCAATGCATAAGAATACGCACAAAATATTTAAAACACCGAGTAACACACACAAACGGACGGATTTGGGACGTATGCCTTTGTTAATATAGATTATGGATTTTGTTAATTTAGGGGCCTCGAGAGACCTCGGTTGACCATCGGCACTGGAGGAAGGTTACGTAAAAAGTATGAGGACCTCCCAGAGGACATGTGTGAAGAATTTGATGACAGTGGACGAGGCGAAAGAGATATGTAGAAACCGTAGCGTTTGGCGCTCCGTTGTCTCAGACTACAACGCTATGGGTACAGCGTGAAGCTAAATAATAATTACCTCCTGATTTTATAGTAAAGGTAAACATTATGTATCATGTCTGCCAAAATTTAACTAGATATTACTATAAATATACACAATAAAAAATTACCTTTATTTTTAAATCATATCTTTTAGATACAATTAGTTTAGATAAAATGCAATATAAAACTCAAATTACTTAAGCTAAAAAAACAATTTTTATCTAAGAATGTAAGTACCAATATATATTCAATATAGCACATGAATATAGATCCACTATTCCGAGAGATAATATAAAAAAGACACCTAGAGGCAACGAGAGAAAATAGTAAAAGGCATTGGAGCTTAAATAGCTTGGGACGCGCACCGGTCGCGTGCCTAATTAACAAATAAACATATTTATTTTTATTATTCATAAGCAGGGAACATAGTGGTAAGACACTCCGTTCCCATAAAAACACTTTTTTTTCGGCGAATTCTTGAGGCATGGCGTGATGAGTGGCAGAACTCAACGTCGAAAATACACCAGAAAGTTTTTACTAATTTAACATCTCCCATAGTTATTATTATTTCTCTCTGAATGTTTGGAAAACAATAAAATTCTACTTCACATTATCACTACATATTACATATTATATACATTTTTCGTGTGTTATCAATAAAGATGGTCGTAAAATTATTTTATTTCTTCATACCCAGTCAGTAAAAGTAGGTATGTATGAATATTTATAGACTGACTGCGTCTAGACCAGTTCCTATAGCTGTAATGCATGTTAAACATTCTCACTATGTAATTCGAGAGGAGTTCTTAGGTATAAATTTATAGAATAAGAAGGATCGAGGATGTAAACATCCATACAATGGATAAAAAACGTACTAACGGTTGCGTATTCGCATACCATATGTATTTTAGATCAGTAAAATGGTTGAATCATCAATAGAGTAATTTACAATTGTTCTCCTGAACAGAGATTGAACCCACAATCCTCGCGTTTACTGTCACACGTCTTTTCTTACCAATTTATGCTACACAGACAGACAGACTCCAAATTTGGATTAATTAAATACTTAACATATTGTTAAGTATTTAATTAATCCAATTTTGGATAATCATGACATGAGATAATAAATCAAAAGCCTTCTACAAAAAAAAACAACAAGTGGCCACTTCCTGTAGGAAACTATCTCAAGGCAAAAATCTTACATCCCGTACAGCGGAAAGAAAACCGCAATGAAGTGTATCAATGACTCAATGTATACGCGACCGTGACCTCGAAGACGTAACGACTTCGAATCACATTTTTCACATCACAAAAAAATCTTCTGAATAAATTCATAGTTATAACTATTGAAACTTTTATTCTGTAATAGAAATTCAACAACTTTTATTTAAGAATACCGACCGTTATATTTTAGAGTATCTTAAAATCCATTCTCAAAATTTTTCAATTTCATGCTTTATTTATATAGGCATGTTATTGGCAAAGAGCATGCCCAATAACACGCCTAAATACCATAAGAAAAGTAAACTAGAATATATTATAAAAACTTGCATAAAATTAAATGAACCAAGAATTGAACCAATGAAAGAAGGATCAAATGGGTTTTTTTATATTCCTTCAATCACCTTTTAAATATACAATTATCTTAAATAAAGATATATCAAATATAATTCAAGGAAAACATCTCATTTAAAAAGCTCTTATGGACAAAACAAGAGTTTCAGCATCTCCTATCACTTCCTGCATTTAAACTTGCTTCGGAACCAAGTAAATAAGGGTAATAAAAATAAATACCTATTAATATAAAATGACTCATTGCAGTGCACGCGATCGACCGTGACCTTAGGCTTGTAACCAGTTTTCTTGTATCTTGTCACAGGATGCATTTAAATTTTTAATGTTTAAAGATCTCTATATATCAATACATATTATATATAACCTAATTTATGATAATTTCACAAATATTTAATTATATTATTAACTTCACATCACGCTGTATCCCTAGCGGGAAAGTTGGAGAGAACAGAACGCCTAACACCATGGTATTTACATTTACATGGTATATCTTATTATATTATTGAATTTATTAATCTGGAAATTTATTGCTTGATATTGTACATATACAGAATGTTATGTTATTACATATTAGAACAAAAAATTCCAATTTTCTAAAGAAAATACATTAAAAGTATTAAAATACATTTTACATATTTTACTCAACTACATGAAATGTAAAGTTAACTGAAATTGCAAAGACAACTATAAAAAGTAACTACAATAGAAACTGATGAGTCACAGCACCTAATTCACAAATGACAAGATACAGAAATACAAAAACATTGGCTGGCATCCAAATGGTTGTATCTAGAATTTAGGTTTTTAGATGACCTTGAAGTCAAATCTATCACTCAAGTTGGACAGTATCTACGCCAGACAAACATAAAATAGAAGAAACTACACATATAAAAATACAAATCACAGAATATTTTAAAAAATTATAAATTAAATTGATGATTTGAAGTTTTATTTGTATTATTTTATTTTATTTGTTTTTATTTTTTTATTTGTATTATTTCAAAATACCTGACATATACATAACGATAATAGACTCAAAAACATTTACTGATATAAAAATAATGTTAATATTTACACAATTGAACAGATATTTAACAGATTTGCTGTATTAAATGATTGTAAAATAACATATTTATGTCAAATGACACACACACCCACTAATAATGACATCATGTTGTATAACATGACAGGTACACATTTTACTATAAACAAAGAAGTTTAGTTTCACAATATTTGTTTTTGTTTAAATTTTTTTCTGCACACACAGAGGCTATCCAGTGTTAAGACATTGCATTCCCTACTTAAGACCAGAAGTCTGTCTCACTACAAAGAGGAAGTAGTACTACAAAGGTCTCTAAATCTATTAAATACATGTTAATAATAAATCCTTTTAAAACTTTCATTAAACTAGTATTATTATTAAATTGAATATATTCATATCATTAAGTAAGACTAATAACAATATAATGTTATTATAGTACTGTATTATAAGAATATGTACTGAAACTTGCTAATAAAGCTTGTTTCTTACAAGCTGAAAAAAAAAAACAAGAAAACTGAAATAAAAATAAGTATAGAAAAGATACAGTAAGATAAAAATATATTTGTAAATCAAATTTGTATTACAATTATTATAAAATATTGTTTGATCACAAACCTCACAACACTATTTTTATAGAGATATAGATGGATCTCCAAATTATTATTTTTAGATGGCAAATAAAATGAATACAAATATAATTTTGTAAACTGCATTCAAGTTTTTATTTTTTAAGTGTAACATATTTTATATCACAGCTGATACACTCTCGTGCAAAGGGAACTATCAAATCGTATATATTAAGATATGCAGGTCAGTGACTATATATTATATTTTGCCCTTCCATTTGAATCGGAATTATTAGACCTTGTTAGCCGATTAGTCATCAAAAACAAATCGGCACAAGTATAACATTTTCTACGTGACGTTTAAGTTCAGGGTAATATAAGTACTAACGCAAAAAGATATTATTTTCGAACTTATGTTTCAGTATAAAAAAAATGAATATTCAAGACAACGATAAAAGAAAAATGTATCAAATCACTAGCGCATAGTAGAAAATGGCGTTACAGTTTTATTGGTTATTTTCTAAGCATACAAACAAAAATATAAATAGAAGTTGATAATAATATGTTTCGCTATTGTTTGTGAATAATTGACTGTAAGAAATATAAATATTTCAATTGAAAACTAAAATAATACTCACCTTTCTAATAAATTGACAGCAACACACAGCACTAGAAATTCACTGTTATATTTGATGTTGCCAAACTAAAACCATCTTATAATTTCTTAATTATAGATAAGATATGGTTTAAATTTAAAAACAATAAAATTATAGAAATAATATGGAACTGTAGGTAGCCGTTTGATACGGTAGTTATCGTTCAATGGGAACAAATAATTCAATGAGATGAGTGGTATCGTAGTGAATATACAAAATTGTTAAATGTAGAGTTTTATTTATTGTGTCTATTTATTGTACCTATTTATTGTGTTTGAAAAAATCATTTTTTTATTCTTGACAAAATGTCTTTTGTTTTAATTGGCTTTAATGTAATATATAATTTTTTTATATAATATAATAGTAGTTAAAATTGTAGTTTCATTTAAAGTGGTGATGATAAAAACACTGTATTAAAATAATTAAAATTATTTGTTTTGTCTAATTTAGTTTTTGATATATTATTTATCATTTCCTTGTTTGTTAGAAAACTTTTGAAAGTAATCGTATTTATACAATAAATAAAGCAACGGCTTTTTTCTTTATATCCTTTTTAGACTTAACATGCACGCATTCAAATAAAACTACTGAGCGGCTGCATCAGATTTTACGACGGAATATTGTCAATAATATTGGGTAGTGTGCGGGGCCATATATTAAACAATATTATGCCAATATTGCATTTACAATAATATTGCGTATGTGCGACTAGCCTAAGCATGCGCTTAATTTCATAATTTATAGAATTGCTCATGGGTATTTCTAGATATATTTACAACGAGGGCTTATAATTTAGCTTTGAACAGATATGTTTGTGTCAATATTGCTTTTTAATTTTTTTCTGGCTAAATATTTGCTAGTGAATTTTCTTCAGTGGGAAACAGACTATTATAGGATAGGTCTGGGCACGGATCACCCCGCACCCCCTCCTTATTCCTACGTCCATGGCAACGCTTCAAAATTGAGTGGAAAGCCGAAGAAAGAAGTGTCATGGGATATAATATATTAAAAGACAAACCAAGGAATAATTGGTTTTATATAAGTAAAACATTTACTAGACATTTTTTCGTTACGCTCAAAAATAAGGATATTTAGGTTACAATGAAGATTAAATCGTGTAAAGCAGAGTGTTAAACTAAGAAAGGTCAATGTCTGATTTATTATATATATAGCTTATTATTATCCTTATCACGTTTTCCTACTTATATTAAATACATATTATAGATCACCTAAATACCAGCTACCAGCTACCAAATGGAATTTATTAGATCTTTATAAATAAACGATAGTTCAGAATTTCACTCATATTTTATTTAACAGGAAACCACTAACAAAATTTTAAAATTTAAATTACCGTACCCTATATTCCTTGCTCGTTGTTTTTACTTAAAATGTTAGTGTCTGTGGCATTATTTCTTTTGACAAATGTCAAATCTCGAAAAATCAAATCTCTAATCTGCTAATATCGTCATCGTACGTCCGTTTTCGTTATTCTTTTCGTTAGTGATGCAGCTTCATATTTGTAAAGACTACTGTTTGTTTTAAATAAATATTTAAATCTGGTAAAAAGTGAGTTGTTTAATTTGACATTAATATTGTGCGCCTATGTGACAGTGACTAAGATAAGCTGTAATAACTTTTATTTGTCTGCATGTATTATTTTTAAGTAACGATATTATTAATAACTATGTTTAACTAAAAATTAATATAAAGTAGGTATGCTTGATAATGCATAATTCTGGTGTAGGGGTTTACATTATAACCATTGCTTGGTGTATTGTTATATTGCTGTGCTGGGTGTCGGTAAGAACGGGCGCCTCTTATATAGGAAAGATCGCGTTAGCTGTATCGATAGTTACAACTGTTATATGGATACAGTTGCCAAAAGGGGGAGTAGATCTGACAATTGCCAATTTAGGACACCCATCCTTAGTTTTCCGTCTTCTGACTCTAGTTTCTTTGACTGTCAGTCTT
Source organism: Heliconius aoede (assembly GCA_037355905.1). NCBI lineage: Eukaryota > Metazoa > Arthropoda > Insecta > Lepidoptera > Nymphalidae > Heliconius > Heliconius aoede. The sequence continues at coordinate 549,878 of JBAIZZ010000282.1, forward strand.
ATTTTGGGTTTTAATTATCTATTTGTTTATATATTTATTCCACCTGTGAAGACTGAACGTGTTCAACACGTTGGTAGACATAAATAAGCGACTATAATTCTAGGTAAGTGTTTTTAAAGCCGAATTCTACATGGCATAATTATAATTTCATATCTATAAATAGTAAGGCTGGCCTAATGTTTATTATTTGCGGCTTTATTGTTAAATATGAAGATAATCATGGGAAAATTTTGATGGTAATGTTATTTGAATATATTATTTTTTGGTTTCTGCTTGCTTCATTATTTTTTTATATAATTCATAAGATTTACTTTATCTGTAAATTAGTTTGCTTAGGTTGAATTTTTTTCCATGTGTGTTGGTTGTATTTTGTAATTAAATTTTATTCAAACTTTGATAAATAAACAAGCAAGGCCAAGTTGGCCTCATAGAAACGGGGGGTCATCAACAGTGACAAGGTACTTCACACCAAAACACTGATTGGCCATATATAGGGTTCAGTATCGGCATCATATGAAGTACTATTCTCATTTCTGGGCTGGTCCAACCCACTATCAGCTTGAACCATTTGATTGCATACAATGTAGAGCTGTTTGAATCATTGGGGACCCAATGATCTGTGAAAAGTTTGACATTGGCTTTGCATAGAGACATCTCCTCGCTATGTGTTCTCTACTGAATTTATTATTATGGGGAGTGATTTGAAGAGCTGTTTCATATACACGTCACAAGCTAAAATATCATCCACATCTCCTAGAGACGTGGCACTCCACTACTGTGCGCAGTTTCGTAGGAACTTGTCTCTCCTTCCATGTGTTACAGAACTGTGGAGGGCCTAGCTGGGGCAGGGTTTTCAGGTTGATATGACATGGCTACCTTTAAAAAGCGCGTCCATCTTCAACTTGTCGGCCGGTAACACACCTGTAGCTCCTCTGGTGTTGCACAATGTCGTGGGTGTTGGTGATCATACTGACACATACTATCAGTTGACCCAAACGCTTGTATGTCTGGTCTGTTTCCATAACTAACAATAATAAATAAAAAATGATGCTTTGGCTTGTATATAAAAATATACAACAAGTATTGATAAATGAGAATTGGTTCAATGACTTCATTAATAAAGCATTGTTTTTTATAAAAAATAAAAAGGCAATAACATGTTTATGTTCAGTACACATTCAGTACTATGTTTATGGCCCTACTTACATACAAGATAGGTAGGGAGAATCAGTGACAGGACAGGACTCTGCAGCACTTTGTCTTGCCAAATTGAAGAAATAAAAATAACTTATTGTCTTTCTTGGATAGAACCCCCACTCATTGGGTTTACAGTCATACATAAATTCAATAAATTCATATATGTCACACTAAGACTGTGTGTTTGGCAATTACTTTGATTTAATACAATAATTCAAAGAATTAACATGCCTTTATCATACAAAATTAGAATTCTTTTGGGAAAACTTATCAGTACTGATAAAGATAACAGTTTCATTTGAATAGTCATTTATCTTCTAAGCAGTAAATAATTGTGATATTTCTTGTTAAATATAATGCAGCGATACAGTGTGTGATTTTAAAAGCAAAGGTTTTAGGTTTTATCAACATTTTGTTTCTAATTGAGATCTCTAAGTATTACTTTTCAGAAAGTTATTTTATTTATTTATTTTTACTTTCATAGTTAACCTAACAAATTATTTTAATTAATAAAAATAGTTGAATATGTATTTTATTATTTACTTCCTATCAAGTCTTTGATAAAACAATTTATTTACATTATTAATAATATACTATTGCATGTTCTGCATGTTACATATATAAGATCTTACTAAAATGAATAACCACATACTAATTACTGTTAGGTTCTTAGAAAATATTTTAGTGTAAGTTCTGTGAAATTCTCACTCTCTCTTCAATCTCTAAGCTAGGAAGCTTGAGGGGATTATTCTACTCATATTTACTTTTGACCATTGTACAATCCTCACTTGTGGGGTGAAGATTTATTTTCATTTGGCAATTTGGACAGAATATGTATGTGGTACAGTTTGAGTGTAAGTGTTAAATGTCACTATATATTCGACAAAGCATGACAATAAACAAAAAGATCTTGTAGAAAGCAGTCTTTATTGGCATGTTCCTCTGCTTATTCACCTCATACATGAAAGAGAAATAAAAACATTTAAAAAATGATATAATATTATTTTCTTTAATAAAATTAAATGGTATTCTCATTTGTTTTGTAAATATTTTTAGCGAAATGAGTAACGCAATATGTCAAGGGCTGAGGTCCCCGGTGCGGCGCCTGGCCGGCCTGAGGCGCGCAAAGCAGATATCCACGTCAGTAGTGCACAACGAGACAATACTGGTTAAAACCAATGATGAATTTGTTAATAAGGTAGGTTTTACTGGTTTTTTAAATGTTATTTTTCATATTATACTAGTTTGACATTAAAACCATGAAAATTTAAGATTTTTGGATGCCTTTTTTTTCTGTTAGTTATGTGAACATTAGATTTTGGTTTACTTCTCTTTTACGAATAACTTATTAAAAAGTGAGGAATTTTCCGCCGCATTCTGAAGCAAAAAATGGAAATTTAACATGTTTCATCCATTACAATTGTAGCCTTGTGCCCCTGCGCCACGAACACCTCATATAATGCAATCATTCTGTTGCAAATTTCTTAATGGAGAAGTAACAATATGATCTATAATTTCTTAACAATACGATTCAAACATTTAGTTCTTATCTCAATTTTAAAAACAAATCTTTAATGATTTTCATATTATGATCATATGGTTTTATTGTTTTATACAAGAATTTTTCCATAGTGATTCTACTTTCGTTATTTACGTGAATATTAAGTGGAATAAAGAGATAATTAGAATACGCAACGGCTATCTACACGTACACTAGCGTCGTCAAACATTTTTTGTTTTTTTTTATACGTTTTTTAAATAAGTCGATTTCTTGTGCTTTTAAATGAATGGAGAAACGTGTTGAGATGGGCGAATGGTCTTGTGCCCACCCCAGAAATACTTTTACCAACAAAAAAAGTTGCCCTGTAAATAAAGAAAACGCTTTACATGGACATTTCAAAGATTCAAAGCTAAAGTTCAGCCCAAGAAAATATCTCTACGTACACTCATGTGGATTGACTTATCAAGTCATCACTTTCCTGGGGAATAGAATGAATAAATATTTGAACATTTGATTTGTAGGTAATGAACAACGACAAACCCGTCATAGTGAACTTCCACGCGGACTGGTGTGAGCCCTGCAAGATACTCACGCCCAAACTGAAGGAGCTCATTGAGCCACTCAATAATTTAGACCTGGCGGTGGTGGATGTGGAGGATAATGCTGAATTGGTGCACGCTTTTGAGGTTAGTGTCTTTTTTTAGTCAAATCATTTAGAAAATAATTAAAATTTGAGACCCCCTGCTTTCAATATTACTTATTTTATTCATTACTACAAGTGCTAGAAAATGTTTTTGTTATCTAAATATCAGAGTTTATCAGCAAAGACAGAAATCTTAAGACTGTGGTTGTTTTTGTCAGTATAGAAAATATTTTACAAGGTTTTACATGTTTTTATGTTATATAACGATAAAAAGACTAAAACCATTTCTTTTTACGATTTCCAGGTAAAAGCAGTTCCAGCAGTAATAGCAATCAAAAATGGTTTAATAGTAGACAAATTCATTGGGCTCGTCGACGCCGACATGATTAATAACCTTATAGACCGGATGTCCGGGAAAAAGAAAGATGGTGCGTAAATTTGACATTTAAAAACGACTATTTTGACTTGCCACTGATGATGATATTTAGGCCATAGTAATTATTAAAATGTTGAATTTCTTAGACTTTTGTTACAGATTATTATTTATGTTACAGATAATTAAGTGTTTAGTTTCACTTTGTAGATATTATTTATGCTGCCACAGATAAGTAAAATCATGTTTAAGTTTAGAGACTCTTATTCTTATGTTGTTGGACTTACAGGTTTTTTAAATTATTAAATGCATTATTTCAATTTTGATATTAATAAAATGTATACGTAATTATGAATACAATTGGTTGTGTATAATGAAAAACCAATTTTTTGGCATGATAAGTAAATATAATGAATTTGAAGACAATACTGTTTGTGTGAAAAATAAATGATAGCTATTTTTAATGGTAAAAACTAACTGTTTCGATTATCAGCTTCACGCTGTATCCCGCACACAGCAGAGTAGGCAGAGGGAAAGGTAGTGTTAAGACATTAGAATCCCCACATTCTTCCGAATTCTGGAGGCGTTGAGTGTTGAGTGGCAGAACTCGACGCCGCGCTTTGCCTCGAAACCGGAGCGAAGACCCCTTCTTGCCCCCTCCCTGCCTTACGCCTGTGATTGTGGCTTCTAATCGAAACGTTAATGAACATGTTATATATTTGTTATATTGATTGGAATATTTATCACGTTAAAATTTGACATTTTGATTTTGCTTAAGATAATTTTAAATTATAACAATTTTGAAATTTTTTTAAGTGATTGGTCACGGGACTGTGGCGTAAAGATGAAGAAATATTATAGTAAAATATAATTATAGTTAATTTTGAAATTGTAAACAGCAGCTTAAACTGTTATATTAGCGTTGTTTGTAATTACTTTGTAAATATACTGTTTTAAAAATATATATTATTTTTAAATATGTTATCAAATAAAATATAATTTTGTATTATAATTTTATTTTTTATTTCTGTCCTTGCTTTGTTTTTACTATTTATGCTATAATTTTTGCTTTATTGTGTAAAAACTGTTCAGTTCCAAGTTTTTTAATTTCATGAGATTTTTTTTAAATAGGTATAATGTTAGATAGATATTGTGCTTGTATTCTATATCCGGCCTAATCATTATATCTTGGAAAAATATCATTAATCTACATTATTCATTTATCTACATAATAATCGATAATATCGATTTATTTATATTCGAGATATTTCATATCATATATTGTAGGATAAAATTAGATGTAGCAAAAGTACGTAATTAGTTTATAGAAACGTTGTCTTTCTATGTTTTTTAGATGTAGATGGTAAATTAGACTATCTGTAGTAAACCTAATATGAATAACAGTAGTATAAAAAAATATTGGGGATTTCTGGCAATGCTCCAGCATGATGCTGAAATAATTAAATATAGTAATTGTAAACTTTCGGTCCATTTTTTCACTAATCTTATTATTATGAGGGTTTTGCCAAGTACCTGTATCTCTTAGGTGCTTGTTGTGTTAGTCATTTTAACTACTAATTGTAGGAGAACGTAGAGCGTCGTATGACTTTATTGATTGTTGTACATCAAATCAGTTATAGTTGTTTAGGGACGAGAGACAGAAAATTTAAGTAGAAAGGGTTAACCCTTTAAGTTATAACAAAGTTCTTTTTATATTAAAAAATAGCGATCTTATTTGAGCAATCAAGTAAAAATACAAAAAAATAGATTATTATTGTTATCAAGTATTTTTTTTTCGCTTAAAATTTACATAACACTTCGCGTAGAGAGTAACGAGCTTAGATATTTCAATGTCGTGAATAAATTCCGGACCATATTCGGGTCCATTTATATTATGATATTTTGAAAAATTACATATAGTGAATAACTTAATGCGTATATTATTCTTCTTGATTAATGTTAATAGTGGCCTAATAATAATGTAGTTGCGTATACATTTATTTGTATTTAAAGTACTAAAAATTGTATCTTTTCGTTATTTTTAAATAAACATCTATATATTTTTGTCAAAACCATTTTACAAAACATTCCTGAAGAGACCAAGACTGCTTTTGGAAGGTTTCTTTAAAATAGTTTGAACAATCTGTACTTATATCTTTTTATAACATGTACGGAAAAAATATTCTTGAGAAAAAATCTATATAATATTTGAATTTCTATTGAATAGACCAACCTATGGATCATGATAGATTTAGAAATAGATACTTAATTTAACTTATAAAATCCTGCACTGCTACTTACATATAATAAACATATTTCTTCCTAAAACTTGTTTTATTCTAAATTTATTATGGTATGAATTAGTTACATAATGTAAATCGAAAACTATTTGTTTATTTATTTAAAATTTTCATTCTCAATTAGTAATAGAAGATAAAAATATGTCAACCAAACACAAAAAAGTCAATCAAAAATGAGGTTACAAATCCTACTGCAATAAATTGTTTAAACATAATTCAATACCAATTGAATTTATAAAATGAGACAAATTCATACTTTCATCAAATTTAAAGTCAACTAATAAATGTGGTTACAAATTCTGCTACAATCGATTATTTAAACATAAAATAGTTTACCGAAATGGTCCTTCGAGCCGGACTCTTTCAAAAAGGATATATATACATACAGGTTAAAAGGAAACAACCAATGCCGTGTATCACTTTATTGCAGGATACTTAATATTTATAATGTATTAACATAATTCATCTAACTGCGGCTTCCACTTTATATCTAACAACATACATTTGCTTTACATTTTATCTGAAACTAAAAGAGTAAATGACTGTCCATATTGAAAAGAACATGAATATAACCATAAGTTATTACATTGTGCAAATTATGATTTATTTTCTTTATATTATAATTATTTGACCTATTTTTTTTATTAAAACCATAATTATAGAGTTAATAAACATCTTTGTTTTCGGTTTCAAGTAATAACTACAACGTTTATAACGCATTATTAATTATGAGAGCTTTAAGAAAAACACATCTTTGTGGACGGATTGTGCTTTCTTTGCCTTTTGTAACTCAGAAAAAAACAAAACTAAAAGTTTTAAATTTATACTATTCATAAACCAGATCATATGTCATATTAATTTTCACACAACATTCTCAATTAATTAACTTTAAAAAAATAAATAATAAAGATAACACGAAATGGGTTTTTTATAAAAAAAAAATTGAATTACGAGTAAGTAAATACAAAAATATGAATAAAGAACAAATTCAGTAAAGTGTAACCCGCGATCCGTAAGTACACTAGAGCACTCGCTTAGAAGGCTAATACACTGTGAGACTACAATAAGGATTTAATTGAAATTAAAACATTACGAACGGTACAGTACAGCTGAGATCGGCCAGAAATTTGTTGTAGATTGCGCTAATTTGTTTTTAGGATTCTTTTTACTTTCGATTATTTTCATTATCGAGTTAAAGTGAGCAACGGGTAAAACTTCATAAAACTAGCGTCAGGGCGGCCGTGACTTGTCGAAAGTACTGTATTTGAAAATTTAATGTCAATTAAACATTAATGGACGTCTGTGAGTGCGATTAATTATTACAATAATAAATGTGACGATTATAAAAAATCAGTCTAAAATATATTAAGGCAACTCGCGAACGAATATTCTGTACACTTTCAGGAAATGGCGGTAAAAATGAGAGGGTATTTTAAATTAAATACTGTTAGAATAAACAGACCATATATACGCAGTAATATTCTTAAACAAACAACATTTAAGGATTTAAAAAGTTGAAATATATATATATGTATTATAGGGACTCAAACCTGTACTTTGACAGAAAATTAAAAATGTATTTAAACCATATAGGGATATTGTTGGATTAAAATCTTTTTGATTAAATAAATAATATATAATAATAAATAAGTTAAGATTCATGGAAAGTTTAAAAAAACTAAAATGAAAAATAGGGAAGAAAATATGAGACTAATATTTATTAAGAAACATTAATACATAAAATTTCTTCAAAGATTTAGAATTTCGAATTTTTTGGATTTCTGTAATAAAATCCAAATAGTTTTTTATTTGATAAATTCGTAAAACTCAACGCGAGACGCATATTAAAAAATGATACGTTTTTAACATTATTAATAATATTATATTAAGTATTAAATAAATACTTTATTTAATAGATAACAGCGAAACATTGTGTATACACGAGCTTCTTATAATATTATAGTACAAGGGACAATCGTTTAAATGTTACGTCTATTGTTATAATTCAATAATTCTACATTTTTTAAGAAAGGTAAAGTAAGAAAATAATGACAATCTTTCTTATTAGAAAATCAACTGCATTTATACGGTCAAAACTTTGGGCAATCTGTTAAAATTTTAGGTTCCTTAGTGTTATAACATAACTTCTTAGCATTTAATTTTTTTTACATTGCGTTTTGAATGGCGAAACTCAACACTGCAGTTTTTCTACCAGAGCGGGTAAAAATAATGAATTCCCTACAGTGGGAATCAAACCTACTATTTTCGCATTTACAATCGTTTACTGTTTTATGGTATTACGATGGCCTTCAAATAAATATTTAAAAAACTCTAAGAAACCAAAGTTGGAGGGAGTTCCTTAGCTACATCTAAACATTTAAACGATCACCTCTCTCATAATTAAAGTATGCAAAAAAAATTACTAATAAAGGAATCAGTATTCAAATATAAATAAATAAAAAACTGTTTCCATATATTACCAATTTAACCATTTCAATACATAGACATACAATTTTCTTTTTGGTTGAGACATAATTTTTTTGGAAAAACAAACTAAAAATAGGGTAAAAAAACGATAAAAGATAACACACCATACTCTACATGTAAATATATTTTTACACTATATACAGTGTTTTTATTTACAAAAGATGAAAATCTTTTTTATATTATGTACATTTATTATTTAAATGTTGACTTAAATTTATATTTAACATTTACATTAAAAAAAAATGTATAAAAATCGAAGGCATGAATGTATGAAGGTTTCACAAAATTTCTGTTTAGCATACATAAATAAAAATGTTTATTATAGTACTCTCTCTACTCTCCACAATAACAACACGACAAACAATGAAAAAAAAAATAGATTCATTCCTCGGAGTGGCGATCGAACCCACAATTACAAAACGGTGTTAAAATACGCAAACTTGTTGAGCATATGTGAGATAGAAAGTCTAAAAAAAGACATTATTTTTTAATCTTGTTTAAAAAAACTCCTAACGAAATAATGCTACAAAGAAAAGAAAGAGCTTATAATAATTATATACTAAAAGACATCTTTCAATTATTCATCATCACAATCACATCATCAATTATTATCACGAAATTACAACAATTTAAAGTTCCATTTTGGTTATTTTTTTTTTCATAAAATTTTGTATGAACGATTACATACATATTTACACAAAAAGCACCAATTTTATTATTATATGGATATATTTCAGTTTTAAACACGAATTAACATTAATTAATAATAATATTATAATGTATAAATTTTCATAATTTTTAATGGAATAATTGTCGCTTATTTATTTTTCTTTGTGGCTTTTTAAGAAAGCTAATCGAGTATCGAGTTTAGTTATAGGCAGAGATCATAAAGTGTTTCCGTTTTTCATTTTGAATTTTAATGTCGGTATTTTATTATTAAATTAATTTATGCACACGAAATGGATTTGCGAGTCGTTTAAAAATTTCATAAATAATTGCGAATCTACAAATATAATATATATATTTTTAGATAGTATTAAGTTTTGGCTTATATCAGAATGACTCAAAACCAATTTCTTTTTCCAATTGTAAAAAGTTGTACTTTTTTGTTCTGTTTTGATTAAAGAATGTGGGTAATTTGAAATGAATAATTTGAATGTGTAATTTAAAAAATGTTTGTCATAAAATGAAGACCACATGATTTCTGTTAACATATAATTCATGTTAGGTTTATTTAAACAGGGCGTTATTTCCTGCCTCTCAAGACTAATCTCTAAAATTGGCTGAGAGCGATTTTAACGCTAAGACTTCTCTACCAACCCTGCTATAAACTTGAGGGAAACTAAAGAGTGTTTTAACTATACCATTCCCATCACACTGCACAATTTCAAAGACATTACATGTTGAGTTGCAGAAATCAACGCTGCTCATTGTCTTGTCATCACTGCGAGGGACTGAAAATATATCATTCCCCTATCGGGACTCGAACCCACACACACGCAATCGTCGTTATATGCGACGACATCACGAATCAGACACAGAATCGACCTCTTTGACTTACTTAGTTATTAATTTTTATTTAGTATTTCCATGTTTATAGGTTTCTCACACCTCATCTCCTAAATCTTGTACGCAGTTCTCAGCAATGGGAACGTATCTGTCGTCTATTTGAACTAGAAGAATACTTTTTTCAACGTGAGATCTGAGTTTAGGATCACGATGGTTTGGCGTCCATTTGTGTACTACCTGAAAAATAGTATAGAGTATTTATCCAAAGCCCATTGAGTCAAACTCTTTCTTCATGAAACTAACTAACTTCATGAAACCAATACGATTTAGTCTCTCATAGCATCATTACAAATTGACAAAGTTTCAAGTATTGATGATCTTAATAATGCCACCCTAAATGAAATTAAGGACGTTGTAGTTTTGCCTCTTTTTCAAAATCTGTTGCCTGGAATTTTTCCCAAAACCTAGAAGATAACATGCATCAAACTAATTTACAAATCTGGAACTAAAGTCTAATTATAATAAAAATCTCTTTTTAGATTATAAAAAACAACATTGTTATATTCTTAGATAACTTATAGAATACACTGTGCAATAGTTAGAACATTTAAATGCGAAATGGTGTTTCCATCAGATCAGTCGGGTCAGGTTTGGTGTGCCACAAGGAACCATTCTAGGACCCACAGTATTTATAATGTACGTAAATGATATTCATATTAATCTTGATGGTGATATAGTTTGCAGATGAAACCGTAATTATGTATGAACGTTCCACATGGCTTGATATATTTAAAAAAGCGTAACGAATGAAGCTATCTCATACTCTCTTCACATTAAACATATCTAAGGTAAAGCAGATGTATTGCTTTTATGAAACAGCTAGCTCCACTCCCACACCAACCTTGTAACTTAAACTTCACACATGTCTTAAACATAACAAATGAAACCGTTCATTCCTTACAAAAACAGATACAGTAAAATACTTAGGAATTCTTTTGGATCAACATTTTAACTTGAAAGCTCATATAAAATCACTTTCAAGACGAGTGTGCAACATCATAAGCATAATGAAGCTACTAAGACAATCAGCTCCACTTAAGACCTTATATAGTGTATACTATGCTATTTGTCTGATTGGTATTTTAAAATCTCATTTGGTTCACCTCGAAAGCTCAACGATCAGTGCTCAAGGTGATGCTAAAGGAACCTTTCGTTACCCAACCGTTAGGCTCTATCCGGAAAAATAACGTCCTTTCTGTATGTCAACTATTTTCTTGAATATGGCACTGCACATGAAACAATTTGCTGCATGCTTTCTTTTGGTAAGTATGAAAAGTAGTTAAAGTTTTTTAATATTAATAAACTTGATTTTTTATTAATTTATTGAACCATTTCTACCATTATGTGGCAAAAATTTATAACACACTTTCTTAAACGATTAAACTTTCATATTATATTATAAAACTAGCTTATATGGTATAAAATGGTATATATTAATAAAAAATAGTAGATTTTCAACTTACAAGTCCATCCATACCAGCGGTGGGCACCCAGGAACCCCAACTACTTCTACCACCGCGTTCCCTTTGCGCCTCGCTCGGCCACAGCACGTCGATACGACGGCCGAGGTTGATACAGTCGTATACTCCCAGCGGTTCAGTTATCACTACTTTACTGCCGACAGTGACCCCACTGGTGTTAGTGGTGGACCCAGTGGTCACTGTTATACCTGGTCAATTTGTAATTTTTATCAATATTACAATAAGAAGTATTTTTTTAATTATTATTAAAAATATATATTATTTAATTTATTGCGTGATAAGTAAAGGAACTCAAACCATCAACTTTGAGGGCTTATGTGTAAATATTTTTTATAGCTTCACGTTTACTTCTTCTAGTTATCGGGATCGCGACCCCGCTCATAACAGGTAACTTGTTAAGTCACAGTTGTATTCCGTGCTGAATGGTGGAACTCAACGTAGCGGTTTGCCTTGTTACCAGGGTCAAACAATCAATTACGCCCAATGATTCTTTTATAACGGTGTTTTAACACCAGATTTTTTATGCTTATCCGCTTTGAAACAAAAACTAAAAACTTACCTCGTCCGGACTCCGAACGGCGTAACCTCGTCTTAGGTGCTGAGCCCTCAGGTTTTTCAATGTATCTTCCAGTCAATTCCCTATAGCTTTCACGTTCGTGTCGAATATCCTTACTTAGTTTGGATAGATCTTTTGATGTGCCTTCGTTTATGAAATATCTGTAAGTTTTTTATTTTATTGAAATTATGCTAATAATGAGTTTTTCTAATGAATTATTATTTTTTATTTACAACCCTAATAATCTACTAATAAAACATAACAAACCCACCTAGTAAATGCAACAACATTCCTATTGGCAATTATTTTGCAGTCCGGCAGAGAGACATCCAGACCTCGTGCCTCTTCCAGCGAGGACCCAGACCCTGATGCTGACTCGCGAGAGGCCTGGGACGCTTGCGAGGAACGGGATCCGGAAACCTGGAAAAAAAAATAGTTTTTTTGTATACCTTAGCGACGTTAGAGAGAGAGAGAGAGAGAGTCAGATATAGTGGACTCATATGTTAAAGAGACATAGATATATATATATACCTTAGCGCTGGCTGCCCTCCGTGGTTGTTCTCGCCACGCGCACTCCCACCCGCTAGTACTCTGTCATATAAAAACAAAAACATGTAAGCCATTTGTCCACGCTATTTCACACTGTATCCCGTATGTAGCAGGGTAGGGTTCCCACTTTTTGACCAATTTTTATAAGATAGAGTGGCGAAACAGAAAGCTTTGCTTTTTTTTCTTACGATAGAGGTGAAAAAGTAATTTATTTCCCAAGTGGGGATCGAACTCACACCCTTTGCTTTTACAGTTAGACGTTGTCTCACTCCGCTTTATAGTCCTTCGACCTAACATATAATCAAGATTTATTTGTCACATGCTGGCGTAATTCAACATCGTCTTTACCTGTCCGTCGTCAGTGAGACGGAGGTCGCAGTGTTCTGGTCTGAGAGTGTCCGACACTGCGAGCAGGCGGAACGAAGCGGGCAAGGCTCTTTCCCGACGGCCGCGGGTTCGACTCCCGGGCTAGGAAATAAAGAAAAACATGTTAATAATAATGTTGTATAGACTGTGTGAATGGGAATGCTACTTAGCAGAAATTAAATATTTTTTGATAAATTTATGAAAAAAATACATCACATCAACACATTTTGCCAACTAACAAACAATTGAATATGTTATAATTATTCAAAACTTAGCTACTAAAAAGTAACGGAAAACATAAGTATCGAACCTGTGTCCTAGCCCTCATATTCCTCTCTCTCCGCACACCGCGTTCCTCCGCCCTCCGTCGAGCCTCCGTGCCCTCCGTCACGTATACCACTGTGGAAAACATATTATAGTATTGAAAATATTTATTTACTAGCGATCCGCTCGCGGCTTCGCCCGCTAAATTATAACACAATTCGCAATTATTTATTTACTAATCTGAAACATTATCATTTTAAAAGTCATATCTATACATTTAAAACGAGCATTTCAGTGTTGTATCTTTTTCATTTATGAACCAATTTAAAAAGTGCCCAACACTCAATGGTAAGGGAAGTTTGCCAAAATATAATAGTGAAAACTACATTTAAATCGGCTCAGCCGTTTTTGAGATTAGGGTGCACAAAAACACAGAAAACAGATTTTTTAGAGGCCGTCGTGGCGCAGTGGCACAAGGGTCCCGCCCGCAAACGCGACGGTTGTGGGTTCGATTTCCACACCACTCAACACGCAATGCCTCCAGAATTCGGCAGAAAGTGGGGAACGGAGTATCTTAATACTGAGGGTCCCTTTGCCGCACACAGCAGGGTAGCTTTTGTGTGCGGGATGCACCGTGAAGCTGAAAAAAAAACATGTGCACAGAAAGTGATGAGTTTTATTATATGTAGACAATTTTATTATATGTAAATTTGGTTCTTTTGACAGATTTATTACATATTAACTTAGAGATAGAAAAGTATTACGAAGTTATTAGCATTTTTAAAGTGTTCACTTGTTATGGAAAGTGTATAAAATACTTAACGCATGCCTTGGTATCGGTTCAACGCAAATTATTATATGCATTCCTGAGAATTTATATTATTTTTATTTTGTCATATTTATCAAGTGTTTTTTTGAGTTTTTTACACATAACAGGGTAAACAGAGTACCTAGAGCTTTGATATATCTTGTAATAAATATATCAAATATTCAGCGGTGCGTGGCGACCGAATTGTTTTACCAACGAGGTTACCTGTACCTTGCTATATGCGGGATACAGCGTGAATCTAAAAAAACTTACCAGAATCCTCCTGAGCTCTTTCATGAGAATGTTCTCGTAGCAATCCCGCTAGCGAAGCGAGTGTGGAAGACGTTGGTTTGCCAGCACTTGATAAACTTCCTCGGGTTCCAGCTGCAAATTAAGAATAACAATATATAGAAATATAAGCATGTTTAAAAGTAAAAAATAAATAAACAAATGACCATTATATTTAGAAACCGTAATTTGATGATAATGTATGACTGTGGTTACACTATAAACAACTTAATATCTACATAGTGCCTCAACTTTCCACTCACCTAACCCACTCCCCTGTGAGGGCCTCCCTCTCTCTGGCGGGGGAGGCCTGGGGGGCGCGCGGCCCGCTTCAGCGGTAGTCGCTTCACACGTCTCGCATGCACCACTAGAACAACCCTCGCCGCAACGACGACGTATACTGAAACATAGATTTATTAATAAACACCACCATCAAAGTCAAGTTTTGAATATGTACCATGAGTGATTAAACTGAAAGACGACACTGTGTGCACTCACCGCCTCCACAGGCGCACGAGCTGGTCCCTGACGGCGGTGACGGTGAGCGGTCCGCCCGCCAGCGCGCACAGCTGCGGGGACGTGTCCGCGTAAGAGGTGGTGAGCGGCGACACGTAGATGGGGTAGCCTATGGGCTGGTCGCACGACGAGTTTATTATGTTGCGCAGTGCCTGGCATCAAAATACTTCATTGTTATCAATACTGTTCAATTGTATTTTTTTTTTGACGTCACCGAAGAAAGAGGGAAAAACTTTCCACTCAATTTTCGAGACTCAAAACCCACTGAGCATTGTATTCTAACCAGAAAGAGGAAATGAAAACATTTCAACCCACTGATAAAATAGAATCAAAGCTAAACCTGTACGCGTCGGATTTATAGCCAAACGTCGTGCCACTACGCCACGGCAAACAAGTTAATAGTTATTAAAAATTATCGGCGTTATCGAACACTTTTAAATATTATGTAATATTATAATATCTACTACTGATATTGATTATCCACCACCACACAACAACAGCCTTATTATTTTTTAATATTTACTTGCTTGATAACTTTAAATTTTATTGTCTATATATATACATTATTTTACATGGAGACTGCTCGAAAACCAAAAAGTGACGAAAAATTAAACAATCAAATTCAACTATCAAGACAACAACCTGCTTAGCATTCTGTATGGACCCCCTCTCCGGGTTTCTGTTCCTCAAGTACACCAATTCCTGCTGCTGCCCTGCCCACAGGCCCCTCACGCATTCGCGGTTCAATTTAATCACGCGGAACCCCAAATGGCGCTTATTGAGCATTATTATTTTGTAGTCGTCGTTACCTTCGTCCATTACGTGGCTGGAATTAAAGGAAATTGTTTAAGAAGCTTTATGGGATCACTTACAAGTCCGTCTGTAATTGCCAATTTGTTTCCAAGCTACTACACTAAATGAGTTTATATTTGTCCCTAAAAACATAATGTAAGTGTAAAGACATAAGTAAATATTGAATCTGCAAACTATATCGTGTGGCATATTAAATAAAAGGGTCTATTGTCGAGATTCCAAATATATTTTACAATATAACAATTTTTACATACAACAAATACTTTCAATTCATACAAACAACGTACAATAACTCACCGTAAAGCCAATAAATGCGGTGCACCACGCAACACATTATACCGCCACGCCGGCGCCGCCTCATGACAAATAACCAAACGTTGCGCGTGCGCCGCAATCGCAGCGTACAGCGCCGCGCTACTACAATACTCCTCGGGGAACATGAAATGATCTTGATGTAGCTTCAACGCCATTCTAACAGCCGGTGCCAGGACTGAATGTAGTAATGCCACGTCAGAGAAAACCCATTCATCTCTCGCGGCGGTTATACGGAAGTCTCCTTTAAATAGAGCATGAAGGCCGTAGAGGAAGAACTCTACGCTTGAAGCGGAGAGATGGTGTGCTGCCGCCAGAGCCCTCCGACCCAAGAGTGACAATGCGAAGCATAGAGTCACTAGAGAACCGTCTCTGGAGGAACCTCGTCTTCGCCATGTGTTTCCACGTCCGCCGTCACGACGAGAACTACAGTGGACTATCCATTCTTGGTATATTGCACAGAATCTGCCCCTGATAAACGGATATATACAGATATTGAAGGCAAAAAGTTGCTATTAAGTAAAACAATCAAATCATACTGTTTTTATTAAAATACAAAATGACTATTTTTTTAGATAACTTATTATATTTATTTAAGGCATATAATATCAATGTAAGCCAATGGCAGTAACAAAAAATAATATAATAAAAGTATCGAGAAAATTATATAAATTCACAATAGAAGTAAATGAATGGCATACTTTGTAATCCCAGAAGCTCTAAAATCGTAATCTTCGTCCAGATTCACATTGAAGATAGGATCCAAATCTACAAAGGACCTTTCACTCATTGGTTTGAGAGCTTCACACAATTCTGGTGACGATAACCACTCTTCTAGCTTACTTGATTGAATCGTATAGTAGATTATGCTCTGAAAAATATACATATTTGCAATTTTAAGTTTAAAATAGTAAAATTTAGGCAATAAAACAGATTTAGCAAACGCGGGTAGTATCGAGAGACCATCATAAAGAATGACAAATTATAGTCAAAAAATTTAATATTTCAAGAGGAAATCTTAAAAAAATTCATAGAGTCCCTGAGAATATTTTGTCGCGTTTTGTGCACAGAACCTGGGTTCAATATATTAATCCCGGAAATAAACAACAATGGATGAAATATTATGGAATCGGTTTTTTGGGGCGATGAGGGAATTATTATAGAGTATTCGGTGAAGGGACCTAATCCACAATCTAATCTACGATCTCAGGGCGGGGGACACTCACCTTTACGTAATAGGTAAGCAGCACCTTCCTGAACTCGAACACCTGCAGCATGGAGACCGCGCTGTTGTCCGTGACGGAGTAGCCCTCCAGCACGTAGCGCGAGGTAGCTAGCTGCCACGCCAGCCACCGCAGCGCCCACCACGCGCCGGGTGAGAGCACGCGCGCGCATACTGACCATGACGAGAAACAACCACCTTCTGGAATGTTCATGGGGTATGACAAATGGTGAGCTAGATAAGAAACAGTCTCAACTAAATGTTTATAGAAATTAACAAACAAAGTGTAAAGAACGACGAGAAGAATATAACAAACAATGGAATGAAAACCATCTACTAATATCAAAAATAAGCACATATTTTATTTAGAGGGAAGATTCCTGAGTAATTGAATTCCTTACAGATGATTATAACCTACACTCAATATTCTACGAACACCTGATGCTCTCCCTGCAGTACTACCTCTGTGGCGACAAAAAAAGGATGCGACGCATTGCACACTGTATCATCTGAATGCGGGTAAGAGAATGCAAGATCAGCGTAAATGAAAGGACATTAGAATGAAGTGGTACATCTGGGAATTGTGTTCATGTACGAAGAAGTCGATGACAGTAGACAATACGCAAGCGGTACGCTTCGATCACCTCGAACCTAACCTTGTGGTAACCTTTTGGTATAGAAAACGTAATATCCAATTCTGCTACTCAACACGCTGTACCTAAAAATAAAATGGGGCATGGAGTATGTTAACATTAGGTTTGTACCTAGTGTTGGCTATAAGGGAAAAATAAAAAATAAATTATACAAGACGATGGAAGCATTTCTTAGAGCATCCAAATTATATATTATATTACCTTTCATTATAATTATAATGAAAGGTAATAAAAATATTTTAAACTTGTTACTATCATAGTGCCGCGGAACAGCGTCCGACTATAAATGCAATGCTTAAATAAATGCAATGCTTGTGGGTTCAATACAGACTGGAACGAATTAGTTATTTTCACCTGCTCGCTCTAATAACAAGACAAAGCGCAGTGTTGAATTTTGCCATTCAACAAATTTCGTGCGTGGAGAGTGGAGTGTGTTAATACTTACGGTTATCAGTTTGCCTTATTATATACAGAGCAAAAAACACTGTTCTTAATAGATTTTAAATCTGTATCAAAATCAACGGCATTTTTTCCCCTTTATATTGTTTAAAATTCAAATAACGTTTTAATGAACATTGCCTCACCACTCAACTCCTCGGGTCCCTCACTAATGGCCTCCACTTCTCTCTGCTGGCAGTACGTCCCTCTGAACTCAAGACCTCTAAGTTGAAAGGAAACTAGACCGTTGCCCATTTCCACAATGTGGACTAGACAGTTTAAATAGTCCGATGCTAGCACTGAAAAATATTAATATAAGTTATTAAATTTATTTGTTTGTTTGTGTTGGTTTCACGCTGTAGCGCGCAAATAGTGGCGGAGACTGAACGAATCTGGGAAGTGTTAAGTCCTTCTTTCCCATCAAGACATTACATCCCCATTTTCCGCCGAGTACTCTAGACATGGCGTATTCGTTACCAGAGCGAGGAAATGAAAATATTAAAAAAAAATTACATCGAAGACATATACGAAAAACTATTATTGGAGGTATTAATCAATATAACAGAAGACAAAACAACGATTAAAACGCTTCATTTGTCTGCCTGCCTTTTTAAATTTTTTAGATTAAATTATAGATAACGTAACAGACTAGCAAATGAATAATTGTGTCGTTCAAGTGGGCGAAGCGGCGAGCGGTTAAATAGTTTTTAAAAATATTTTTAGACATTATTAAATTAAAAGATTAGTAACCGAAACAATCTCCTTGTTGCACTTGTCCCCATCGCCCCAGCATCAGGTCGCCGCAGAGGTAGTGCTGCAGGGAGCGCGTCAGGTGTTCGTAGAATATAGAGTTTAGGTTGTTATCATCTGTAAGTGATTCAATTACTTAATCATCCCTATTTCCCCCAATATCCCATTTAAAATAATTTGAAAGATAGTGACGTAGAGTAGACTACAATAGTTTTTTTTTAATTAACAAATAATTTTAGTTCAACTATATATAATATGTATATAATTATATCTACTAATATTTAAAATAAATACGATTTTGCAAAACAAATCAACACATCAATAGTTTTAAAGTTATAAAAACGAAATAGAAGCAGCTGTGACAAAGCACTGAGTCTTCAGGTAAAATGTTTTTTTTCCAGAGTCTCGTTCTGATAACAAGATAAAGTGTGGTGTTGGCATTTTTTTTCTTTTTTTTTTATGGGAGAGAACAATGCAAACGAGCGCTCGGGTCACCTGATGGTAAGTGATCACCGCCGCCCACGACCCCATGCAACACCAGAGGAGCTACAGGTGCGTTGCCGGCCTTTAAGGTGGAGGATCTTGGGCGCCGGGGCCCAGCATTACCCAATGCGAAACGCAGTGGCACGAGCCACTACTTCACGCCGGTTTCAACATAAATAAATATTTTCTTTCCTCGAGTGGGAATCGAACCCACAACCAATCCATTTTAAACCACTGCACCACGACCGGCCTCGTTGACTTCTGCCATTCCTAATATCTCGAAAACTTGATCATACTTTGAGAACGGAGTATCTAAATACAAAGTTCCCTCTGCATACCCTGCTATATATGGGACATAGCCAAAAAAATGAGACAAGAAAAAACGAACCTGCACCCAGATTCCTTTCCAGCTGTGATGATAATCTAGTGTTACTCTGATCCACTCGCTTTGTATTATAGTCACGCTCCCAGAACTTTACTGGACGCACATATGACGTCATGAATATTGCACTACCTGTAATATGAATCATTATATATTTATTTATTTTAAATAACATTCCTAAGTGTGGTTTCAAACGGGCTCGAATCAGAACTTTTTTTTTACCGTTCAAGACTACAAATGCTCATCGCCAATTAACCCACATGTGCTCTATGTTGATTTCTCATACATTACATACATTACATACATTTCCTGTGACGAGGCAAAGCGCGGTGTTGAGTTCTGTTACGCAACACGCGGAAGACCTACCCAAAGCGGGGGTGAGCGGTGAGGACAGCAGCGCAGAGAGCGCAGCCTGTAGGAACAGCATGGCGGAGTGCGGGACAGAGAATGGCTGCGCGAAGGCGTGGAAGGCGCTGCCCCACGTGATCTGCCATGGCGCTATGTACGTCACCACGAACTGGATCTGGGGGCCGGAAAGAGACCAGTATTGACGACTTCAAACCGGTATTAATCAGTTCAAATGGTATTACCGTTATAATGAAAGTTTTATTTATCATGGACTATACAACGTAGGATACCGTTTTCGTCGTCTTCGAAGAAACACTTCATTGGAGAGCGGATTGATCTGACACATTATTTTTTAAATATTGTGGTATTTTATATTATAGATTTTTTCCTATCTGAGTATCTACCTAATTGTTATATTAAAGAAAAAGTTTTAGATAAATTGTAACCTATATATTACTCTGATATATAAGCTGTATTACTGTAATGTTACAACTAAGCCCGAACAGTAGTTTTTGGGTGAAAGTAAAACAAATATCCATCTTTAAAAGCTTTCACAAGCATAGTATTTGTAGGAATTGACCTTATTTTAGTTCCTAAAAATATAAAAAGTCTTACCTTTAGCAAAAACTCGTAAACTTTACTAAACACAATGGCCATCAAGAAGTAGTCTACTAAGAATGTTTCCGAAACCTTCTGCGTGCTGAGGTCTCTTTGGAAGAGCAGAACTGCGAATACTACGATTAAATATTGCGTGTCTGTTTCTGAATAGGCGTTTCTTAGACCTGGGCAATGAAAATATAAAAATAAATAATAATTGAGGCCGTCGTGGCGCAGTGGCACAAGGGTGCCGCCCGCAAACGCGATGGTTGTGGGTTCGATTCTCACTCGAGGAAGTGAAATATTTCTTTACGTTTATACTTCCATTTTTCTTCGCTCTGGTGTCGAAGCAAAGCGCGGCGTTGAGTTCTGCCACTCAACACGCAATGCCTCCAGGATTCGGCAGAAAGTGGGGAACGGAATGTCTTGACACCGTGGTTCCCTCTGCCTACATTACATAAGAGGTAATGGTTATAGGTTCAACGAGGAAGATAAAACAAGTGAATTATAGAAAAAAGGAAAAAAACAGACTGTTTAAATTAAATTAATATATCCAATAATGCTCGCGCCAGGCATCGCCGCAATCTGGTAACAATAACAGTTTACACTGTATCCTGCCCAAACCAGAGAAAATATATCAAGACACTCTGCTCCTAATCTACCTCCCAATATTTAACATATTACATGTTGAGTGACGGGACTTAGCGCTGCGCTCTATCAGCCGTATACATCACAGTCGGGCTATCTTAGCACTACAACCGTAAAACACCATAAAAAAATAACAAAAACAATGGCAAAAACTAACTTTTAAGCGCACAAACGCATATAATAAGCGCGCCGATGGCGTCCCCGTACTTGTCGGCGACGGCGGGCGCGTCCTGCGCGACGGCCGCCACCACCACCGCCGGGTATAACACGTTGCGTTCCAGGAAACAGAGGTAAACGAATATCTGTCAATGGAGGGTTTGTGAAATACATAAGATTTAAAAATAGTATCGAAGTAAGTAAAGTAAGATTTTCTTAGGGCATTGTTCATTCGAGAAAGAAATTATTAAAAGTGAGAAAAAATCAAATCTGCGCAGTAATTTAGAGTTAAGTTCAGGCCGGTTACAACCTGTCGACCGTAGGAAACGATAATTTTAGATATGTTACTTAATTTAAGAATATCCAATATATAAATTAATCAATACATTATTAAACTATTAAGTCACTTACCCTTTCAAAGTACATAAGCTTGGCGGGCTCGGTGACCTCAAACTGCGCGTGCTCGTGCTGCTTCAGCACCGGCCCCGCAAGGCACAACCACGGCTGCTGTTTGCGTAACTGCGGCGTTATGTAGTGCAGGAACCAGCCTAGCGTGCCTGCTATTATCCAGAGCACCTGGAACACCACAAAAACAAATTTACAATAGTTTTTAATCGTTTTCTTTTTGTGGGAAGTGGTGGACACTAACCTGCACTTAGAACACCACCTAGAAATGGACACTTAAAAGTTCATTTTTATATATATTTTTTAGTAATATGTAGTGGAGGAGTTCAGCCTTTTATCTGGCGAACTGCAAATAAGGACTTGAAAAATATAGAGAACTAAAAGGCGAAACGGTCTATTTTCTATTTTGTGTCCGAATTAGACAATTAACTAAAATAGAAATAATAAATAAAAATAGAAATAATAACTAAATAATAAATGTCCATTTAAAATAAGACACTGTCTTGAAAGGTTGGTTGGGTGTGGATCTATAAAACATTTTTATTTTACGTCTCGCTTTTTGCAGAGTATAATATTTTTTAATTGTTGGCGACAATGGCATAATAATCGTTACAATAAAAATAAAAAAGCAACCATAGTAATATTAAAAAATGCATTACCGTATTTAACTGTGGCCGCAGCGTTGTGAAAACCGTTGTACAATGTAATCCAAAAACGAACAGCCCAAGAAATGTGCACACTATGAGATCATTCTTTAATCTGGCGTTAACTGTCGCTTGCAGTTTCTTGGGCAAGGGATCTTCCATATCCTCATCAGCTTTTTCAAAATCCTGTTTATGTGCATTTGAATTTAATGTATTAGAATCTTTACTCTTCTCCTCAGTTTCCGTAGGAGCTTCTGATCTATCAGCTTTGAGGGATGTCGTTGAATTCATTGTATCACCCCTTGGATCCATCTTGAGTGACGTTATACTTGAAGTTTGTGATCGTTTCTGAGATCTTGCTATATTGGTTTCTGAACTAAAATTTATTTTAGACGTAGAACTGCCCATTGAATTTTGTTTTGAAATGTTGCTTTCTGAATTGTTTTTCTTTTGATCACCTAAAGCATTAGGATCGGTTTTTTCTGCCTCTGGTGGCTCCGGGCTCTGTACGGCGTATAGCTCCGGTGGTAACAAGTGCTTCTTAATTAAATTCCAAATGAGAGTATAATCACTTGCGCTCCTACTTAAATGATAGGCTATAGGAACCAGGAGGCCGCAGAATATGGAGAATAAAATGTTATGTTTTTGGTGTTGAGTTTTCTTTCCTTCTACAAGCCCACTATAAGCAAAACCGTATAACACCCCAATAGCCGCAATAGATCGCACAACGCAGTACACAGCCGCACTTAAACTACTCGTCGCATTTCCACCGAATATATGCATATCTATCTGTTCCAATAGATACATTAGGAACGTATTCACTTGGGGAAATAATCCTAAGCTAAAAGCTAAAGGAAAAAATAGTAGAAATTTCGAAAGAATTTCTTGTATCACATATAAAAAATCGTGTTCCTTAAACTCAAATCCGTATATAGTTAAAGGCTTAACTTCGTCAGTACTACGTTTAGTTCTCATGAAACTTTCTTCAGGTGATTCAAATTCTTGTAATTGTGTATTTACTGCACATAATATGGCTGTACAAAGACAAAAGTAAACGGGCCGTGAAAAGAGCACCATTTTGTTAAAACCATGTACTGGCGATGCTGAGTCAGGTTGAACACTTTTTAGTAATGAATATTGACTTCCGGCCATTATGAAGCAAAACCAAAACGCGTATATGTCTCTATAAAATCCTAGATTCAGGACCATCGAGCCGAGCGCAGCCACCGCGACCGCTAGCATTATTGACACAAAAGTCTCCTTAAACGTTAGATTCCTATCAAAGAGAGCCATTAACTTCAATCTATCCATAGTTACTTTGATTTCTAAGCATTTGAAAAACTTAAATTTGTAATACTTTTTCGTTTTAGTTGCCGGTTTCTCTATATTTTCCGCTAATTTATTCCATTTATTTCTCATCTGCATATCAATACTTTCTTCTCCAATCGAGGGCATTAGACTAGGTATGTGAGTCGAAGTATTTTCTGCTTGCTGAGCTTGTTGTTGCGCTCTTTGCTGACTCATTAGAAAATTGATATGCATGCTTGGCAGTCCCATTCTGGACTGCCTTTCAGCCTCTATCTGCTCTAACAAACTATCAGTCACGTAAGCCACAGGAGACCTAGGTTGATCTGTATGTGAAATGGTACCCCCCTCGAAAACGTAGAAACGTTTATTTGAACTATTAGTATTAATAGGAACCACTGTGGATACGTTATTATTACTCGATAGTAACGGATTATTGCTCCCTTGATTCGAAGAGCTTTGGTCTATGCTATCGCCTCGTTTTGTTTTTGGTACATTTTCAGTATTTGCAACTTCGGACTCTAATGAACCGCAACTACATTCACCGGTTGTTTCTTGAGAATTATCGGGGTTTTCAGATTTAAGAGCTACACTTTTGGTCCCCTCCTCTTTATCTGGTAGTGAGATAGGTTGAAGTTGAGTTCTGCCGGTGCTGTTTTTGTCAAACGTATATGACATCCAGTTACCGTATTCGTCCATAAAACAGTGGATAGCACCATCTGTAGTATCATCAAAGGACGTTGCAAAATGCACATTGTTTGCATTAGGGTTATCTGATGAAGGTGGCTTATCCTTTTTGTCCGTTGCGTTTTGTGCCGGCGGATTATTACGTTGGCGTGTTGAACGTTTAATTTTTCTAATTCGGTTTCTATGATTGCGATCCATTAAAGGTCTTAATCTTTGACCCTCTTCTGGCACTTGGCCCTCTGGGGGTGGTTGATTATTATCAGGTACACAACAGGGCACAAAATCTACCCTTGAGTTCAGAAAAGCGGCTAGCAAAGGCATAGAAGTTGGCAGTAAAGTGTTAGTGGACGTTTGTGCGACCTCCTCTATTGATCTTTTTCTCGTTTTGTGCAAACTGTCCCTTTCACCCCTTATACTTTGTCTATGACTTCTTGATCTCTCATCTCTGTTGGGAGGAGGCATTACGACTGTATTCGCATTTGTAGCCGCAAAAAGACATTCCAAGCCTTGGACTAAAGCAGCTTGTGCCTCAACAGCATCCATTAATATTCTATGTTCAGTCTGATTTTCATCTTTTTCTTTCTTCGAATCTTTCACCTTATTCTCTTTTTGGGAGGAAGCCCGTGATCGAGCTAAATGTTTAATTTGTTTTGGTATAGCTCCTAAGTTTTTTGGTACATTTGATGACGACTCGCCTAAGGCGTTAGCTAATTTTTGGCATAAAACTTCTTCAGGGCCTAAACTTGATTCAGCACCACAATCAGTTTTCAATTCAGACTTTTCTTCAAACAGCCAATCTAAGCTGTAGACACTTCTTTCATCAGCACTTTTACTATCACACGTTAGTTGTGACTCTTCAGTCTCTGGTGCATTATTTCTGTCATCTTTAGTATCGTCCTCGGGTCGGTCTAATTCGCTACTACTGCTGCTAGTGTTCGATATATCGTGGTCCCAAAGTTTCTTTTCTATTGGTTTTTTCTCTTCCGGGGGTTTTTCAGTGGCATCGCCATTTTCATTTGACTCTAAGCTCGATTTTTCAATAAGTAAGTCTTTCGAACTCGCACTAGCTTTATCAAAATAATCGCTACCTGGGTTAAATTTACAATCACAGGGATTAATGGGTTTATCTAATTTGGGTTCAGTTTTGCCTTTTTTTAGTCTTACCGGCTTTGATTTTTCATTTGGACACTCTGAGGCAGTTTTTGTAGTTAGATGATTTTCACAACAATGTTTTTTGCATTCAGTTTGACTTTTTATTCGAACCATTCTAATTTCATTAACTTTATCAAGTAAAGGTGATCTGGAGCCATTTGCTTCAAAATCTGAGTCACTAGACCGTATCACAGGAGACTGTTCTCCATCCCAATCAAACCCACGGAATTGTTTTTCATCTTCGTATTCACTATAACTTTCACCGCTCGAATCTAGATCAGTCTCTTTTTGAGATGTTTGCATCTCATCCGATATCTCTGCTATAGGATAAACTATTTCTGATCCGTACGTGAGATATGGATAACTGCATCCTTCACCAGACTCGTTTTTAGGATATAAGTTTAAATGGGGACCGCGCGTAAGACACTTGCTCGGGGGAGGGATAACTGCACTTTTAGGATTTTTCAGCACTTGACCCCCAATTGTTTCAGCACTATTAGGATGAGGTGATAAGTTCGAAACACTGGGAGGCGGACAACCTATTTCCAAAGCCGCACTTTTTATCCTTCTCACACCAGGACTTTTCCCTTTACTTATATCTGTATCACCCACTGGGGCCTCAGATTTCACCATCATATATTCCCCCAATTCTACGCTCGCGAAGAACCCTGTATCGGCATTATTAGAATGTCTTCTCATATGAGAAACGAGCTGTGCCGTCGAATTAAGTAACGGCAATTGTATTGTTGACATTGTTGAATTTGAGTTTCGTCGCATGTTTGATGACTGAGCTGTAGCAAGTGCCATGGCTGATTTAGTACAGCTTTCGTCGTGATAATTATTATATCTCCTTCTTTGCGCTGTTCTCTTTTTAGGCGAGGGTGGTCCCACATTTGGTTCTGAATTATCTTTCGAATCTGAGCTCAGTTGTCTTGCAAACTTTGACTGATAAGGTTCTCCGGCTGCTTCACTCCCATCTAAGTAGAGCCACTCTTTAAAAAAGTCCCTGTTATTCGATCCCCGTCTATGAGGACACTCGTGAAATCGTCTACTGACTTTTGCAAAAGGACCATCGTCTATTAACACATTCACTGGGATAATACTATCTACCCTGGGATTTCTGGACTCTTCGACTATTAATTCATCAATACGTCCGTGCCCTCTTTTCGTTTTAGTTCTCTGTTCTCTTCTGTGGCCGCATTTGGATCTTTCTCGAACTCTTGTTGGACGGGGCTTGGGAGGTTCTACGACCTCAGTAGGTTGAACAACGCACAGATCGGACTTGGTGGTTGCTATTGGTACATTTGGCATCACAGACATACCACTATCTTCTATACTGGATTCCGAACTATCTTTCCGATGGACATCAACTTTCAAATCTGTAAATAATACAAAATAAAACATGTATTATTTACTTTATATACATATTAGTTAAAATAGTGTTTCGTTTATATTCCATCAAGATATCTAATATAGATTTAACAAAACCTATCCAAAAATTGCTTCGAGAAAAAAAGTGTCCAAGCAAATAATCTTAAATTTATACAATCAATAAAAAAAAATATAGCATACCTATAGTACTGTTATTAGGCTTGTGGTACTCCAGCGAGGTTATAGAGTCGTTGTCGCTCTGCGTCGCGGCCGCGCCCATGGTCCGCATCTCCATACCCTCCTCCGGCCTGTGAGACGACAACAAACTAAACGATCGTAAATATATATGTCTACTAAGCACACGAAACAATCATTAAATACATACAAAGTTAAATTTACAGAATGCTATGTGTTGTTTTGCAGCATCATCATCATCAATTTTTTAAATTAAATTATATAGTAATGATAAAAAAACAGTTAAGATATAATAAAAACTTTGGACATTAATTTTTTAAGGATGAAACAATGAACACTGATAACGTGCAACATTGTGGCGTAATAGGACAATGTCTAATATTAAGTGATGGTTGTGAATTCGATTCTAATTTGAAGAATAATTATATTTAAATTACTTACATTGGGTTTTTCCATTTAACAAAAGATAATTAGATATTGGATAAGATGTAAGTGGATAGCGCAGTTTTCTAATACTAGGTTTATAATGAAAGAAAATAATAAGTTTAAAAAATTGCGGGCCAAATAAATGTCTTTAGTATTAAAATAAACAAAAAACACTAGATTCAGGCTTCCTGTATACTCTGCAACTACTAGCTAAAGCAAAGCTACTACTTACGCGGTATTCTCATTACAGTTGCCGGCTTCATCTGTTGAGTTTACTACGATGAGTTCGTTCGTATCGTACATATGGTGAAGTCCGTGGTTAATCAGTTTTAAGGTGGTGAAGAGAAGGGCCACTAAGGCACAATAAACCAACCAACCGAGGCTCGCTGGAGGGAAATACTGTAAAACAATAATAATATATCAATATATAACTATATTACGGTGTATGATATTAGTCATAGAGTAAAAAATATCGCCATTAATTTCAAATAATAGCGGACGACCGTAGTAACGTAGCCGCACAGCGACAGACGGTCAACGCGATGATTGTGCATTCGATTCCCACTCAGGGCAATAAATTACTTTATTTCCCACTGTGGTAAGGATCATTCATCAAAGCACGATATTAAGTTCCGCCTGTGATAAAAAAATTTTTCCAAAATTGGGAGGTTATATTTCTCTTGGTAGTCATATAATTTGAACACTGCTATTAATGTTTATAATGCGAAAATAAAAAAAGAAATATTTTAATTAAATTTAAACAACTCTTGTATTGAATCTGTAGCACATCCACACCCTTTTGCCACTGTGGCAAACCACTTTCAATAAACCCTTCAGCTTTATAATATTAATATAGATAACTGTAATTAAGATTGGTCTCAGACCTAGTGACCCAACTATGGTCAGCATACACCAAGTAATAATACAAATTACAAAATACAATGTTATTATTATAAATGAATATTTTGCATATATTTATCAACTTTTATCTTCATTGCTGATATGTTCAACTACGAACAATATATTAAAGAGAAAGATACTATGTTGATATTTACCCATGATTTTACAACATGATATAAATTTTTTTGCTTCTCGCTGTATCCCGGTAGGCAGACAATCTAGTGTTCAAATTCAAAATATTCTTTATTCAAATAGACTATGAGCATATTATAAAAGTTATCAATAATTTAGATACTCTATTCTCCTCTTTCCACTCAATATGAATATTGAGACATTATGTTGTGTTTTGATGATTTGTCTATGTATTTTTATTTTAATTACTTTGTAACAATTTTATGAGGCCGTCGTGGCGCAGTGGCACAAAGGTGCCGTCTGTAAACGCGACGGTTGTGGGTTCGATTACCACTCGAGGAAGTGAAATATTTCTTTACATTTATATTTCCAATTTTTTTCAATTTACACTTTATATTTCTGGTGTTGAGGCAAAGCGCGGCGTTGAGTTCTGTCTCTCAGCATGCAATGCCTCCAGAATTCGGCAGAAAGTGGGGAACAGAGTGTGTTAACACCGAGGTTTCCTCTGCCTACCCTGCTGTGTATGTACGGATACAGCGTGAAGCTGAAGAAGAAGAATAAATTTATCCACACATAGTAGTACAAAAGTTATCAAATTTTTCGTACTCTTTATTTAACTCTTATTAGATTGCTCAATGCTTCTCCAGTATGGTTGCCAATTTACAAAAATCTTGATAAATGTATCGAGACAGTTCAACACAATTTTTTAAACTTAGTATCTTGGAAGCTTCACTGGCCTCTACCTAGCTTCTCACATGATACTCACCAAATTACTAGTTTCCTAAATCTGAGTTTCATATTGTATACCACAGATTATGCAGAATAAATTTATAGTACAAATTAATGTAACTACCAAAATCATAAAAATCTTATCATTTGACTATTGACAATTGCCATTACTACATTTTGTATTGTACACAAACAAACAGGATATCAACAATATAAGTGACAAATCACATTATACTTTTATTGGTATTTTCTAAAGACTTGAAAATAATAGAAAAGTAATAGACAATGAAAATAATATTTTTTAGCAAGCAGTGTATAAAGCACAATTGATAATGATTAATTTGTTTTTCTTATCTTGTGTGTCATATAATAATACAAAGGTATAGGAAACTTTTGATCAGCAGTATAAATGCTAGTTTTTTTTATGTCATTTTAATTTTATAAGCAATGCTTAGGCAGTTATGTAAAAAAATAATAAATATCTAAATTGTTATATTCTCATATCACTACTTGGATGTAGATTTCTCACCTATTAAATAATATTTATTTATTACATTTTATTATAAGAACAGGTTAGCTGACAATGTCAAGCCATACCTTTCTTTCAGGGCAATGACTTAGTCACAATTCACTGAGTATTTACCTGTTTAGCTAATCAAAGTATAATAACATTGTGACCTGATTTCATGACATTATAAACCTTAACCTATAAACACAGAGCTATATTAAAATTGACTTACCAAATAAACAGAAAAAGGTAGGCATAGCAGAAATAGCCATATATACAAATGTACTGTGTTGCAAAATAAATTTTGATGGGGATCGTAAAACCAACCACCAGTCAACGATGCCCATATACCCTGACGTAGTATTTCTAAGATTTGCGAGCCCATCTTACACTATGTCCACATTTCCGTCTAATTTACACTTCACCCACTTAACACAATGTTCGAATAATTTTATGCACATTTCACATCAGCTAATATTCAAATACAAGTGCAAGTATTTTTTCCCTGCCATTTTGGACGACAGTGTGAGTGTACACAGGAAAACAGTCTTTATAAACATCGATTGTTTCAGGCATGCACACTTCATGTGAATTAACTGATAAATTATAATACATATATAACAATTAAAACCAGATAAAGCATTATTAATATTAGTTTAATATTTCACTTAGTTAATAAATAATAGAATTAGGATTTATAGAAACAACTATCGATATTTGACACTTTAGTTACGATCAAAGTTTGACATATTACACAAATGTTGCCAGTAAATAATTCGCTTTAATGAGTAGAATATTTAAAAAACGGTATTACACTTTATTTTATATTGCAGACATCCCTAGTGACTGTTTGAGATGAAGGCGCAATTTTGAGTATTTTTAAAATAAACTCACTTGCGCGTTGAGTATTCAGTGCTCACTTGTGTTTTGCGAACGCTTAAGCGGAATGGTTACATTGACTATTTTGTTGTGTAAACAGTGTTATAATATCGTTCATTAATCATGGCTGACATAGAAAAACTCTTAAAACAAGCAGCAATGCAGATCGGGGCCGGTGGAAGCGCTGGCTTCATAGAAGTTTGTATAATGCATCCTCTAGATCTCGTTAAAACAAGACTACAGCTGCAAGCTACAAAATCATCTCTACAAAGTTCGAGTTCGAGTCATTATTATAATGGGATAATTGATTGTATGAAGAAGATGTACAGATATGAAGGCTTGACGTCATTTTGGAAAGGAATTTTGCCTCCTATTTTAGCGGAAACACCGAAACGAGCTGTAAAATTTGCGACTTTTGAACAATATAAGAAATTATTTTTGTTTGGCTCCAGCTCACCTACTCCACTTGTAAGTATTTATATTAATTATTGTACGAGCACTCGTATATAGATATTAAATTCATATTAAATAAGATTCACGCAGTATCCCGCACACAGCAGGGTAGGCAGCGGGAACATAATGTTAAGAAACTCTGTTCCCCGCTTTCCGCCGATTTTTGGAGGCATTGCGTGTTGAGTGGCGGAACTCAACGCCGCTCCTTGCCTCGACATCAAAGCGAAGAAATGAAAATTTAAAGTTAAATAAATATTTAACTTCCTCGAGTGGAGATAAAACCTGATTTTTTTTTACTTTTTAAATATGATATAATATTCGTTTTAAATATGCGTTGTATAGTTGACTTTAGTTTAATAATAAAAGAACTGAGTTTTTTTATAGTAAAATTTTTATTTGACGTAGATTTATTTGTACAAATTCGTGATAAGGGATAATAATAGCGATAGCAAATTATAATATTTATAATATATTTTTAATGAAATGTACAATGTTGATGTTTTAAAGTTGAGTTCGATTATGATTTTAACCCAGTTTGTGTGACATTGACCGAATGCGATGATTGTGAGTTCAATTCTCGCGCCTGGGAAACAAGAAAAGTTATATGCATATAATATTCTATATACATAGTATTTCTTTTATGTGACTTAATTATTTAATTTAAAAACAGTATGTAGATTCTTTACCCAATTCACCTTGACTCTACAACTTATGACAGTGAACCAATTTTTTATTATTTTACAGACTTTCGCGTTAGCAGGCTTAGGTTCGGGTGTTACTGAAGCAATTTTAGTCAATCCATTCGAAGTGGTCAAGGTGACACTTCAATCAAACAGGGCCTTGGCAACTCAAGTACCGAGCACTTGGTCAGTTACACGACAAATAGTTCGAGAAAATGGCCTAGGATTCAGAGGACTCAATAAAGGTCTAACAGCGACGATAGCTAGGAATGGAATATTTAATATGGTGTATTTTGGATTCTATCACAGCGTTAAGGGATATTTACCGGAATATGAGGTGACTAAATTTATGTTATGAGCCATTTTTTAAGTCTAGATTCTAGAACTATATACATATTTGCGGTACAAAACGCATATATTCTTTATCTTCACACAATTTTGTTAGTGTGTTGGATAGTCAAAAACAATATACTTTGTTTTCTTATAACTTTGTTTTCGATTTTCGGTCCGTTTTAGAGATTTAGAGAAGACTTTAAATGACAAAATCTTCCTTATGTCATAACGTAATATATTAGTACCTTAACTGTAGTTTATCTAAAAATTGGCCGAGAACTCTTGAACGCGGTACTACGATAAATATTATACAGTATATAGTCTTATTTACAAGTATACTTAAATAATCCCAAAGGAACTAAGGTTTATATTTATTGAATTTGATCTTTAGCAATGACATATGTGACCCATATCCAGTTCTACTGCTCTGACGAGGGCTGTGTAGTAATTTCTATAAGCCCCGAATTTGCCGTTTTAGGGTATGTAAAGGCACATGAACATTCGGGGCTTAGTTAGAAAACAAAACAATTTCAGCCATATTTCATAATAAATAATAAATTTAATCATTGTTATATTTGTATTTACAACAGTTTACATTATATTCTGTCACTGATAAAAACTTGCAAAGTACTCTAAAGAAAGAAGCTGTTTGTTTTAAGATAGCGTTATCGTTGTTGAGATACTTTAACAGATTATTTTAAGTTTCACGTTCATTTCAAAATATTATGCATTTTTCCGCTAGAGATATTTTTAGTGATAATAGACAGTTAAAATAGTTGCAGATACAAAAAATGTGTTTATTATTGTGCTCGATGGGTTCTCTCTAAAAACTTTAAAAACAATGATTTTGCGGATAAATGGAATAAAACATCAAAGGGTGAAAGCTTATCGGGAAAAAATGAAGTGAAGCTGTGAAGTATCACTACATTCTCCAGCAGATACTATTTATAAAATGAAGTACGAGTATAGAGATTTTTTATATAAGAATTTAACACAATGACATCACAATAAACTAATATTAAAATTGATAGAAAATTGCGTAATATTACAAATTTACTATTTTATTACAGGATCCTTTACTAGAGTTTGGTCGAAAAGTGGCCATTGGTTTCACGTCGGGAGTCCTAGGCTCATGTGTAAATATTCCGTTTGATGTGGCAAAGAGTAGAATTCAAGGTCCACAACCAACGCCAGGTTCCATAAAGTATAGCTCTACTACCGGAGCGATTGCTTTAGTGTATAAAGAAGAAGGGTAAGTGTTGATATACTATACGACGAGACGAGAGAGATGGACACGACAGTCCATTTCTATTTCTTATATGCTAGTGACATATATTTATCAAGATTTGTAAAAATATAAATTTTCCCCTACATTTTGTGTAAGAAATGTCGATTTTGTATGATATTTAACGCTTTAAAATTATCCATTGAACATTGTACAAAACCGTACTTTTAGCGTGGCGCCGTGCCAAGGACTGACACACTCGTAGTATCCGATGGTTACTTGTTTAGATATTGATAGTTAATAACTACTAGTTTTTACTTTTATTATTATACTTTAAAAAAATATATGTAAATGAATGCTCCTTAAAATATAATATTCTTATACAACGTCTATTACATTTATGGGGACTACTTACGCAAAAGAGAAAATACACTGGTTCTCCACACCTCCTATTTTAAACTGGATGGAACACATTATTTTACTTCGACAACTTTAGATGAGGCAACAAAATATAAATATTTACTTTCCCTACTTAGTAATAAACAATATATTTACGTATATTTGTTTATTTAAATATTTAATTTAAATGTATTTAATATGTATTTAATTGTGTAGTATAAGAAATTTACGTGTGCAAGAGACAGTTTTCAGAATTCATGGTTTTACCTTTATGATAAACAAAATATTTGGATATTATCCAACATTTCGTAATGCGACTTCATGAAAAATAAAGATAAATATTTTATTTTTAAATATCTCGTTAAAAGATTCTATGTCGTTGACCGGTCACTTAAATAAATTTAAAATTCATTTTTACTTGAGTAAAGTGCATTTTGTTCTTGATAAGTTTCGTTCTCCAACATAATTTTTAGTGTTCTGTCGTCCGTTATCAAGGGGTAAAAGTAGACCCCTCCTCTATTACTGACATTCTGCTGTCCGTCCGTCCATCCGATTGACTGTTGCTTCGTCTATCACAAGGCTTTATCTCATGAACGGTAATAGGCAGATGACACTTTTATAGATGATGTATGTTGTCTCCTATTGTGTAATATATTCTCTTATTCCCCCGTACAATCTCCTTCGTGTGTTCTCCATACAACAAGGTGACATTGGCGAAGTAATTTGTGCTCATCTGGCTCGAAGCGCCATAAATTAAGAACTGAACTGATAGATTTATTTTTTATTTATAACGGTAATAGTTAGATGCTAACTATACAACAATCGTGATTTTTTCCCGTTTTCGTTTTTGATACGGAACCTCTCGTGCGTTAGTACGACTCACACTTGGCTTTGTGTTTTATATAAATGAGCAAATATCGACCGCACATTTTAATGTAATAATTATCCATATAAAATATATGAATATACTCTCAAATGGGATTAAAAATACATACATATATCCCCGTCTTGAGAATGATTATCTTCTTATGTGTCTGCCTGTACTCGTAGTACTGTATAAATTATATATGTATTTAGGTTGACGTACCATACCGTGTTTACTTCCACATATCTCCCACATTTACCGACGATAAAGTTATCTCCTCTTTTTGCCCATATTTCATACATTGTATTTTGAGTTGAGGAACCGACACCACGTTATATCCTCTCAACTGCGCCACGGTAGCGCCATACAATTATTTGCACATATGTATCTATTATTAGAAGACAAAGTCAATGATCTTAATCACTTCTATGTTTATACGTTGTTAATTGCTATATTTATTAATGATTGATTAGTCCAAACTTCACTTCATGCATTCACACATACAATTTCGATATAATTTAAACATTTGGTACCATTGAATTGCTTTTAAAGATTTTCTAAAACACCATTACTTAGGATTATAGATAAAAGGAATCAACAAACAAGTAGCTAACATATCAAGCTTAGAACGTACAACTTAAATATTTAATGCAAAGGAAAGAGTTTTAAAAAAGTTTAACTTTTTTTATATGTTTTGGAATGTAGTATGTTTTATATATTATAGCTTCATAAAATATAAATATTAATTAAAATTTCAGATTCCGTGCACTGTACAAAGGATTACTGCCGAAAGTATTAAGACTAGGACCAGGAGGTGCAATTATGTTGGTGGTCTACGATTATGTTTATCATTTCTTAGAAAATAAATTTCAAGATAAACGACATTTATAATCTATTAACGATGTTCTCTTTTGTAAAAATATTATAAAAAATATTATTTTATATTGATATTGGAAAAATTGTTTGAATAAAATAATATTACAAAAGTGGAAGAATATGTTGAAGGAGTTTTTGATAACTTTTACCAAAGCATTTTTTAATAAGATTTTAGGCAACTAATATTTAAGTTTTACTGTCTTACAGCTATGAATAATCAATGTAAACAAAATAATCAAATGGTTTTAATTTGGAATATTCATATGGTATTTAATATACAATAAACAAATATATACATAAGTGAAAGTACTTCAAGGATTTATATAAGATTTTATAGCATTTATAAATTTGGAAAAAAATATTTTTATATTAAATATAGAAAAAACACGTAAATGTTACGTATTATAAATTTGTTGTTTTATTTATAAACTGTTTTTTTTCCTTAATATATTAATAAAAATATTTTCTTACAAATATCAATAAAATTAATTAAACTTTAATGATATCTGTAAGAAAACATTGCAAATTACCAAAACGATTAAATGTAAGAGACGATTAAAAATAAAATTTATCTGTATTTGTCGGATTTTTATGTGAGATTTTTAAAAATTATCTAAAATTAACACTACATACTACTTCATATAATTCAAATCAAATTGGATTTTTACATTAAAATTGCGGTTTTCGATATTTTGTGATCTGGCAACATTTCATCTATTCGAAATGTCCACCATATTGTATTGTTTTGCTACTGAGATGGAACTGTTTCTCACTAAGCTTTGTATTTTGTAAACAAAACGCTCAATTAGAATATTAGGTAGTAATAAACTTAAAACTTTCAAGTTTCAAAACTAGATTATATTAAGAGTGAAGTAGTTCGAACTATTTGTGTGTTTCTGTAAGTATTATTATTGTACAATTTATATGCATTTCATTGTTAAGTGCAAATACAGTATATTATTGATTAGTTCTTTTATTTTTATTTTATAATAATCGATCGATAATTAGTTTATGAGTATACATTACTGTTAACAAATTCCTGACTGTTTCAAAATGTAAATATAGAATAAACAAGAAAACTTAATAAGTAATAAACAAAAACTAATTTAAAAATTTTAGATTTCCCTTGAAAAAATGGATCAATTGCAAGTACCAGCGAGCTTACCGCACATAGTCCAAGTGTACCCACCTGCCCTCCACGCATCCTTACATTCCCAAGGTAAGGTGTCCTACCAACAGACCATCACCTCAGAATCCCTTCAGCTCCCCGTAACTTCCCACATACATGAAATCCAAAATCCTCATTTAATATCACAAAACCAAACAGTTGTGTCTTGTCAACAAATACATGTGCCTTTACAAACTCAAATGCAGTCCCTACAAGGAGATATGACACAGCAATTGCAAATAACTTCTCATGTTATCTTACCGCAAGTCCCCATGTTTAAACAGCATCTCTTAACTAATAGCCTACAGCAGCAGTACTTTGGACAGTATGAAACATTTTTGAAAGATCCACAATGTGTGATAGCTAAAGTTGAGCCTGAAGTTCAAGTTGTTAGTGAAAAGAGTATTGAGTAAGTCATTTTTATTTTTTCTGTTTGTACATATTAGTTGAATTATTAAGGAAGATTATAGGCAATTTCATATTTATCACCTGCATACCTGAAGATGTTCCTCCTACATTTAAAATGTGTCCGTAACCTACACAAAATATTTTTTTCTCATGATTACAGTGATGAAGTTACATATTTATACATTAACATAAATATTGAAAGAAATTAATTTGTACATTCCATATGTTTGATATTGAAAATTAAAGATATCATTGTAAAATTTTCAGAAACAAGCCAGAAGCAACAAATGAAATAGAAGTTAAAAAGAAAAAAATTAAAAGATTTCGAAGCAAACTACGTAACCCTAACGCTTGGGCCTGTAATGTAAGAAAATTGAAACACCAAAGGGGGGAAGCCTATATCAGTTGTAGAGGAAAATATGTTCCAGAAAAACAAATTAGTACCACAAAGGACTGTTTATATTCCTGCAAGTTTAAGTGCAATGAAAAAATTAATGATATGGACAGACAGCATATTTTTAGTGCTTTCTACTCCTTGAATGCAAATGAAAAGAAACATTTCTTATTGAACACTACAGAGAGAAATAGTATAAAAGTAAACAAAAAAGATATAGATAATAATAAAAGAAAATATGCATTTAAATATTTTTTTGTTGTTCGAGCTGTGAGACATGTTGTGTGTAAGAATTTCTATTTAGGCACTTTAGCGATATCGCAACGACCTATTTATAATGTACATATGAGTAAAAGTGAATTGAATTTGCCGAAGCCTGATGGTAGAGGGCAGTCGGAGTCCAGTGCTCATCGGTTGCCATTGGAATTGAAAGACAGAGTACGGAAACATATAATATCATTCACAACCACTGATGGAAAACCCGTTAAACAATTTTCTAATAAATTACAATATTTAACGTCAAATTTAAGTATAAAACAAATGTATAACATGTATGCAAGTGAGTGCAGTAAAGATAATGTGACTTGTGTTAAAGATTCTATGTATAGAAAGATTGTTAGGACAGAATTTAATATACATTTTAAAAAAGACAAGCCGGGGCAACTTTGTACTAAATGTAAATGTTCTTTGAAACAAAAATGATATTTAGTTTCATATTGGAGATGTATGCATTGACGGATCCATGACAGGATTTTTTTATTAAAATTTGAATATAAAAATTAGAATGTACAATATTGTAATATTTTTTATTACATAGAACATAGATTTTTATTCTACAGTGAAAGAATCATGCAGAATTCAAAAATGTTCTCAAACAGACAATGGATAAAAGTGCTACAAAATTTGCATTGAAGTATTATAATATAGATTGCAATCATTTTAATTTATACCAAAAAAGGGAATGAAGACATTTGTCACTATCAGAGGCCTTAAAACATAACTAATTCAAACTATATTTTAAAAATAATATAAACTTTATATGTACAAATAATACAAAGGTTAATTATATTTTTTTATTTTTGTAATGAAAATAAAATATTGAAAAATTAAATTTTGTGAATTTCTTTTCCTGATTCATTTTCAATCTGTTTTCTACACAAATTTTGAGGTTTATTATGTAATTTGTTATTTATATTGCACCTAGTTTTGATTAGTAGTCTATAAAACTATAATAAAAAAATACCAATAATGTAATTCTAACAGATTTGATTATTCTTTATTCTAAAATAATATTCTAAATTTAAGAAGAGAATAGTTGAGGACCGTCGTGGCGCAAGTGCACGTGTGTGACATTACCAGTTTACACTGGTCGTGGGGTTCGATCCCTAATCGAGGAAATAAAATATTCGATTTCTCGCTCAGGTCTCTAGGTCAGGCAAAGCGCGGCGATGAGTTCCACCACTTAACACGCAATGCCTCTAGAAATCGGTGGAGGCATTGCGTGGAACTGGAGCACCTTAAGACTAAGTTCCCTCTGCCTAAAATACAACGTAAAGATGATATTTTTTAAAGAAAAGAAAACCAATTTTCAACATAAAATTATTTATATTTTTCATTTCTAAATAAAATTACAAGTAATTGCACAAGATCTCTGCAACCGATATCGTTATTGTTATGTAAAGAAAGTTATTTAAAAAGATAATTATAAAAATCAGTGTCGCCATATTTTATCTCGAGAAAAAGCTGGAGTCCACATGAATAAAAAATATTTTGATATAAAAATAATTAGTATTTTATTATTTATTTAAGTTTTAAATTAAGTTTCCAATAGCGATAGAATGGCAATATAAAAAAAAATCTTTTGATTTACCTTCTCTTCAGAGTGGTATAACTTAT
This sequence comes from Heliconius aoede, assembly GCA_037355905.1. Lineage (NCBI taxonomy): Eukaryota > Metazoa > Arthropoda > Insecta > Lepidoptera > Nymphalidae > Heliconius > Heliconius aoede. The sequence continues at coordinate 589,608 of JBAIZZ010000282.1, forward strand.
ACATAGCTTACTTATTACATATTTAATTATTTATATTTCTTTGAAATTGTAAGGTATTAAAAAAACTTCGCACAGTACATAGAATAACCTGTAAACAGCGAAACTATGCTTGTCCCGATCCTGATATTTAATTTTAGGATTAAATCGAGACGTCTGAAACCCTTAATTACATCACAAAAAATATTAATTTAAAAAGTAAAAAATATATATTTATAATTCCCGTCCTTATAAACCGTTCTCGACCCTGTGATCTTCCGTCGTAAGAGGCGGCGGATCTCACGGCACGTGCCAGGGGCCAGACGGTCAAATGCTTCACGACCGTCCATCAAATTTCATACATTTTCTTCAGAGCCGGTCTACTCTCGCCCCTTACGTCCTTCTCGTGACGCTGTAAAGACCTTATACAAAAAAATAACATACAAAAAAATCTTTGTAATCTGGACATGCCTTTTTCATTAATAAATTGAATCTATGTTTATTGCTATCAGCCTGAGAAGATAATGCCTATGAATGATAATGCCATCTCGAGACCGATTTTAGAGTTGAGAGCAATTTATAAATACGGGCCTTGGATCTAAAAATACACTTAGCTTCATTTTTTTGGTTTTAAAGTTAATTAGAAATCCTCTTATCCTTAAATTATTTCTTGTTTATTGGAATGTGAAATGTAGTTTTTTAATAATTATAATAAATAAACTTTTTCTGTATCAGATACAAATAAATGTTATTGGAAATAAATTTAGCAGTTCTAATGATATTAAACAAATTAACCAGTTTTTTCTTTTTTCCCACACAACGTTATTATCGTGATTTTTAAATGTAGTTTCTAATTAATCCTCGCGGGTATCATGATGCAGACGAGGTCGTCCCCGTCCTGGTTCTTCAGTTCCCACTTCACCTCCACTCTCACTTTGGGATACGATTTGAGGATTGGCATCGTACTTCTATACGATTCTTTATCTCCTGCCTGTAAAAGATTATATTTTTGTAAAATATTTATGTATTATTTTTATTTAAATTTATATGTTCATTTCTTCGCTCTGGTGTTGAGGCAAAGCGCGGCGTTGAGACTACTCAACACGCGATGCCTCCAGAATTTGACAGAAAAAATCTATCGATCCTGTTGTGTGCGGGAAACAGCGTAAAGCTGTTTTTTTTTTTCAAAAAATTTACCGATTTACCGAAGTGGCAGTACTGTTATATCAATGTTCTTGCTTAGGTTTTCTTTTTTTTTCGGATTGTACTAACCAGTGAGTATCTACTTAACTCATAAATTGTGGCATTTTAAATGTTTTGCCGAGTTAAAACAGAGCAATTGGTGAAAGTTTTAAGTAAATCTGTTAAGTAATTTTCGAAATAAGCGTGATCATATATACAGACAAAAAATTAAACAATTTTTTTTTGCTTTCTATTATTCATTTTAAGTGTCCCTCTATCCCTTGCAGTCAAAATAGTAAATGAACAGACAAAATATTTTTACATAAGATATAACGCTTTTTTACCCATATCAGAGCAGGCAGAGGGGACCTAATGTTTAGATGCTCCGTTAAAGTTACGACATTGCGTGTAGATCGGCAGAACTCAACGCCGCGTTTTTTCTACCAGAACAAAGAAGTGAAAGTAATTTAAATACTATAATTATTTTCCGCAGTAGGCATCGACACCACATCCATCATTTACAGTCACTAAATGATACAAGATAAAAACACATTACGTCCATATGTTTCTCAATTATTCGGAAAGAGGTTCTAAGTATTTGTAATACTACTTACAATGGAATGGACTTTATTGTTGCTGACCTGAACTGGTCTTGTACAGCGATCGCCTCTGAAGAATTAATACGAGCTTTGATGGACGCTCGTGAAGTATTGGCGATCGCAAAGGAACAACTTTTATAGTCTTTTTCACCCTCTCTTACACGAGTTAACAGTATGGATATAATTAATAGCTTACTTTTAGAGGACACGCAAGTCCGCTGTCCCTGCAGGCGTCGGGCTGCGGCAGGGGGAACGGCACGGGCAGGTTCATGATGACGCCGTGCACCACCGTTTCTAAGCCTGTCGCGTCCACCGCTGGGGAAATGGAAATTTAATGTTGATTAGATATTCTTATTTACAAATATTATTATTAGGTCTACAACTTATCAACCGCCGTATTTTTTTTAATTTAAATTTTTTTTTTTTTTATTATTATATCATTAAATTTATTATAATTTATTATGTATATATTACATAATTTATTATATCAATAAATCAGTCTGTGTGCGTGATGTGACTTAAGTAATACAAAATTGCTTAAAGTTGAAAACAACTAATTTTATTATTATATTATTTTCTTAAAATTAGAAGATTTTTATACCAGGATAATTACTTACAAGGTGTGAAGTCTACGGATATGGATACATTAGTGTTCCTCTTGAGAACGCACTCCTTGGCGTTCTCGGCGCACCCGCTCACGCCCACATTGTCAATTGTCGCTAGTTTTGAACCTAGGAATAAGGAAAACATAAAAATATGAAATATTTAAATATCCAACATCCAAATTCAGCCGAAAGTGGGAACGGAGCGTCTTAACGTCAGATTCTCTCTGCCCACTGTGTGCAGGATATAGTTTGAAGCTATAAAGCTAAAAATAGCTAAAAATCATGAATAAATAGCTAATTAGCAAAAAATTGTAAAAATTGTAAAGGCAAACTCCAGTGATCTACTATTAGCCTGTGAAGAGTTCCACTATTCAGGTCCTAGATTGGTGGTCCAGGTTGGATTGTCCCCTAAGCCACGATGACAAGTATGACAAGATTCAAATTCAGTTTATTAGATATCTTCTTATATATCTTATTACGTATCCTTAGGTTGACCTCACATATGCCTGTCAAAAATGACAGACGTTTCACTTAGTTCGCTTTGTTTTTGCTAGCTTCAGTTAGAAAATTTAAATCAATACACAATATATTTTACATTACAATAGAATAGATGTATGTACGTAAATGGCCTTATCAGTAATTACTAACGACTAGGTTAATGTATTCATTCAATAACTCTAAATATCTTACTCCCACGTAAGCTGCATCAGCGACCTTGCTCCCATATTAAAAAAATGGACTCAATTTTTTTATTTTTATAATACTTCAAGGTCGTGGTGGATCGGCGTCCGGCACCGCGTACGATTGTAAACGGGTCGACTGTGGGTGCAATCCCACTCTGGGGAATAATTATTTCATGCGTCTGCGTGGCTTATATTTAACGCACATATAGCAAGGGAAGCAGAGAGTTCCACTTCCGTTTTTCACTCTCCTCTGAATTCTCAAGGCATTGCCTGTTAAGTGGCGGACATCAACGCAGCACTTTGCCTTCTTACCAGAGCAAATGCAACCAATCGAATCCACAACCGTAGCGTTTACAGTCACACCCATGTGACACCGGACCACGACGGCAAAAATTTAATTAATTAAATTAATGAATATGTTATTGTAACTAATACACAGTGTCAAGTAGCATTTGACGTCACACGTTCATGTAAACCGATTTCGGATCTGCCTTAATTAACTACTTAGCAGTGCATTTAAATTGGCTTTATTTGGAAAGTGTTATAAGTATATATTACAAACTAAGATCAGACGCGAGAAACTATTTTTAGATATCATTAACAGTTTATGGACTTGAGCCTCATTTAATTATAATTTTGTATAAATATATAAAGAAATATTTATGTAAATATTTATATACATACATCCCTAGCGGGGTAGTCAAAGAGAACGGAGTGTTACGGTCTCTACATACCTCTTTCCCCTCGTCTATTGCTATCAATCTCTTTATACATGTTTCTTACATGACCTTTCTTCAGTGTCTTTGATACTGTGTTCGAGTTCAACAAAGGTCTCCCCCTATATCTCTTACCACTCACTTCGTCATAAATATTTTTAGCCATTCTTTCATCAGTAATTCGTTCGACGTGATCAAACCAACTGAGCACGTTCTCCTTCATCCTTACCGACTGACATCCTCGCTAGTTCCTGCCATTCTGTGTATCTCTTCATTGCGGATTCTATCAGCTAAGCTAAGTCCACATATCCCACGAAGAGATAGTATCTCTTCAGCATTCATCTTTCTGTCATTCTTCTTCTATCATGCGACGACAGCGAAATGTGGGTATTTCGTTGTCGTATAACAGCATCGGTATCAACACTGTATTGTGTACGGAAAAACATGCATCGGTGCTGATGCCATCTCATCAATGCAGCTAAGGTTTCGTTAACCCTGTTACCGGCTCTACTGGACACACTTCCCAAATATACCACTTCATTCACTTGTTCTAATTGATAAATTTGTGTAAACTTGTGAAAAAAGTTATTTTCTTATTGAAAATTTTGAGTTATGTAACTCAGCGATATATTTAGCATGATCAAACCAGAATGATAAAATATCATAGACTCACTTTTGTCTGCAGTTTTGCCTGCCGTGGTAAAATTGAATTTCCTAGTGTGTTTTGTATATGATATTAAAATCTAAAATTCAAACCAGCTTCACGCTGTATCCCGCACACAGCTGGGTAGGCAGAGGCAACTTCGTGTTAAGACACTTCGCTCCCCACTTTCCGCTGAATTTTTGGAGGCTTTACGTGTTGAGTGGCGGACTTTATTATGACATATAATATAGATAGATAGAAGAACTACTATTATATACAAAAAAAACGCGTCTTACGCAGATGGGGACATATAAAACGAACTTTAACCGTTTAAAAAATAATAAAAACTTATTCGAAGCCAAAATGGACTGAAATTCTCACGAAATTCGTCAATTTAGCCCCCATCCCTCTAATCTACCATTATGAGTTCGTTTTAACAAGTCAAAACTAACCATACGTTAGGTGAATCCCATTATATTCTCCTGCATTATAGATATAATTTGTCGTGACGAACAAACTTTTCTAAGCTAAACTAGCGTTTTGTTCACAGGGTGCTCGTCTGAATGAAATGGATAAAGCTAACTGTAATATAAATGAATAATTAATTTTTCGCTTTAATACAGGTACATACTCCGCAGGGATGGTTAAAATTTGTAACTTTTGTCTTTATTTAATATGTATTAGTGTAATTAATGACCTACATTATAAGTAATTTCTAATCATCTAGTAATTTTTTTGTACAAAGTTCAGTGTTCAGTTTGTTAAATTATTTAATAAAACAATTAAGTTGTAATTAAATATGTAAAAAACACTTCAGAAGAAATATCTCTATCAAATAGGAAAAAAAATCAAGCCTGATTTGATCGTTATTTTCTTATCTTCTTCTCATGAACTCTCCCGCAGTAAACTTCAAACACACAACTATGAACTACCGCCCATTGTCAACTTTACATAAATTTCGCTAAAATGATATTATATGACGCGTGTAAACATAATATTGGTTGATGGCCTCATTGCTCTTGCGGCGGCGTGTCTAATGATACGTTACCACGTTTCATACATGAGTTGGTAGACCACGTGACTGTTCTATTCATTTTAGCTCAGATGCGCTTAATGTAATATTCACTTGAGGAAATTAAATATCTGGATTGTCATTTTCTTGCTCTGGTAAAGATGCAAAACACAAAAGAGGAAAGTGGGGAACCGAGTGTCTTAATATGTTTCTTCTGCCTACCCTGCTCTATGCGGGATACAGCGTTATGCTTTGTGGCTCTGATCCCCCCCCGTATCAGAATAGGTGGGGTTTTGGTGTTATAAACCAAAACATGTGCTTTTTACACGAAAGTATGTAATATTTAATTATTACCTAATTTTCGTATGAAATTGTATTTTAGTAATATAATAAAGAAATCATATATATAAGTGCGCGGTCGCTCAGAAGGGTGAGAGTTATTTTATTGCAAGGGATCACAAATTTTTCAGTGAAAGTAGGAAAATTCGCAAGGGTTTTGTAAAGTAGATAAGAATTTTATGAATTTATTATGAAGAGCGTTATTAAGTAAAACAAAAATATAATTTAATAAATGTGATTATTATTTATGTGATAATATTTTTATATTAGCTTCACGTTGTATTCTGCATATAGCAGGGTAGGCCGTGGGAACTTAGTGCTTAGGCACTCTGTTCGTTTCCGTTCACTTCTCAGACATCGCAAGATGAGTGGCGCGTTATGTTTTTTTTTTCAACATACTACTATTAGGTAGTTGAAATGGGATCACAGTGTTTGACTGTAAACGATTCCATCTACAGTCCATGAAATATCTTTTTTTTATATTTTCGTCTCTTTGGTCGGAACAAAAAAACAAAACCAGGAACCGAGTGTCTTATCACTGGGTTCCCTCTGCCTACTCTGCTGTGTGCGGGATACAGCGTGAAGCTGATTTGATTTGAATCGTTTAATAAAACAACAGAAATAATTAAAATGAAATAATAATTATAAATAAATAAATTAATCGAAATAAGGGTTACATTAACATAATTCATTATTATTGACGCCTGGATTTACGAAATAGAAAGCCAAATGTAAACAGTACACACAACGGAGCGCGCACAGTCGCACAATGAGTAAAACGATAGCGAGCCTTTGTCCTTCGTCCGCGGTTAAATAGTTTCATGTAAAGAATTATAAATATAATATGATTTCATTTAATTTTCATACCACACATGTCGCGGTACATAATAATGTAATTATAACGGATATCCAACAACTTTGATTTAAAAATGTCTGTGGAAAATATTTTTTGAATCTTTTTTATTTAATGTTCAATGACATTATATATTATATGTATTTTTTTTAATAAATATTTTGGTGCGTTTTTAAAAATTATAATTACAATGATTATTATTTGGAAATAATTAAACTTAATTTTCTGAATTGCCATCTTTTTTACTTTTATCACTTCCGTATCAAACATACAGTATAATGTTAAAATCGTTAATTAAAACATATGAATAAAAATGACGATTTCCTTTAGTAATCGATGAGTAAGATGCAACGCAACAGCATAACAGTTACAAACGAAACACACTCGTGTGTAATATATTTGCGTCTAATTTATTTTATAATACAATATTGCTTAAATCTATTAACAATGAAATTAATAAAAAACGATGATATAGAAAACACTAGTAAAATCAAACAAATAGAAAAATCTAGTATTAAGATAAGTTATCACGTTAATATAACATTGATAGATACTCGTATTTAGAATTTACTCTACACTCTACAATATTAGAATAATAACAAAAGAGTATTTTATTATTATTGCTCTTATCTCACTTTATTTGTGGGACAAGATTAAATTAAATAATAAGTCACTGTAAATATACTTTCAACAGATTTTACGCAAAACAAAAAAAATATATATAATAAACAATTTTATTTTACATACCACAATCTGTATAAAACTTGGCCTGCGCACACGCAAACAGCACTGTTAAGAAGTATATATACGCGAACATTTTTATTTATCTATTTATTTACTTATAGCACGGTAACGTGGTGTCGATTCGCGCGTAGTGCTTAGACTGACTGACCAGGTCCACTGACCACTGGGCGTGTGGCCGATTATAATTATAAGTCGAGACCTTTATGTTCTTTGTCATGTGCCTGCGCAGGTCATAGAGCATATAAATATTATAATATGATAGAATTGATAGAGTTGATTTTATTATTTTTAAAGTACTCATATACGACACGTACTCGTATTCCCTCTGCCTACCCTGCTGTGTGCGGGATACAGCGTAAAGTTGAAAAATATATATATTATAAAAAAAACAAATAAACAAATGAGGTCACAGCCTACTAGCAGTTAGATTTTTGACCACTAGAACACTAGAACTCGCTAAACTACACAATTGTGCCACTGCGGGGCAGAATTTAAAGCGATGTCGTGTCTATTTGAACACATCTATGGCGCAACCGGAAGTACATTGTAACAGTCATGTTTCAGGAAAATCGCGTGCATCATACGAGTATTTACTGAATCACAAACAAAATTTAATCGAAACTAATGAGATTATAATATATCGTAATATATTATATATCTCAAAATAAATATATGCTTTTGTTATGTCTTTTTTCTCTGAAATGTAGTCAGGCCATTGAGGAGCAACGGCACAACGTCCGTCTGTAAATGCAACGGTCGCGTGGTTCGATTCGATCCCGAAGATTGGCCTGAATGTCGGTATCGGAATGTCTCAACACTTTCCCCTGTTAAATGTGGGATACAGCGTGAATCTACAAAAGAAAAAGTATTCTGTAAACCTATATGTAAATTATATATAATATTATATTTATTTATCTTTAAATATTGTATTTAGAGACTATTAGCATAAGTTGAATATTGATAAGGTAATGATGCATCGATACAGAGTTCGAAGTTTACCTTATATAAGTCGAGGCAAAGCGCGGTGTTGAGTTCTGCCAATTTGGCAGAAAGTGAGAAGCGAAGTGTCACACGAGGTTCACCCTGCCCACCCTGCTGTATGTATCCGCATACAGGTACAGCGTAAAGTTGATTTTTTTTTTGATCAGAAAGGCAAAGGGAACCAGGGACGATGTCTCGAATATAGTCCTTTTTTGAAAACTTTAATATACTAGTTATCTAAAACCATGATAATATTATTATTTTGAGCATTTAACAAATGTGTAAAGAGTGAAGTCAAGACAATCTTAACGCCGAGTTTTGGTCAGCTAGAGCGTAAAGCTGAAAAAAAATGAACCTATAGATCAGGGACAGCCTAAACAGTTCTCCGACGATAGAAAATGAAGAATGTACAAAGACGTAAAAATACATAATGACAACCAATGTATCATTTATCACCGACTTTAAAATTGACTTTAATTCGTTAAAATGAATTAAATGGTCAATCGTCCCCTTTACCAATTTGCTGAAGATTGCATGTGAGATCGATCTCGAGATAAGAACTGAATAAAGGAATTTCGTAGAATTATCTAATTATTAAAAGACGCGACGATAGGACCGCTCGGCATATCGTCATGGAACTTTAATGTAAAAGTATTTTTTTCATTATTTCACGCTGGGTGTGTCGTAACAGTACAAATGAAGAAAAAATGCTATATTGAGATTTGAAAATGAATATCTTGACCTTTAATGCGTCACGAAGGAAAGGAGCGTTTAACAGACGACCGTCGCGGCAATTGCGTAGAGGTGACGACAAAGTGACGGACTGACTGACACAAGTATTTTTATTTATTTTTTAGCTAAGAGTGAATCCCGCATGAAGTAGAGTAGGCAGAGCTAATTTACTAATAAGACACTCCGTTACCCAATTAGCCCAATTATTAAGACATTGTATGTTGAGTAACGGAACCCAACGCTGCGCTTTGCGCCGGATCGAGGAAATGATTTTTCTTAATTTCTTGTTTTACATACTACTTTATGCACATCCAACATATGAGATTAGGAAGATTAAAATGTTATTATTAGTTTGACCTACATGAGTTTTGCGATAGAAGTATATAAAGTGTTTACACTTGTGTAATAAATCGAACATCCATAAAGCAGAACTAGCAGCGATAGATTTTAAATGATAGTAAAGAGGATGTGACGACACCGCGGGTTATTGGGAGACGATTGATACAATTGTTAGCCGAATTTACTATTTAACTTTGTGAACATTTTTATTTTATTTATATTTAATATATCTTGCTATTAAATTTAGAGCCAAAAGTAAATCATAGTGTTGAAATTTCTTAAAAATTCAATGGGATTTAAAAGCAAAGCCTCTACGTAGTACGTGTAGGCTTTTGAGCCAACTAAAATATATGCAATGTATTTAGATTGTCCCATTTTTGGGAAATCATTAAGAAATTTCAGTTGTACAACTGTTTTATTCAATTACGAATGTTGGCATATTTTACTAGCATATTTGTAACTTGGATTTAAATAGTATTCTCTGTAGAAACATAATTTTCCATATTAATACTTCCTGAGATGGACACGGTTAACTTCAAATCCTTATATCCCTTACTTAGCAGAGAAGGCAGAGGGAACCTAATGTTAAGACACTCTGCTCCCATTAACTTACTTATGTTCCTCACCTCTGCATTTTGCCACGGGACTATAACTAGGAAAATATTAAATATGTATTTAATTTGGAATCGAACCCACAGTCATCGTGTTTATTGTGTGAGTTTATTTGTGTCTCAAACATTAAGCGGTATCGAAGAGTATCCCTAAGCAGCCCTCTTTATAGCTGAGATGACACTACATATACCTGTATATGTATCTGTAACCATGATTTTCATTTACACCGGATAGTAATTTTGGTTAAATCTAATAATAATCATGTATTTGAATACGATATTTACGGTAGGAATGTAAAAAAAATGTAAATTGGACCTTTTGGCTCTCATGTCCAGCATCACGACATCCAACCACCGCTTCCTCATTTCTTTGACGTGAAGCTCCTGAGTATGCCGAGATAGTGCTGGCCAACATTCGTTGCCGTATATAAGTACCTGTCGTATGATGCTCTTGCATATCAGCTCCTTTAGTTTGGGTGGTATTTTGCGGTCGCAGACCACACCAGTGACCTCCCGCCATTTGGCTCAGGTAGCGCTTATCCAGCCATGGACATAGTGATCTATGCCATGGATAGAACGTAAGTAACAAATTTCCAAAGTTTTCCGAGTTATATTAACCTCTTATATGTAAACCCAAAATGTATGAATAAACAATTATTGTTATTTTTATCATAAAAGATCAGCTTAGCCTGTAACTGTAGCGATAGTTATGGGTTTGATTCTTGCTTGGCAAAATAATGCTTTTTTTCTCCTCCCTGAAAAGGCAGTGCTTCTTTGAATTTCTCCGCTAAAAATTCCATTAATTCTCAAAATTTCGTCTGAGAATATTAAACACATTCACTGTCCCTGCCCGGACACATGCGGGTACAAAAAATAATTAATTATTTCAACTATATTTTTGTCCCGAAAAATGAATGTTAACGGTGTTACCGAATACCTATGTTTTTATAGCCACGCCAAATTATTACTAGCATAAAGTTTACTGTGTGGCTTTAGTCTGTTAATAAACGTGGCCAAATATTTGTATTAAGGTGCTTCGACCCCTTCTAGAGGAAAGGATCGGAGAGTCTATTGTTCTGTCTTTAAGAGAGAATAGCAGAGTAGGCAAAATAAACTTAACTAGGCACTTCCATTCCTCACCTTCCGTCGAATTTTGCAGGGATAGCGTCTTGACTGACAGAACTCAACATCGGGCTCTGCCTCGTTATGCGAACGGGCAAATGAAAATATGAAATATTTAATTAGCACATGTGGAAATCGAACCCACAACCTGTCGCGTAGGTACCTACCAGTGTATGTAGTGTATGTGATTACCTACACAGGACAAGGCAAACGAGCGTTCGAGTGACCTGATGGTAAGTGATCATCGCCGCCCACGACCCCATGCAACACCAGAGGAGCTACAGGTGTGTTGCCGACCTTTAAGGTGGAGGATTTTGGGCGCCGGGGCCCGGCATTACTTAATGCGAAGCGCAGTGACAAGCGCCACTACTTCACGCCGGTTTTAAATGCCGGGGGTGGTATTAATCCGGTCGAGTCTACCCATGCGTGTTGCCATTACTGGCGACGTGACTCTACCACTGTACACTGCACAAGCGTACAAGCGGTCACTTGTCCGAGAGCACGAAGAGCGGACAGTTGCGCTTTAATCAAACTTTATTTCAAACTTTGAGACCATTGAGAAGTTGTAAATATGTTATATTAGTAGTTGTGATTTATGATGGATGTATTTTTGGTTTTTTTTTAACACAAATTGAAACATAAATATTTTATATCTTAAAAGTCCCCCCACTTTACGCCAAATTCTTAAGATATTGCTTGGCGGAAATAAACTTGTCTCTTTACCAGAGCCAAGGAATGAAAATATTATATATTTCACTTCTTCGAGTGGAAATCAAACCCATACCCTGGTTTAAAGTCACACGCTCATGCTCTCGCACCGCGACTGGCCGCATAGACACATATATGTATTTTAAATACAAAAATTACTGCTTGGACATACACAAAATAAAATTTGGAAGTATTTTTTCATCCAACTATATAATTTAGTTCGTTAATCTAGATATGACTAATGACGTAATTGGCTCGAAAATGCAAATAGCTTTTACGAAATTCAAACGAGCAAATGATGTTTTCGTAATATATATTACGTTGTTAGTCTAACGATGTACTATGTTGGTATTATGGTATAAAATAACTGGGATGAGTGTAAAGCATTTAAAAATAGATTAAAATTTTGTATGCTAGAGGGCAAATCTGTTCTATGATAAATAACTAAATAATAATAAAAAAATCAATTTAGGTTCACGGTGTATCCCGCACACAGAAGGGTAGGCAGAGGGAACCTAGTGTTAAGAGACGCCATTCCCCATTTTCTGCCGAATTCTGAAGGCACTGCGTGTTGAGTGGCAGAACTCAACGCCGGCGACGACTCTAGGGCAAAGAAATGGAAATATAAATGTAAATTAACAACCAGATATTTACAGTTGTGTCTAATTTGATTGAATAAAATATGTAAAACAAGTCGTTACAGTTCTATCTGTCAGATAAATTAAAGGTTATTTACCTGAGGGAAATGTAACACGAGCGTTAGTTTGATGGTTCCAGCTTGTGTTTTTTAATCAAATAAAGTGATAATTTAGTTTCCTCTATGGACTCGGTGAGTTATTTCTTCACATTGTATGTAATATACAATTTAGGGTATGGTTATGTATGGTTAGTGTAAGCAATAAAATATTTTTCGTGATACATATTTATTTTAAAATTAAATTTTACATACAACTCTTAAAGCTAAGACTAGAAGTTAAGATTAAATATTAAAGTACGGCGCGCCTTTGTAAAGCAATTATAATATATCTATTACGTACACTACAAGGAAAATGACTTAGATTTTATCAAAAGCTTAAAATATGAATTGTAAATATGATTGTAGCATACAATTGTAATTTTTCCACAAATATAGATCAATTAATATGTTAAGTTGACAAAATATTATACTAAAACAAGAAATTTTATAGTTTATTTAGGTCTAAAAGACCTTTAAGTGATATTTTCATGACTGAAACTTTTTCAACACATCGACAGAAACGACGTACAAAATTATCTATAACAAAAAAATGCATCAGATTATCATCTAAATTTTAAAATATGAATCCTTCTTAAGGTTTTAAAAAGTTATCTATAACACAATTTGCATCAGATATCCTTTAAATTTAAAAATAGTTTGGGTTAGTGTAACCAATAACAACCGGCGGTCTCAGAGATCTGTATGGAATCGTTACATGATTTTTAATTTTTTTACAAAACGTGGCGTGTCTATCGTACGAGTTTGAGTATATCCAGTCGGGCAGGCAGACTTGGACAGGCTGCTTACCGTCCGAGGCCCGTCCACAGGAGGCCGGGGTCGTGGTGGTTGGCTGCGGGATACCACGCCTCCACGTCCGATCTGCGGTTGTAAGATCTACATACAAATTATATTTAGATATCGATCAATGTAGGGTTAGGGTGTGAGTGGAGATGAGTTGCCTTGAATTTTCATTCAGCTTCACGCTTTATCCCGCTTTATCCCGCACATTGCGGCGTAGGAAACGCGAAAGGAGTGTCAAGAACACCGTTCTCCAATTTTAGTCCGACATCAAGACATTGTTACACTTACTCTTATCAGAGTGAGCATCAGGAGGATTAAAATAATAAATTAAAATATTAATTAATAACAATTCTTCATTGCGCCTTGACGGTGTGGTATATATATGTAGAAATTACAGTGTAATATTATTTATAAAACAAAACTAGAAATTAAATTCAAGGTTTATATTTTCACTTCATTAGTTTCTTTCATTTCAATTCCCTTAAATTATTTCTAAAAGAGTATATTATGTTTTATAATGTTAGGTCGTGGGTTCAAATTGGAGTAAAATATTATAATATCATAAAAAAATGTGCCATTTGAGGCCAGTAGTGGCGCAGGGGCCCAGACGTGTGACTGTAAACGTGACAGATTGTGGTTTCGATTCGCACTCGAGGAAAAGAAATATTTAATATTTTCATTTCTTCACTCTGGTGTCGAGGCAAAGCGCGCGTTGAGTTCTGCTACTCAACACTCAATACCTCCAGAATTCGCGGAAAGTGAAGAGTGGAGTGTCTTAACATTAGACTTCCTCTGCCTACCCTGCATGCTTACATATACGCGATCCAACGTGAACTGATTCCCTCGAGTGGGAATCGAACCCACAATTGTCACGTTTACAAGCCTGTATTGTATGTTTATAAGTAATGATATGATATAATATGCACACCTGATGTTCCCGGTGGGTCTCAGAGGGCGGAGGGCGTGGAGTCTCCTAATGCCGCTGCCGCCGCCGCCACCGCCACTGCCTATAATAAGTAACAGAGTGAGTTTTTATACAATTTTTTCTCTCAATATTTAAACGCTTCTTAACATATTATGTCTATATGATATATAAATGAGAATAATTAGTTCTATTAGCCTCTTAAGACATCCTAAATTAAGTTAAAAAAAATTAGAAACATTTTAATTGCGACAGTTGTGAACAGAACGGTTACACACAATTCGGGAACGGAGTCTTTGTTCTCCGAGCATATCCTGCTATATGTGGGATACAGCGTGAATTATCATTATATTATTTCTTCAATTTAATAAGCATGAGAAATATATAATAAACTTACGATCACACAAACAGACGGCCGACTAATTAAACTTTAGTATTGACAGCGACACTGCAGGCGGAACTTTTAGTTGTGACAGTTCGATCGAGAAACTACAGATATGACTCACTACTAGTTACAGGTAGAGTACTATTTATGTCATTGCCAATGAGGTGCTGTGGGAGAGCCTCGAGTTTCCATAAAGTGTGCTAACATTAGTTTCTCCGATTCCTTCTGCCTACCCTGCTATGTGCGGGATACAGCGTGAAACTAAAATCTTTGTTCTCCCTGTATATAATCATTTTTATATAATCGCTAATTATATTCCGTCAAGTGCTGTTCCGTGTAAGATAACATAATCTAAGTTTATGCATTAAAATCAACAATGAAGCCGGTTCAAGGAACTATTCACAATTTGGAATCCGCTCTGACCGCAATATAGGACGTAATCTGAAAACTTGTAATACTCTTTCTGGGCTCACATGAAAAGGTAGGACTGCCAGGATTTTGATTGAAAAGTACTGTTATATCTTTGTAATATTTTCGAGTTATTACGATTTGAAATAATACATTAACGACCAAATGAAACCATACGAAAATACACTACAGTACTTGGGCATGACATGCTGAAAAGCTCACGTTAAGAAGAAAAAACAATAGAAATTCGTTACGACAGGATGTCGATACTGACTGATGTCACAACAAACAAATCCTCATGCCTGTATGCAGGCATCTGTGCCATACAGGGGTTCGTGGATATCACGGCAAAGGAGTGTCTTAACGCTAGGTTCCCTTTGCATACTTATATATATTATTTTTCCTAAGCGAAGCGTGTATAAGAATTAATTAGAAGATCCAAAAACAGGATCCTATCCACTTTTATCAGAATTTCCGGCTACCCTACATACGTGACTGAATGTGACAGACTTTCTAATTGTTTCATATGTTGTTTTCTGAATTATTGAATTTAATAATTATTATAATGTCGTTCTCACATTTGTAACGTTTCATTATAATTGAAACAATTGTTTGTGTACTTATATTTTTTAACAAAGTGTTTAAACGTAGAGTTCTCTTGAGCTACTCGTTACTTAGACAATATGGTTTAAAAGACTTTGCTATGAGTAATTTTCTACAGCTGTTATATTAGTTTGGTATTTGTAGATACGTTAAGAGTAAAATTAATCTTTTAAAAAGGTATATAATTAGTTCGTAGAACAGTCCAGCGATATTTTCATAGAATTTCTGAGATTTCGAGTAATTTTAACTTGAAAATTATCATTTTGCATAAATATAGAGAGACATTTTCCATAAATATAATTAATAAGATGCATATGGTCTTGATTGTACGCCTTGGTCATATATTCAATATAAACATTCAAGGTATAAACTATATTAGGAAATAGAAATGTTTAATTTAAATTGTAAAGGCTTAATAGCTAAGTTATTTCGGCTTACACCGCTAAATTACAAAATTTGACATTGACGTTTCAGTAAAACAAAACAAGACAATAGACGTGATGAACTATTAAAAGTAAATTAGAGCTTCCGTTTGCGCGGCTCTGTTTATCATTTCTAGGAAAAATACACTAAAAATATTTAAATTACACCGTGTATTAATAAAAAAAATGTTTTGTATTTTTATTTTAGCAAAAAGTTAATAATTTTTACGCTGAAAATAGGAAAAATCATATACATATGTGCACCTTATTATTTTGAAATATATGTAATGCAATGTAATGCTCTAGGATGTCGCTATAGGACAGGCAGAAGAAAACGAGTGTACAGATACTCTATTCCTCACACACGTCAGTTACTCTCAGTTTCCGAGACATTCTAGTTTAAGTGGAGAAACTTAACGTCACACTTTGTCTTATTACCAAAGGGTAAAGAAAAAAAAAAGAATTTCCCATATGGAAATCGACGCTACGACAAACACGATTACAGTAAGACAAGGTGTCGTTGCTCCGAGACGGCTACCATGGCAGATACTTCTCCGAAAATATTCTCTACTTGAATTTACGTTAAATTAATTCACTAGAAACGCAGTTCGGTGACCTTAGGCATCTGACACGCGAGTAAAATGATCTGTTTTAACAATATAAAATGTTATACGATGCTTTGTCGTTGAAGTCTAGCTCTGTAATTATTGCGAGATAGACAGACAAAATACTGATCACATTAAGACACTACGTTCTCCGCGTATTGTTCATTTCAAATTGTTAATTATTGAGGCAATCGCTATGGAACAGCGACTTACTGTAAACGATTGTTTTAAGTGGTGCTAAGTTACGCCACTTTATGCAGAAAGAAATATCTTAACACTATTCGTGATAACACGTGAAATAAGTGGATGAATGAACTGAATGCTACTTTGTGTCTAATAAAATTAGTGTTTCAAAAATATTTGTTAACATTCCCTTAAAATGCCTCTAGAATTAGGCGGGAAGTGGGAAACGGAATTGTCTTGGGACCGGAGTGCCTTTACACGACGTTCCCGATGTGCCTGTGCCAAATCTGCTAACTGCGGGATACAGCGTGAAGCTACAAATTAACCTTAAAAGAGATTTGAACCCACTTTCCTATTCGATGTAAAAAGGAATATATGCCAAAAATTGACTTATACGAGTATATTCATGTACAGCAATATAACATGGATATGTCTGGAAGTACTCGTGTCTATAAAAGTCGCTTAAAAGAGTTATGCGTCATAAACTGTTCGAGTTATTCATATACCCGTCAATGTTTCATATAAGAATATGTCACGTACAATTCTGACTCTATCAATAGTGTTTATAGACATATCGCTGTAAGATATTCCTTTAAATATATGCGTTACTTGTTTTTTTTACGAGGCCATGTGACTGAACGCGAATGAGTTCAATTTCCTTAAAATATTATACTTCCATATCGGACTGTCCGCCGAATTCATAGTTTTATTGACGAATTATTTCACTTTGAAAAAGATCCTGCTTAAAAAATTCTAGTAAAAAGACGCTCCTTTCTATACCTTAACGCTACGTTTCGTACGTAAAAATAAAATAATTAAAATTATAATTTCTCCTAAAAAAGGTCCTTATTCGGGGGAAAGCGGAGAAAGTGTGTTCATGGGAACTGAGTGTCTTAATGTTAGATTCCCAAGTCCCCCAGGTGCAGAATACAGGTGTAGCTAAAAAAAAATTGAATAGACGAGTGAACTTTGGTATGTAGACAGCCTTTACACGGCGGCCAGGCCACATGTTGCGTGCGTACCAATTACTCTAGTTAAGGTCTCATGTAGGAAGTGGGAAAAAGAAGCCATTCTTTGTTATGTTTATTTTTTCCTTGTTCTATTCAGGATATGTTAATGTTGTATTTGTATTGTAATGGACCGGTTTGTTGCCGATTCAAATCAACGTTAAATTCATTCTGATGTCAATATTTAAGTGGTATATATATTGTCTTGCTGGCAGGCAAGTGTTTCGTTCATTTATTGCCCCAAGTGCGAATGGATTTTGTAACTGTCGCTTTAATAGTCAGTTTTTATTTCTCTTTCTAAAGATTTAATTTTAATCTTTTATTTTTCTTTTTTTGTCTCTTAGGAAACCCACTTCTTTATACGTTTTCTAGCAATTAGTAACTTACCAGAAGATGTAGCGTGTACCACAGTAGGCGGCTCCAGGAACAAATTGGACCTTTGCTGCGGAGACAGAGACGCGAGCGTTTCCAAGTTGTCCCGTAAAGAGTCGAAGAAAGAACCCACATCGTTAAGTACACCTGTTTGTTATATAAGCAAATTTTTTATTAGTTATATTATTTATATCACGTTTATTTATTATTTACATATTCAATTATTTTTAGGTCTAAAACTGAGAAAAGGGTAAAAAAGGAAAGTATGTAGAATAATTTTGTTTTTTGTGTGTCTGTTTGTCTTTGTCAAGATCATTATCTTTGCCTAAGCTATGGCCCCATAATTGTGGGCCCAAGGGAAATCTAGCAAGAAGGGTATAATCTTTATATGAATCATATAATATTTATATGATTGTTGATATTATATGAAATTTGTACATATGAGTATACTACATAAATTAACTTCGAACTACTACGCTATTCTTATAAACAAAATGATTAAAGCAATAGAGTGTCTCTATATAGACACTAAAACAGTATTAATTCTTGCACCATTAGGTTTGGGGTCCCTTCATCCCTTTAACGATACTGTTATTGAGGTTTTCTGGGACAAACAAATACAATCAAAAAGTAGAAAAACAAAATAATAACTTAGAAAGATCGTGGTCGGTTGTCTTCCATATAATCTAATATAAAGATTGTTTTAAATACTCTATGAATATTTTAAGGTTTTATGGATATTACTTTCGTTTATAGTTGCATTAAAAAAAGTTGCGTTAAACGGCGTTGAATTCCGCCAAATTATAATATATTTTCGGGATAAAGAGAACGTGTTATATATAGATAGTTTATGGCTTGTATATAATCAAGTGATAGATACAATAAATATTTTTATATTTCTAAGGCCATGCGGTGAAGAAGCTTTATATTATACATGTATAAAAAACTTAATAAAAAAATTCAAGTGTAATAACGATCTCAAAAATATATCCCAATACATAAAAAGACAAAAAAAATAAAACGTACAACTTATTTTTTGTGTTTTTTGCTTCATACTGTATCACGTACATAGCAGGGTGGGTAGTGTTAAGATACTCCATTCCCCATTGACAGCCGAATTCTGGTGACATTGCGTGATGAGTGGCAGACTTCAGTGCTGCTTTTCTTCGTTACCAGAGCGAGAAAATAAAAATATTAAATATTTCATTTCCTCGAGTGGTAATCTAACTCACAACCTGTCGCGTTTAAAGTGACACGCTCCTGCTCCTGCGCCTCGACTGGCGTCAATCATTTCTCTACACACAGGCACATTTATTAAAAAAATAAAATAAAATAAAAACATCAAGTGCATTAAAAATTCGAGTGGTTCTGAGTTCGATTAACTTAACACGCAATGCCACCAGTATTCGGACGGAGTGTCTCAAAACTCTGTTTACCCTGCTGTGTGCGGGATACAGCGTGAATCATATTTTTGAGCCAACCCCGACAGACAAACAACAAACAAAACAAAAAGCATAGTTTAGTGCTAAAGTAATGTTTGCCGCTACGACGCTGCTTACCGACGCCGACATACGGCGTGACGGCCTTACCGAGCGCGGGCGCGGGCTGGCGGCGGCGGCGCCCGTTCAGCGCCGTCGCCACTGCTGAACGCTTCTCTGATCCTCTGTGCCAAAATATCAACGTACATATTAATATACTGATTCCACACATAGTAGGGAAGGCAGAGGGAACCTGGGAACCCGGTGTTATGACGCTCAGTTCCCATTGTGAAGCCGAAGGAACGAAATCATTTTGACATAATATTACTTCAGATGGGTACTGAACCGGATATGAACGGCTTGGAACTATCGCTTTCGCAATAAAATATTCAAACTTTCAGTCCACAAGTTTTTAATATTAATTTTGGCGTATGAAACTAGCTTTATCAAACACTGTAGTTATTAGTGGCTTAAAGAAATTTATAATTTCATATTGAAAGTTCTCCTTTAGGATGATAATAAGGCAAAGCAAGGTTTTATATTTTTAAAAACAAATTAAAGTCGTTGTCAGATATCAGCTTGAAAAACACTTGGTCGTATTACCAGTTACCAGGATAATTGTAAGAAAATCTTTAGATATGGAGAACTTTTACTATTATGGACGATGACTTCAATTATAATGTATGATAAATAAAACAAATATATTTTTTGTCTAACACTAACTATAGTGTAATAATTTATTTGGTATTAAAAAAACATTCATCAGAAACTTTAAATTAAATAGTTTTTTATATTGTTATAATTTTTGTAGAGAAGTATTTTAATTGAGGCCAGTCGTGGCGCAGGGGTACAAGGTGTGACTGTAAAAGCAACTGGCTGTGGGTTCGATCTACAATACTACGAGAAATATAAATTTAAGTTAATATTCCGTTTCCTCGAGTTGGGGTCGAACCCACAATCAGTTGCTTTTATAGTCACACCTTGTCCCCCTGCGTCATGATTGGTCTCAATACTATTTATTTCTGTATCTCTTCTTGTGTGGTATAAACAATGAAAAAAATATTATTATTACGTATATTTCTATTATGAAAGAATCCAAACAAACCTTAAAACATCATCATCGTAGTTCCTAGGTCCATCGTCCTGTCGCGGCGGGCTGATCCTCTGGTAGCTGGGCAGTGAACCTATGTCCTCTTCAATTCTAAGACCTCGGTCCCAACGGTTGTGGGGACCAAAGCCGATCCATGGCTTCTCAGCGAGGAGGCGCAGGAGGTCCAGGCTCTCCAGACTGTACTCTCTGCTTTGGGCCGTGGTGAAAGTGGCACCTGGATATATAGTTACAATACTTACTACGTTAAAATGACGTTGATTTTTGCTCGGGATAATACTGTTTTACTTCACATTCATTTCATCATTAGTATATTTGGAATGTGAATCGTTTTTACGACTCGCACTCGAACCCACTACCTATCGCGTTTACAGGCACACGCTTATGCCTCGAAGATATTTCTATATTTATACTACGAAACCAACCCATAAAAGTATAACGGGTACACGTGGTACTCTTCTACTAATGATATGTTATTAATAGTGGCTGTCTATACGAGTAGACACGCGGCACAGACGCTCCACACGTCTCGGGAGATGGATGATCTATTGTAATTCAATGTTGCAGTTCAGCTGTTCCTTTTATATGGTTTCTAGTTGCAGTGGATGCAGCTTGAAGCAGAAAGGATTATCAAGGAAGGTGGTAATATTTGTTATGTCAATCGTTTCGATCCTGGACGTAGAAATGGGATGACGCACCTACCCCAGAATAGTCTCATGCCCAACAAAGAATAAGTAACGTTAAAAAATTAAACCTGAAATATTTTGAAAAAAAATATGACACGAAAAGATCGGTTCAAATTAAAAAAAATATGTCTCGGCCAGTCGCCCGTGGGTTAGATGTAATCCACTGTACCTCTCGAATATGTCTCGTGTCGTAAACAACTATTTGTTATTTAGACTACACAAAAAGGTAAAAGTTAAAGATATAATGGCATTCAGTAACCCAGCTTGGAAGCTTGAGTAGTGCGCGATAGTTATAGATTTGGTTTCTTGTTGTGGTAATATTTATACGATTTTTTTTCGGTAAAAAATGTGTCTCTTAACAGATAGCGATGACGATTTTATGTCAATTAGATCCGATTCATATATTTAAGAAGATAAGCTTGCCGCGCTACCATGTTTTATTATATTTGAAATTTCGGAGGCTCGATTTTAAACCCTTCCCGGTGTCCGATTGAGCTGAGCTTCTGATGAAAATTAAATTATATAATATATAATGTATTAAATGATATATATTGTTGTTAATCCAAAATGACCAGCGCAAGAAAATGGCGGATCACAAATGTTTTGCATAACCCACATACGGGATTTTGTTTCAAGTGTATTATTGTAGAAAATGACGATAACAATCTTATTCAATAGAATATAATAACAATTTATTATTGTATTGTTTTCTAAATACCTATTTATCTGTATAATATTATTTAAATACCATATCTGAAACACAATACAGTAACGTAATAAGGCATGAATGGCAACCAAAGCCAATAATTGACAGATCGTTTTCATATTTCGTAAAAATTCATCACATTCACGTTACACGCTCCCTCACGCCGCCTCACGCCCCCTCACCCCCCCTCACGCCGCCTCACGCCGCGAGGGTAAAGACCCTCATTTACGAGGATATCAATGAGTGACGTCTCTTCGAGTAATACGACACGTAGCTTATTTACATCAACTCATTTAAATTATATTTATTGAGACGGCTCTAAACGCGATTGGTTATGGGTTCGATTTTATTTAACTAGTGAGCCCGCATGAAATATACAAATGCTTACTTCAGTGTATTTAAGAAAAAACCGAGCAAGTGCAAGTCAGACTCGCTCACAGACGGTTCTGTACCAATTTCAAGATTGCGCATAAAGTGAACAAACATTGGTTTGCGGGTATACATATAACTACTTCACTTACAAAACAGTATATTATACCTTAAATTGATATAATTTTTTATTGTATCACAATAGCCATTGGTTAGCTACCTCCCTCAACCCCCCCCTATATTTTTAGTGTTAGTCCCATAACAATCGGTTCAGCTCGTCTGGTAGTTAGCGCGGATAAACGAAGAGACAGATAAAAATGTAAAAATTGTTTAATTGTCTTAATATTGTGTATGTGAATGTATCAAATATATGAAAATCGAGTCTACGAACGCCTTCATATGAACACTCTTCAGACGTTAGGGTCATAAAGACTTATAACTACCTTTTTTTCAGCTTCACGCTGTATTCTCCGCTTTAGACAGAAACCTGTGATTTTATTTTATCTGTTATATTAGCTATTAAATATTTAACTCAAAAATCAACGCGTGATGTCGTTATTTAAAACAATGAATCGTCGTCTATAAAATGAATTTCTCTTACATTAAATCTACTAAGTACAGCGCCTTTGAGTCTCACATCCTGATACTAATAATGTCTACGTTCTAAGAAACATTTATCAACATTTAAAATGTATTTTATTCAATAAATAATGCTGTAATATTCAATTAAATGCATTTTATAAAGTTTATGATACATTTATATGTCTTTTAAAGGGAGATCTCGATATTGAGTTATTTGAATATATTCATACAGTAGAGCACTGGGCGCACAAAGATACTCCGCTTTTCATCCAAATTCAAGATATAGTACGTTGAGTTGCGGGGCTGAACACCGCGCCATGTTAATAGATTTCTCTATTTCGCGTATCCTACTGTGCGGCCTAGGTGGATAGGTGAATGACAATAAAACGATATTATATTGTTATGGAATAATCGAGAACAATGTGTTCTCCCAGAAATTATTGGGACGCCGTCCGTATCAGATGATTCTGGTCTTATCTTTTGTACTACTTAAAATGAAATGCCACAAACAAAGGAAGTCCTAAGGTGCGTTTGTGGGCGTGTGCACAAATATGTTACATATCTATGTGTAGGTGTAAGTGCGTTATCACTTTAAGAAAAGGTCATATTATTATATTTTGTTCATTTAAAGAACTGTAAACACGACGGTTGAGAGTTCGATTATTACCTAGAGGAATTTAATTTTTGTCGGAATGTGCTGCCGACCGATGCCGTTTCACTGCGTCATAATAATTTTAAAATTTTTATACGTTTTCTAAATAAGTAATTATTTCCTTTTCGCGAGTAGGGATCAAACCCACAACTCGTAGATTTTGCAGCACACTTTGAGTCACTTCGTCTTACATTTAAAAAGTAGAGTCGTGAGAGCATTCTACCTGTTGAGCCTAACGGAGTGAAAAAAAAACTTTAAATAATCTTAAAAGAAGCCTATTCCTAGATTTTTTTTGGGATTCTTAAACCAGAAGATGAAGGTCGTAAATTATTTCAAATGTCTATAATATTTATACATAATAGGAATAAAACAGAATTTTACTAACCAAATAGTGTTCTTGAAATTATTTCATTAGGAGAGCGATCGGCAACTTTATCTTGTTTAAAACACAAACCGAGTAGGGCTTTCTAATATGCAAGTTATACATAGGTAATGACGTAAATCGGGAGGGATGCTTTTTAGAAAATATTATAAATATAAAATGTTTCTTTTTTTCAGCTTTTCCCGCTTTTTCCCGTACAGCAGCAGGTTGAGGCTAGTGTTAAGCTGAAGACATTCTGTCCCCACTTTACGCCTAATAGATACTTTTTTAACTTTGCGTATAACACGGTACGTAGAGGGAACTTTCTTATTGTATGAAGCGAAAATTAAAATTATTAGAGCGTACGAAATGAAAATATTATATTTATATTATATTGTAGTCGTTTGTCTTATTATGCGTTATAGTCACACGCCTGTGGGCCGGTGCCACGGCGGTTTATTAGTGTTAGATTAAGTGTTACGAGATTATCGGGATATGTGGTAGAAACTGCACTTCAGTGCTTAGCGCGCGAGCCCGCACATTACTGTCTAACATAACGCCGCGGGTTGTTAAACGAGAGACAAAATAAAAATACCTACAACTTCGCATTTACAGTTGTTACTGTCATATTAAACATTCAAATCCATTTGAAGTTTATAAGAGCGTGTATTAAGACGTTAACTAGAGAAATCTCGTAATCTGGCTGGTTGGCGGTCTGGCGCCATCTTACACGTAATCCCGTTTGAAATCATAGCTTTGCAGTATATACCAAAATTGTATTTGTATACTTAATATCAAGATTACGGTAATATACAAATACCTACTTGTTATAATAGGGTCGGAGTTGAATATTCTAGTCATACTCTTCAGGGATTTGAACCTGCGCCTCTTGGAAGCTTAGAGGAAGAGGCGTGAGTTCAAATCATGCTACATATTTTTTTTTATATTAAAAATAATGTTTTTCTTTCTTAAGTGTGGAATAATAATTTAAAAAATGTAGAAAAATACTGTAGACGCGTTTAGCGTTAAATTATTGTAGATACATTACGCGTCACATTGTTTGTGCTCGATGGAACGGAATGGAAATGGATAAGATTCAATATATGTATTGTATAAGACGTCAGTATTGTCAGTACTAATTAACCGGAATTGTTATAGATACTACTGACACTGACATGTCAGTAGAATTAGGCTAAGATTACTGAAGCCATTTTATTTAATGTGGGCGTTTCGATCTTTGAAGGCATTTTATTAGGAAATAATGTAGTCGGTTATTATCTTTATAAATAAATTGCCATTGAACACTGAGATTAATAGGAGGAGTCAGCTATGGCACGGGGGCGCCACCCTGCGACCATAAAGGTGACAGGTTCTGGGGTCAATTCCCACTAGAGGAAATGGAACATTTAACATTTTCAGTTTCTTGCTCTAGTAATAACAATCAACACACATCTTCTTAACATTCTCTTCTTTACAGTCTTAACATTCGGCTTCCAGGTTCCATCTGCTGCACTCTTGCACACATAATGTAAAGCTTAAAAATCTAAAACTTAACAAAAATGCTTAACCAAAGCCTAGTTTTATTTAGTTTTACAAAAATACAACGTTACTACGAAATGGAGCAGCTATTGTGAAATTAATAAATAGTTTTATATTTAAAAAAAAAAACTATAGTTGTCAAATTTACTTACACGATCGTTAGTGCCATTGAGGTTCAAAATATTCGATTTAAATTTACTAACAGCGACGGTGGATGGTGGACGGGGGAATGATGAAAGCTCAAGCTAATTGGACATTTTGTACATTCGACTTTTCATCCTTTTCCTGTATTTACATGGACTAATTATTCACTCATTATTATTATTTACAGAATTTAATATTTTCAAATTATTTCATTGTGGCATCAAATGAGCCATATAGAGAAAATAATTTCTCCATTGCTTGCTGTCTTTTAGGTCGAAGCATTTTCCGTGTATACTTAATTTTGAGATACTGTGTGTTGCTTAACTCTGCGCTTTGTTTTAATAGGGTGGGATGATAAAATATTTTTTGATATTTCAAAATTTTTGGGTCCACTGGAAAGTCTGTGAGGAAGGCTATATGGGTGCGAATGCTAAACAGCAACCAAGACTTCGTGACTTTTGCCAAGAATCGCCGTTGGACCGGAAGATGAAACATCGGAAATGGAACTAAATTGGCTACACGTTCCACCAAGGTCTTGGCCATGTACAAAAGGAGGCGGTCAATTGGAATCTTCAAGGAAAAGATGCAAAGACAAAATGTGGTGGGAAATTCAGTCTAAGATGACGCAAATGGCAAGTCTCTGTAGACGCCTTCTCCAGCCCAGGGGCAAAGAAATATAAATCTGGTAAATCAAGAAAGTCAAGCCAAGCAAAACCTTAAAGAGTTCGTCAAATCCTCAATCATCGCGTCAATTAAAGATCAGATATTGGTTTATTCCACCAACATATTTTCATAATTGATTAAAAAACTTGTAATATTTTTAATTATTAACCAAAAGAAGCCTTACGTTTAAATTAGTTTAGAAAATGTTTGATGACTCGATATAACTCGAGTACCTGACTAAGGTACACGCCTCCGCAGAACTAGGTGTTAAATTTAGATAATATTAAGTTTTTTGTAAGCAAAGTGAAGGTTGTAGTTCAACGTATTCTTGTTAGATGAGCATCTGCTTAACCAAAATTGTATTTTCTGTCGAATTCAAAACAGTTTCGTGGCGAAGAGGCGAAGATACACAGCGTGTCATTGTAAAGATGGCTGTTGTGGGATCGATTCAAACTCAGGGGAATGATTTATTTTCATATCTTTGCTCTGGTAACAAGACAAAACGCGGCGATCAGTTACACTATTGCATTAACTAATTAATACTAGTTAAGACATTACACTAATGGAAATAGGCTTACATATATATATTGTCGATAGCTATCACCAAAACTAACAGGTACTCATTGCTATCGAGATTAATTCAATAAATTTCCATAATCTAGTTAAATGTTTAAGTTTTAATTGGTCGTACATATATGGTTTGTAGTGGAGTAAACAATCTTAACATTAATTTATGTTTGTATTTATTATAAATCCACTTTTCTTACGATTAGTTCCGAGATTCTAAACTTTAAGATGAAACATTGTCTTCAGATCTCAATTTAATTTGCATAGAGTATATAAATAGTAATAGAGTATATTTTTTTCAATTTCACACTGTATCAGATTAGGGAGGATAGGTAGAGGGAGCCTAGTGTTAATACGCTCCACTATTCCCCCAATATCAGAGCGAAAAAATTCAAATATTAAATAGCGATGAAAATATTAATAAATAATGAATAATTTCGCCGAGTGAGAATCAAACTCACAGTCACGCGCTTGTGCCACTGTGTTACGACGGCATAAGATTTTTTTCTATCATAATCACAATTTTACAAATTATTATAATTATTATAATTCAAGTAGATCTAATTAAAAGTTCTGTATATAATATTTTATACAATAACCTCCTTTAGTTCTTTTAGTTTTATCCCTAGCTGGGTAGTCGGAGAGTACGGGGCTCCAAACGGTGTTTTATTGCTTCAATATTTAAATCGACTATGTTGATTGTAGTCGTATCTATGTACTAATATTTTTCTATTATCACGTTTTAACACGAAAATAACGGAATAGTTATAGGAAACTTAGTGTTAAGAGACTCGTTCATTGTTTTTACAAACCGCACAATTTTGGAGACATTAGGTGTTGAGTGACGTGAGTCATAGAAAGAGAGTAAAGACTTTCCGTTCTAACCTTTCCGCCTATTTCGATTTATTACGTATCAGCTATGAGTGATGTTCACCGGTCCAATCACCGGTAGATGATAAATATATTATTTGGCTTTAGTTCACAACTCTTTAATCCATGTCGTTAAGTAGAATAATAGTGTCCATTAATATATATTATTCAATATCAATGCAATACATTCACTCAGTTTATAAATTGCCGATGCGGGGTTTTACCTGTATATATAAACATATAAATATTTTAGGAAATTTTGTTGATGAACACTTCTTTGTCTCCTTTTCTTCCGTACTTGAGACATCGCGAGATAAAGGATGCTGTTATAAAGAGCTTTTTTCATGTAGAATAAAGTGTAGAATATTCTATTTTATATTTGAATCAACTTAGTTACAGTTTTGCTTTTAAAACTTATAAAGTTTTCAAATGGCGAGACACAGGGCGACATTGTATTCCGGCGGTCGACGTCCAGTATCAAAAATTGGGCGAAAGTGTAAAACCGAGTGAGGATAGTAAGCTTATGGTAAGTTTTTATATGCGGTAGGCATCTGTAAATATCTAAAACTTGAAAGCTAACTTAGAGAGGAAAACTTTACTTTGCTAAAGTAGGATTGGTTAGAGAAATATTAACGCCAGTATTTTTTTTTATTTGCCATAAAATTTTGTAATGTACATTCAAAATAAGTGTTTAAGATAAAAACAATAAGTGTTTCAAACCCATTTTTCAACTTTTGCCATCGAAAAGGCAATTCTGAGCGACTCTTTCATGCCACGCTCAGACCACTATTGAATGTTCCACGTTGAAATGTATTTCAGGCCTCCGACGAAATTTTAATATAAAATTATTATATTTTAACAAATTATTTTCATGTAGTACAGCAATTACTTTTTAAAAATATTATAATATTTTTTTGTCGATATTATATTAAACCCAAATGTTTGTTTTATTTCGCAAACTGTGAGCATTTCTAAGGAAGTTGTTGTGATGTAGTAGTATTAATATTTCTTAAGCTTTACAAATTCTGATTGTACACGGAACGGCCGCTAGTTCGATTCCCGGTAGAAGGAATGAATTGTTTTAATTTTTTCGTTCTTGTAACAAGACAAAGCCCCAATTCTGGGGGAATTCTCAACTCGCAATATTTCAGAATTTGGATGGTGCGTGGAGAAGAATCTTAAGACTAAGTTTCTTCTGAGTAAGCTTTGCGGCAACAGGTAGAGAGAACCAAAAAAACCTAGTGTTAAGATATTCATTCCCGTTGAGATATTTCTGTTCTCCACTTTCAGTCGAATTCAGTGAGAAAATGAAAATATTAAATATTTCATCTCTTCTATTGTGAAAACCTTACAACCTGTTGCGTTTGTGAAAAAAAAGTTTGAGTAAACAAGTTAAAAACCATTAAGGTAAAACTATTATTGGTAAATTTCTTATTAATTGTGGTTTTGGGTTTATGTTTTATCAATTTTTAGTATTTCAATGAGGAGAGCTGCATCCAGAATTGGGTGAATGAAGGTTGAAGAGGAGCGAGAAAATCTGTTCGGAAGTATTACGTGCCTTGAGCACTTGTGAATTTTGAGCCGAGCTGATAGGTTAAACAAATTACTTTACACCAAATCTCTAAATATTTTATGCTAATTCACACACAGCAGGGTACGCAGAATGATGTGTTGAGTGGTGTTTGTGTTGGTCTAAGACCGAGCAGTCTTCAAGGAATGATTTGCAAAAAAAATATGTTAACTTGATTTCCAGTTATCTATGCATATATATTGTATTTTACACTTGGTTTCATAACAATATTAAAGGAACATTTTGAAATAATTGAAATATATGATTTAATTGTATTACATAAATTTGTGAAAACTTAGCAATATCTACTTTATAACTCTATAAACACACACGAATTACATTAAAAGTAAAATAAGAATTAAATTACATATATATTACGAAAATAATAAGGCAAAATAACTCTATTATTCACTAAAATTTCCTTTTTAATTCATGTTTTTTTTATTTTTCCTTCTTTTCATACATTCTTTTAATTTTATTCATAATATTTCCTAGATGTATGGTTACTTTTAGGAAATATTAACTTAATCTATATAATAAAACCGTTAAGATTACCTTGGCGCGCTGTATTTGGAGAAAATAGTCGAACTAATTACACGAACGTAAGCAAATTGTTTTTAATTGTAAGTAAATTGTTTCTATCACATCTCATGACTCTCACGAGTTCTAAACCATTTTCACGTTTGGTGTCGACGAGTAAGGCTAGTAGGTGTCATTTTCTTTGTAAATTACAATTTCTAGTCGGTTTATTTGCAT
Source organism: Heliconius aoede (assembly GCA_037355905.1). Classification (NCBI taxonomy): domain Eukaryota; kingdom Metazoa; phylum Arthropoda; class Insecta; order Lepidoptera; family Nymphalidae; genus Heliconius; species Heliconius aoede. The sequence goes on from JBAIZZ010000282.1 coordinate 619,948, forward strand.
TAGCTTTTTGTGATATTTTTAATTTTTCATTCTTGTATGCTTATATTATCTAATAACTACGGTATTTGTTTTTTGAATAAATAATATTGACTATAAAATAACTAAAACTCCGCCAAAATTTCAAAATCGAACACGCATGCTTATTTTCCAGCAACTATTGAATTTGAAAATACATGATATATAATTTTAATTTTTTTTTTTAACAACTCGCGGTTTTAACTTGCCAAATTAATTTTAGAACAGTTTTTAAATTTGATTTTCATTAATGAAGCAATAAATTTTTAAAGATTTTATTGAAGTATATATTTATTTTTTTATAATATAATGTTAACTTCCACTTATACAAAAAACTTATTAAAAAGTTTTTCAAACTTACCGGCCAGTATCGCGAGCAGGGCGGCTGTGGGGCTCATCGTGGCGTCGGGACTGAACTGCCGCGTAGAGGCCGCGAGCGCGCCTTATAGCCGCCCTACGCCTCCGTTTTGCTGTTAAGCTCGTTTATCCTTTATCATTTGTGTTTTTGTGTTTATATTTTATGAATTGTGTGTTTATTAATTTAATTTATATAAAAAATATAATGTGTCACGTATTTTATTTTTAATATATTTTAATTACAAAAAATAGTTTTGTAAAAGTCTATCTATATCTATTGATCCTTGATTTCAATAGTCAATGTTAATTGTCATGTACAACATTTATGTATGTTTATGTAAATTTTTCCAAACATAGTTATTCTACATCGTAGGTTATATTTTAATAGGGGTATCTGTGTTTTATTGCAAATTGTATAAAATTGTTTTCTGCATAACGTAGCACATATAAAAAAAGACTAAGATTTTACCCGACTGCTGCAAAATCCAAAAGGAGAGTTATGTTTTTGTTATATATGTTGTTATATATATATCCGTTTCTTTGTTAACCCAGTGAATGGATTTTGATAAATGATGCGATGTTGAATTTATCAGGATGACACGAGTGTTACGTAGGGTATATTAGTTTACCTCATGCAATCGGGTTTCTTGTATTTTGTACAATTCATTCGTTATTTAATTATTTGAAATTGTTTCTTGTTCAATATATTTTTCATATAAGGCAGAACAAGTATGTGTTACTGGATAAACAGAAACACATATAAATAAGTATGATGTACTTGGATATAGAAGTTAAATTAAGCTGTACTTTTTTATCTTCAGCTGTATCCCACACATGGCACGGAAGCGGAGTGGCGGAATTCTATGCATTATTATTTATTTTATTTATCCATTTTGGAAGTTATAAGTATTATAGAAAACAAACAAAATGTAAGCATACTGTACTGTAGATATCAAAAGTCAATCCAATCACAGTTATTGTTGTGTACACGTTCGTATAATTAAAACTTTGTGTTACAGATTTGTTCAAAAGGTTTTTACGAAATATTGTTTCATATTGTTGCTGGGTGCAGTGTCTCTATTTTCTCCTCTTAAATCGCGGCCGTTGTGGTGCAGGACTCTTCTCCTAAGACTCTTCTCTTAACACTAGTTTCCCAGGTTCCCTCTGCTTATCCCCCTATGCTGTGAGCGGGACAGTGTAAAGAAAAAAAATCTCGATAAATACTCAAAATGTATTAAGATTCAGCGCCACATTGTCAGACTCTCTCCATTAACTCAACAGGTGTGAGTTAAATTGACATTTAAATAATGGAATATTTTTATTTCTTTGCTCTGGTTACAAGAAAAAGTGCAGCGTTGAATTCTGCTACTCACTCAATACGCAACGTCTTAAAAATTGGATATTGCGTGGGGAACGGAGTCTTAACGCGAACTTTATTTATATACAATAGAAGAATCGAAAGCTCGAATAATAAGAGAAGTAATTTAAAAAATCAAGTTAATATAAGTAAGAGAATGCAACAACGCACTAACTCTTTCAATAAATATATTTTCACATTAAATGTGTTGAAAAACTAATAACATTTCTAATTAAAAACCCGCTTTCGCAGTTAAGTTTCATTTTGAAAAAGAAAAATCTTTTTTAATAACGTTGAACTTAGATGTGGAAATATAGATACGACTATTATATAGTTATAGTATGCAAAAATGTAGTATGTTCCTTATTTTATATATCAGTATATAATAATAATAATTTGAAATTATAATGAAAGCTAATACATATATCATGTACAAAGCGCAATACATAAGTAATCTAGACGCACCTCTCATAAAACATTATTAAATTTATTATTCAAAGAATATATATGTTGATTTACGTGTCCAATATCGCCCACAGCGTCTGTTAAACAGGACAGGTCTTATTTATGGCTAATAATAGTAATTTTTCCATAAGAGATAGATGGCGGCCGATGGGAATGTAATTAACGAATACTTTAAAACAACACGGTTTATTCAGTTTGTATTTGTTTGTAATTTAATGAGAACTAATTTTTATATGAATATAGTCATGGTGACTATATTCATATTTAGGATGTTGCCGCGCAGAGAGATACAGCGGGACTAAGTCCAGTATTGTAGTAACCCTATTGGTTTAAATATACGTGATAATTTTCTAATCCTGTTCTGTCACATCACCTGTCAGTCGTACATCTACATAGATAAATCGATCCCAGCTTCAATCCGAGTAAACGTTCAGGTGCTATGAAGGTAACATATGAAAAATAATAAATAGAAGCCGTCGTGGCGCAGGGGCGTTCCGTCACGCAACACGCAAAAACCTCATCCTTGAAAAACCTCGGAAAATGTTTTTTGACAATGCGCGACGTTGAATTTCGTAACAGTATAGAGATTCTCTCTAACTTCCTTCATATGGGAGAAGAACGTGAAGTTTTTCTTTCACTTTATAACATCATCATCGAAAAATGCCCCAGTTAATGGCAATGGCCGTAAGCGCATTGGTTGTAAGTTCGATCCTACATATGAACGAATAATTTCAATGTATTTATTTCTCTAATAACAAACAGATAAACAAAGCATGACATTCGGTTCCATCGTTAAACATGCAATATTCCTCAAAATGTTCAACTTGCGCGAAAAGTAATAAAATACCAGATCAGCCAGATCACCGCTTTTCCCCTCCTTCACTATATTCTCTTACTTTTTAAGCAGCTAAATACTTTTTGATAAAGAATTGTCCCAATAGTACAATTGAACCCACAAGCAAAGCCAACCCCAAGAGAGAGAGATTTTAACGACTGAATGAGTAACAGATTTACAGGTGCATGCTGCATACATGATGCAGCCAGCTATGAAAGGAAAGGATATAGGATAGGAGGACAATAGTAGATACATTTACATAATATAGGTATGTGTATAGTTATTGTAAAGCATATGTAACGTCACATCAACGTGTATTTAATGGAAAGTTCTTGAGGTATATCGTATCAAAGAGGTCTGTACATTATTTTTGTAGATTCAAATGATTATGAAACGCAAGTAAAAATTAATTTAATATTATTTCCGTCAACACATTTTGATGTTTTTTACTTCTTAAAGTCTTAAATGTAATGTTATATTTCATTAAAAAAAAATAACCAGCCAATACTCAACGCTTGTGATTACATAATTTTACAATATATTGAAAACATAATTTTGAAAGAAGGAAAATTCAAACTTATATTATTTAGCATAACTTCGTAGTCTACATAACTTCGCATAATATATGAGCAAATATTGCATTTTTTTATATCACGAGAGGAATCCATCGTATATGAAGGTCAAAAAGCCCATAAAGTATCATTTTTTCATAACCAGCCCTAAAATATAATATAGTAAAAGCTTGTGTTGTGTAGGCTTCGAAGGCAACACCCACTCTTCATCACATCGACAGAATGATTCGCGAAATGGCCTTAAAATAGCAATATCGTAATTAGTTACTATTTAAGTATATTATATATTATACTTTTAGCATTGAGGCTGAATACATTTATGTTAAATGTAATGTCACAATTTAAGTTTATATAATAAAGTCTGTGTCCTATCTTTATCTTATGTTTCTGCGTGTTGATTAGTGTTTTCTTTTATCTTCACGCTATGGAGAACGGAATATCGAACACTATGCGACCTCTGTATACCTCTTTCCCCTTGTTCCTTGTCATAACCATCTCCTTGTCTCTGTCTTGCTCCATGTAATTTTCTGAACGGGAAAATTAATAAAACAACTCAAGAAAGAGCAAATTTTCCCCCTAGTGGAAATCGAACCTTGAACCATCGAGTTTCCAGCCAGCTGAGCCAATTGCATATACTTTATTTGATTTACAATAGTTAATTATCTTGGTTGAGTGTATAAAGCTATATATTATTAATTTGTAGCGTGAAGGTCCACGTGACACCTTGCCGCACATATAATTTGAAACTTGGATTATAATAGTGATATATTGCAATAACAAAGAGACAAACGCGGCGGTCGTGACGTAGTAGTACAGTCTGAGTGTAAACGCGACAGTTATGAGTTCCCATTCGCGGTAATAAATTCTTTTTATTTCCTCGCTCTGGTAACAGGACTTGTTCTTGGAGGATGGTAATGGATGCATTGTCTTAACACAAGTCTTCCTGTATTTTTTCCCTGCTTTGCGTAAAGCGAAAGTGAAAACTGAAAAAGATATAAAGAGTAAAGTAAATAACGTCCTAGTGCAAAGTAGGAAAGAGTTTGATTATTATTATTAAACAAGATGAAACAACTGAAAATTTTATAAATTTTCATATCATTTTCACTTATTGTCGGCAACGAGCAGATGAGCAAACGTTATGTGTTGAGTTGCGAAACTGAACGCTGCTCTTCAAGTAACTAAAACAAGGAATATTTTCATTCGCTCTGGTACATCAGGCTCTCTAGCGTTGAGCGAAAACTAGTGAAGTGTCTTAATTGGAACGAAAGGTCTTAACACTAAGTTACCAGGTTTGACCTCCCTCCCGCCCTCCTACGTGCAGCTATAAAACGACTTATATAATCAGATTTCTTTTCTTCCTTCACTTGTAAGTTACGTATATCTATAAAAGATCGTTTTGTTGTATTGTACGACGGTCAGTCAGGTAGGTAATATACACAGTTACAGGTGTAAACCAGCTATATTACTGTATACTACTGGCTTTATGACGACACTTGCTCATTTCCTTCGCTTAGTTTCTGTTTTACAAGAATATATAATATTTTCATTGTCGTCTTGTAACAGCATTAAATAGCGTAGAGTTCTTTTTTATTCATTTGGTCTTAGATGATATTACTGCGAGGTAAACAGAGAGATTCTCATATATTATTCTTTACTTTTTAAACATTTTAGGGACGTTTAGTTCTGACCTCTCAGTGGAGGAAAGGAAAGGATAATGTGTATGTAATAATTATTATAATTATGTGTATGTAATGTGTAATGTATTTTTCGATTACCCAACGTAACGTTACGTAACGTAACGTTTACCCAAGCGAGGCTTGAAATAAAATAGAATGCATTTAGTTGGTCAAGTTCCGAGAGGCCGGCGTCGCGCGAGGGCACAATCGTGTGACCGAAACGCGACAGCTGTGATATCGATTCCCATTTCAGGTAATAAAATATTCAATATTTTCATTTCTTCGATTGAATTCCGTCACCTAACACGCTATGCCTCAAAATCTCGACAAGTGCAGAAAAACAGAATTCCCTCTCCCACCCTTCTACGTGCAGGAAGCAGCGTGAAGTTAAATAATACATTTAGTTAACAGTACGCACAATAGCTACTTTATTCACCGAATTACTCACTATTTGGTGGAATAATTAGTCTAATTCTTTTGGTGATGCTATCAGCAAAATAATTATATTGAAGAGTTCAAATGTCCTCGTGGGATTGTCTTTATTTGTCACACAAAAGCACGTGGAGTTCAGTTCAGTACGACATTTGTGGCTTTACGAGCGGCCAGTTGAGGGCAATTCTCTTAGAAAATGTTATTAATATGTAAATACTTTATTAGAAAACTTATAGTTTTTTATATGATTTGTTGATTTCTCTGTGAAACGTGTATTACTTGAATTTAATACAATTATATAGACTGTTATGTTCCAAAAATTTGCTCCTCAAAGAATACTTCGTCAGCATACTTCTTATGAAAAAGTTCAATAGGTTTTTTAAAGTTAAATTAATCTTGCTTAATTAAGAAAAAAAGCCGTTTACACAAACAGATCAATTCAAAACTCAAGTCCTGGCGTCTGGAAAATATTTCTAGATACGTACCTAAAGACTTGCGTTCGCTTACCACCAGTGACTATTAAAAACAAAATAAGCAGATATTTTCTTAGAAACAACTGCATAATTGCATTTAGAGGAAGAGAAGAACGTGATAAGTTCCAACAACTTACGAGCTCCGGGAAAATCTAAGCTTTTTATTCTGAAAGCTCATTTAAAGAAGTGGACGAGGACGCCGCGTTTTCATAGGAAATGTTTTTCTTTCAACTTTTAGAATAAAAATTTATATATATTATATTTTACTAAAAAATCATTTCAATAACATGCTTAATGTTATCAAGTTCTTATCTATTTTTTATTTAATCTAAGTTTGCTCTCACTGACAGACAGACACTGTCCCGGTGTGCCATGTATGCCGGTATGCCATGACGGTATCTAGTAATTAAGTTCGTAGCATTAGAGTTCTACGAATTGTAATTTGTAAAAAAAATAAATTAAATCTACAATATAGGCTTCATTCTCGTTGTTTTAATCAAAAGTTTCCACATTATTATTACACATAATTCAATTGTTTTTTAAGTCTTTCAAACTAAACAGAGATTATTTGAATTAATAAAAAAAATCTTAAGATTACAGAAATAATAAATAATAGATTCTATACTAAGTTGAAAGAATAAGTAATTGAAGTTGAAAAAGACATTGTTTTTTATAGTTGTCTTATTTATATTTGGCTAGACAGGTTAGGAGGGATTTCTCAAAATCCTTGCAGGAAGGGATAAACAGCTTTTTCCATTTTACGTCTGAAAGTCCACACAAGAAAAGTAGCATGCGAGTACTAGTGACTTTTATGATTTTTTACCCGACTACGATGTCTAAATTGAAGATTATATTTTTTTGGACATATAAGTATGGTATATCTACGTATCTTTTCAGTGGTAAAAGGCATTGTTATTTGCTGCAAAATGCTCTGTTTAAACTACAAAAAGTAGCTACCTAACTACAATAATAAAATTTTCCAGATAAATTTTTCTTCTATATTCCAATAAGTAAGTGTAAATTTGTCCATTATTAATTTGAAAAATCACGCTGTATTCCGCACACAGCAGGGTAAGGAGAGGGAACCTCCTGTTAAAACATTCCGTTCTGCACTTTCTACCGAACTCAACGCCGCGCGATGCTTTAACACCAGAGCGAAGAAATTGAAATATAAACGTAAATAAATATTTCACTTCTACGAGAGGGGATCGAACCCACAACCGTCGCGTTACAGTCGCGGCGCGGCTGGTTGGCCTATAGTAATTTATAAAATAGCTAAATTCTGAACCTAATTGACTAAAACGCAGCTTCAAGTTCTGCCACTCAACACATAGTGCCTCAAAGGTTCGTCAAAAAGTGAGGACCGGATCTGTCTTAACGGGTAACAACGTGTCTTAAAACAAGGTTCCCTCTGCCACCCTATTATGTGCGGGATAAAGCGTGAAGGTCAAGAAATACACAGGACACGAACCATTTTGTTGGTTCACCTACTTCCTACTATAAAATTACACCAAATACGTAAAGCTTATACTAAAACTTTTCAAAAATTCTACAGAATTTTCCTTAAATTCTGTTAACTCGTATCACATTATACTGTTTCACTAACACGATTTAATCTTCATTATTACAAAATATTGAAGATTAAACAAAAAACAAAAGTTTAAAGGTTACGCTATAAGCAGAGTAGTAAAATGACGCAATTTGCGCTTAAAAAGTGAAGAAAAAAAGAGTAGGAATTTTTTTCCATTTTTATTTAGCCCTCCGTTTTTTCTGATTATTTTTTCCGTTTTTTCTGGGGATGAAAAATGAAGCGAAGTAAAGTTTGTACGAATGTACGTATATATCTAGTTCTAGTAACAGGGCATAGAGCTTCGTTGAGTTCCGCCACTTAACACGCAAGTCTCGAATAGTCGGCGGAAAGTGGAGAACCGAGTGTCTTAACACTAGGTTCCGTTTGTCTACGGTGCTTTACGCGGGATACAGCGTGAAACTAAAACAACTTTTAAGGTATTGCTTGGTGGGTATCGGAAATTAACGTCGCGTTATGTCCCACTAACCAGGATTAATTTTTATATAATTATTTTCTTGACTAAATATTATATAACTAAAGTCTATTTTTCATCCTCCGAATAAAATAAGTGTGTGAATTGGTGTATTTGTCTGTCTGTAGCATCGTAGCTCCCAAACGGTAGAACCGATTGTTGTTTAGTTTTAGGCTAGTCGTGGCGCAGTGGTACAAATTGTGCTGCACAATCGACTGGTTGCGGGTTCGATTCCCACTCGAGGAAAGAAAATATTTATTTGTTTTCATTTCTTCGCTCTGGTGAAATCAGCCGTGTGGTCCCGGCTTAGAATAGGATCACCCTGGTACTGTCGGTGTCGTAAGAGGCGACTAAAGTACGTGTGGTAGAGTTACGTCGCCAGTAATGGCAACACGCATGGGCAGACTCGACCGGATTTAATACCACCCCCGACATTTTAAACCGGCGTGAAGTAGTGGCCCTTGCCACTGCGTTTCGCATTAGGTAATGCCGGGCCCCGGTGCCCTTCATCTCCACCTTAAAGGCTGGCAACGCACCTGTGGCTCCTCTGGTGTCGCATGGGGTCGTGGGCGGCGGTGATCACTTACCATCAGGTGACCCGAACGCTCGTTTGCCTTGTCCTCTCCCATAAAAAAAAAAAAAAAAGTTTCAATATAGTCAGTTTTTTTTAAGTTATTTGATTACTTTTTAATTATTTTAATTGTCAATTCAATTTGACATGCATATATTGTCTGTGATGTTGTTGGAATAGGTTGATGATGATATGATGATTTAGAGAGCGGAGTCGGGTAACCTCCTTCAAAATTTCAAGTTCCAACCGAATGCAGGATATATCTGTCCTGCCTATGGAGGGTTTGCATAAAAGCATTTCCCAGTCATTGAACATTTATTTTTATCTTGATTGATTCATCATAAAACATAGCTTTTTACATAATGTTAATTGTTTTGATGTAATATGTATGACATAGTTGATTATTAAGGAATCTTAATATACGTTTGGTATACCAAACGTGTATAGAAACATTAAAATACATTTTTTAAAAATATTTTTGGGATTTTTATCAATAACTATATATACCAATAATGTTTTAATAATACCATATAAATTTTATATTGGAAAGAAAATAATAAGAACAATATTCAAAATATAAAGAAATAAAAAACTAAGAACAACAATATATTTATTATTACAAACATTAAATACCATCATCTTATAGCAATGATCCCATGACATCGCGGAGAGAGTACCGGATCGAAAAGTTTGACCAAGTAAGCCAGTTCAAATCCACTCTCATACAAAAACAACACTCTGTCCAACAAAATAACGCTTTCCACAACTTGAGCTAAACATAATCTTAATAAATAAAATAGAACTATTTTCTTCCAATTTAAATTGATATTTTCTTCTATATCTGATAGGTAAGCCTTAGGTAAGTTATTGTATAAATTCAGTTTGAGAAGATAGTCCGCCAATTTGAAATATTCGTCGAAATTTCGACATTTCGACGTTAAACCTTTCAATTTACCTTCGACTACAGGTAAGTTGGGTAAATGAGTTTTGATGATTACCTGTAAATTACACAAAATTATTTAAATATCCAATTATTATTCAATGATTTAATATATATTATATTCTTCAATTTCATAAAAAAAATCAGCTTCACGCTCTATCCCGCACATATCAGGGTAGGCAGAGGTAACCTAGTGTTAAAACACTCCCTTCCCCGATTTCTGCAGATTTCTGGAGGCATTGCGTGTTGAGTAGCAGAAGTCAACGCCGCCCTTCCCCTCGACACCAGAGCGAAGAAATGGAAATATAAACGTAAATAAATAATTCACTTCCTCGAGTGGGGATCGAACCCACAACCGTCGCGTTACAGTCACACCCTGGTGCCGCTGCGCAACGACGGTCTCTTCAATGTTATTTACATTTAAATTTATAAATTCAGTTTATAAAATAAAAAAATATAAATTTATAAATTCAATTTACAAAATTTATGAAAAAATTATATATATTTCTGTTACACAAAAATGTTACACACACACTGAATGATAAATTATTAAAAATCATAATAAACTCAAAAAATAAATTAGATTTGAACCTATAACCCTCATAACTGCCATATCACAATAACCAATATAAATATAACTATACTAAATATAATAATAAAATACCTGCAGCAAAGCTCTATATAGTAAACTTTTGTCGGGCATTTGCTTATTTGCAACCACCCTGTGAATGGACTGAGCGGCGAGCATGCGAGCATTGCGGCCCAAATTGTAACCTGATATCAAAATGTAATACAAACACAAAAATTTAATACAACAAAACATAACTAATATAATATTAAATATTCATGTACATATTCACTTAAAAAAAATATTGGCATAAAGTTTAATGATGTACATAGGATAGGTAGGTATATTTCTTATACAGAATAAAAAAACAATATTATCCAATGGACACAGTTTCTAAAATAATTGTATTGTAAATAATGTACTATTCCTTCGGTGTAGCTAATATACTATTAGTATTAATTTATTTTAAAATCAGAGCAACAGAACACTATCTTAGCCTGATGCTCTATTTAAATAATCTTGCGATACAAACGCGTCTTGTAAATGCACCACTACATTAGAGTCAAAACTGACCTCGTAGATGCTCTGCCATAGGGAACCCGTACCCCTGGTTTGCACCTCCGTAGTCTCTCTGGAACGTATCAAAGAGCTGGTCATCCACATTCTCGGTGAGGAGGTGGTAGCAGCAGGGCACTGTGAACACACAGGCTGTCGAAGGTTTGATGGTGAAATTGTGGAGGGTATCTGGACCTAGATTACCGCAGGTGTGGAGACCTGGAGAAAAATTATATTGTTTATACAATAGTAGATAGAAAGCAGTGCTAAGTCCCTTACTTCTTTAATTTTCCATTAATACATTATGTTTTTAAAATATATTAGCATTGAAGGTTTGATTTTTTTTGTTATAAATAAAAAAAATGTTTGTTATAAATTAAAAATTATATTGCACGCTTATCCTTAAAATTATATTATAATATATAATTATAGTATTTACAAAAAAAGCACATGAGTGGGATTTGAATTGTCAAAAAAAATCTATTTCTTATTTAGTTTTTGCACTTATAAGAACTCACCAGTCAACAACAATTTAATATCTTTGTTAGAATCTTCTGGAAACTTCTCTTTAATAATGCCAGCAAAGTCTGTCTCTCTAGTAATAAAAGCCGATGCAAATCTGTGCATATTATTTTTTAAATTTTCTGAAATATTTTCATTATTGCCATTTTTTATTCTTTTTGCGATTGCATGCCATTGTTTCTGAAAAAAGAAAGAATAGGATAAGAGAATATCGATAATTGGAACTTATGGAGAAGAATGTAGTTATTTAATGTTGTATTAAAAATTATCTCGCACATAACAGGGTAGACAGAGGGAACCTAGGATCTTAGTGTTAAGACATGTTCCATTTATTATTTCCATTTCCCACTTTCCGCCGAATTCGTGAAGCATTGCGTAGCGGAACTCAACGCCAAGTTTTGTCTTTTATCAATTTGAAAAATTTTATATTTCATCCCTTGAATGGGAATCGAATTCAGAACCGTTATGTTCACAGTCATACGCTTATGCACCTGCGGTACGACTAACTCAATGAATAGCATTTACTTCAATTCAATCACTTCAAAAAATCAATTTTATGAAGTACATTAAAATGTAAAAAATAATAATGATTATATTGTTTATTTATTATATCATTACCTGTATTATTTTAACCCTCTTTTCAGCGTTTTCAATAGTTTTACGATCACAGTCGACTGTCAAACTCTTTATATTATAGCTAAGTGAAAGCACTATAGGCAGATTCCCCTTCCCACCGCCTGCTTCAACACAGTGTGTTGTATTAAGTGCTGTAGAGAGAGACGCTATAAGATTTGAAATTGTTTGTACCTGGAATTAATTAAAATCAAAATAAAAAATCAGCGTCACGCTGTATCCTGCAAACAGAAGGGTAGGCAGACGGAACATAGTAATGAGACACTCCGTTTCCCACTTTCCACCGAACTTTTCGAAGCATTGAGTGTTGAGGGACGGAACTCGGTGATAGAGCGTAGAAATGAAAATATAAGAAATAATGATACATTGGCACCATGAGTGGGGATCGAACCAACAACTGTCGCGTTACAGCCATACCCTATTGCCCCTCCGCCACGACAGCCGGGAATAATTTAAATTTGTACACATTATTAGTTACACAGTTTAGTTATTTTCAATTTCACATTTTGTAAAGGGAGCCTAGTGTAAAATACTCTGTTCATGTATTGAAAAGTGGAATGGTGAACTTTATTTTTCTAGAGAGGGGCAGCCCCCCCCCCCCCCCCAAGTAAAATATTTTAGCCTGCTCTAAGTGGGGATTGAACCCATAACCATCTCTTTAACAGTCCAGTGTAAACGCTGGCACACCGTTCAACTATCACCATTGTATAGTTGTTTAGGCATATAATCAGATATTAACTAAAGAAAGCCATGTTGATGCAGCACAAACATATGACTGCAGTTTCACCACTTAACATGCAATTTTTTAAAATATCTCCAAAATATCTGTAGATTAGAGGGTCTTAAGTTTTAACTTCTTCTATCTGGGTTCCTTCTTTTACAGAATATTTTGACTCTCTTTGAAACTCTTACCAGTTTCTTAATAATAAAAAAATGTATAATACCTCATAGCTCTTCTTGCTAGTCATGAATTCCGTTATTTTCACTTGAGATCTAATTTTTCCACCGAATGATATTATAAGTTCCTCTAAATGTTTTGTTGAAATACAATATTCATTGTTTACACTGACATAATGAGATTGAGCATTTTGAATCCATTTAGATAGTGGGTTGTCATCTGTAAAAATATATACCTGTTATATAAAATATAAGATAAAATGTGTGACTGAGAAGAAAAATTAAAATAATTCATGAGTGATGAATTCAATAACAGTGAAAATTGAGTCAAAAAGGCTTCATTTATATATTCAAACAAAACATATTTTTAATATGTGTATTGTGATTTTTATTAAAAAAATTTTATAAGTCTATGTTTAGACTGAATTATTAAATATAGAAAATACAAAGAAAATCTACTTATGACATACCTACCAAATCTTCCTCAGCATATTTCCAAAATTTACCCACAGCATCATTCAATTCACATTTCTCTAAGTAATTTCTTAAATCATTAGGTATCAGTTTTTCCCAATGGTTTTGAGTAAAAAACTCCACCATATGGCAATTTGCAAGAGGTAGGAGCGGGGAAAGGTACTTCACTGTACTATTTATATTATTATGAACTCTTTTGAGTGTACCCATTGTAGATTTAGCTAAAATATATGCAATACAAATTTAAAAATGTATAAAAATTGTATTAATAAAATATATGCTAAGAACAATATACAAAAAAGATGACCTTTCTATCTTCACACATTTACACTGCCTGTAGCAGAATAGACTGGAGGAACCTAGTGTCAAGACACTCCATCCTGTACTTAGGCTCAACTTTAAGACAATGGTTATTGAGTTCCATAACTCAACACCATACTTTGCATACAAGAGTCAAGATATATAAACAATGAATATATTCCAAGTCAGAATCGAACCCACAGTGACAATTAAATTCATATCCTTACTTAGGTGACACAAAAAGTAGTGTTGAGTTTCAACACTCAACAACAGTCTTAAATTTGGATGGAAAGCAGAGAATGAAGTGTCTTGATGTCAGTTCTCTGTGCCCACTGTTAAGGTGGAATAAATATTAATCTCACCTTTAAAATGTAAATGTTTAAAAAGAAACCCCAGTACCATAAGGATTACCAGAGGATACTTTTAAAAGGGCACAAGCTTTTTTGTACTGAGCTCTAATATTTTCAGCTAAACCCAAAATATCATGCTCTTCTGAATTAGTTCTGGGGAAGGCATCCACAAGTTCTTTCACTTTTTCTAATTGTTTGACAATTTTCTCTGAATAACTGTTTTCTGGTTTATCTTTATTTTCGAGGTGGTAGCTCACTGTACCAAGATAATAACCTAAGAGAAAAAATACCATATATATTTATAAATTATACTTTTGATTAATGAATTATATTTGAGAATTTAATTTTGTATTTTTTTTAAAGTGAATTGAAAAGATGTTGGTCACAATGTAACATATAAGGCAAGTATCTGCACTCAGTGTTAGATGTACATTTAATAAAAAAACCTTTAAAATTGAAACATTTTAATACCAAGTTCCCTCCCTAATTCTGCACCTCTGTGGTATCCCAGATGGTAACCTTCTGAATTTCCAGCTTCACTTCCTATCTTAAACCCTTCTTCATAACTTTGTTTACACTGTGTATTTTCACTCAAAAATATACTGTCTAGAACGTCGTTGAAGTCCTGTTCTTCTGCCATTTATATACTTTTTGTGTAAACAAACACAATCTAATAACACTTCATTCGATCTCCTTAATTTATTTTTACGATTGTAATATAAAATAAAGTTTAAAAACTTTCTTTCGTAATATAAAATAAAACCTCAAATGTCATTAAAACTATCAAACATAACCTAAATTATCTGATGTCAACAAGGTACAGTTTTCACAGCAAGGAATCACGATACTAGCAAGAAATATATATTGTTTCCCAGCTTAAACGTTCACAATTCATCGGAAGAAAATATTAAATATAAAGGTTGTTGCTTTTTAAAAGGAGTAAAATAATAATGAATTGATTTGTTAATTTACTTGG
The DNA here is from genome assembly GCA_037355905.1 of Heliconius aoede. Lineage (NCBI taxonomy): Eukaryota > Metazoa > Arthropoda > Insecta > Lepidoptera > Nymphalidae > Heliconius > Heliconius aoede. The sequence goes on from JBAIZZ010000282.1 coordinate 634,958, forward strand.
ATAAATGAAATATTGCATACTTGATCATTGATTAGATTAGAAAATTTAATTAATATTTATTGGTTTAAAAAATTTTACTACAAAGCGAATATATCTTTTGCAGTGTTAGGATGAATTAGATAATACATCAATCGACAAATAAAAAAAATCAAACCACATTAGCTGTCACATTTGATCTCATTTGATCACATTTGATGTCACATTTGATTGTCACGTCAATTGTCAATCAAAAAATCAAAATTCAAAAGTCATCTGACACTGCCGGTGGTCAATCGCTATCCGGCATTAAAATTTTAACACAAATCACCTTTAAAATCAATTATATTTATTACACAGTTCACATTTAATGGATTTATAAATTGATGTTATATACTAATTAATTTGTGACAAATCCCTTATCTGTCATGGCAAGAATAATTTCCATACAAGAAGTAAAAAAACACAGGCGCAAGAGTAGTGTTTGGATAATTATACATGGTGATGTTTACGATGTGACTAGCTTCTTAGAAGAGGTGAGCTTAAATCGAAAAATATAAGATATACGGTTATTATAAAATACATTTAATTTAATTGAATTGTACAGCTTAACTTTCATACCTTTGACCTTATTGTATCAGCTGATTTCATTTTGTCTTAAAGAACCTTGAATAAGATATGTGAAAGTCGCTTTGAATAATTTATAAAAATTATAGAAATGTCCATAACTGTTGTACTTCAAGTATGAATTGAAATTATATTATGCAATAATAATTATTGAGTTGACAATAAATATTAAAGTTTCATTCAAAATATGAATTAATAAATAATGTTAATAAACTATCTAAATCTAAGTATTATTTAGGCTGTTTGTGGTGAAGGGGCCTGTAAAAGTGCTATTTGTGGGTTTTGATTCTCACTTGGGAATAAATTGTCAAATCCTTGGTCAGATTTTAGGACAAAGTGCTACCACTTAACAGGCAATGTCTTGGATATGGAAATTAGTATGTTTAGCAGTACATGGGAAACAGTGTCTAAACACTAGGTTGTCTATGCTTACCCTGCTATAAGCAGGATGTGGCTTGAAGATAAAAAAAATTAACTAATAAAACAACATTTTCCTATTCAGCATCCTGGAGGTGAAGATTCCCTTCTAGATGTAGCTGGCCAAGATGGATCACAGGCCTTTGATGATGTTGGTCACAGTGATGATGCAAGGTTATTTAATTATTATAAAAATATTAATAGTTTTGCATAGTTGCTTGCCTTTGTATTACTTAGTTTTATAAATGCAGGCAGACACTAAAGGTGCCTGGAAATTAATTATTAACATTTCCCCATTCCGGGAAAAACTCAATGAGATCTTAGATAGAGGACTTTGAACTATATTTTATATAATATAGTTATTTGATGAACATTTGGCCTTGAACTAGTTTTATAATATTTCTTTTTTTTTACAGAGAATTATTAAAAAAATATAAAATTGGTACATTATCTCCTGAGGAGAAGGCAAAAGCAAATGGATCTTGGTAAGTGATTTTATTAAAAATTATATTAGTATAATTTTTTAAGATTATGATATATATAGTATAGAAATAATATAGGTAAAGAAAATTACAGTTATTGATATGAATGAAATATAAAAATCTTAATGAACTCAATAGAAACATAAGGAATATTGCTTCTTCTAAATACTCAGTTTGTTCCTTACTTAAAATATAGAACGAATTTTTTTCATACTTCCAAAAATAGAAAAACAGGAGATTTTCATATAGAAACAACTTTTGTAATTTAATATTAGTGGAAACCCACTGTAAAATAAATCTCTGTAATCAAAAGACTATTTGATATCTCATGACGTAAGATATTACTTACATACACCGCTTATCACTTAAAAAACAGGTGTTATAATCATGTTATCTGTACTTTTCAGTTCTAAACTTAAGCTCAAAAGAAGATCCAGGTTAACTGTTTAATTTATATTTCATTAATTAAATATAAGAAATAGGTACTTTTCTTTTGTGTCACATTGTCAGCCATATAACAGGTAGGAAGCGGAAGCTCCCACTTTTCGGAGTATGTCGTGAAGCGGAACTCAACGCCGCGTTTTGTCTCGTTACCTGCTCCAATGAATTAGAGATATTGCGTGTTCAGTGGTGGAACTCCGCGCCAGAGCGAGGAAATGAAATTATCAATTCCCCTGAATAGAAATCGAACGCACAACCTCGATCAGAAGACTCGGACTCATTCTTTTTTTTAATATTAACATTATCTACATATATGAATACGTAATAAACAATGGTTTAAAGTACAGTATTTTTATTCGGCATATTAATGTAGATGTTTAATAATCTTATATTGGATAGTCCATTTATCGAGGAAGGTTATAATCTATATTACATCAAATGAATAATGTAGATGTTATGCCTGCGGTCGTACGTAACTTTTAGTCATTTCCATGTGATCGTGCGGGCGAAGTCGCAAATTAAAGTTAGCCCTTATTAAAATAAGTTATATGTATTATAGTTTTAAAGTTAATAGAAATTTTAACAAAAGTAGATTTATATTTATATGAGAAAGTAACATTTTTAAAAATATTTTTTCAGTTTAAAATCACAATGTTCGTTATGTTCAGCGGCAAGGTTATTTATTTTTAATACTTTTTTGTTTTTATTTTTCATTTTATTTTTGATATTTTGTTTTGTTTTTTTTAATGTTTTTTACGCTCCAGTTGTCCGCATATACCAAGAAGAGAAAGGTCAGATAAAAGTTGGAGAACATATGACGGATCACCTACCAGGTCGACGTGATTTTGATTAGTATATTTTTATATTATTCGATTAATATAATTAGTGTTTTATTAACATAATTTGAAGAGAAAGACAAATGGTGACTTTTTGAAAGACTTAAAGAAATTTTGTCATTGCCCTACATTTTAGTAGACTTTAGCAAATCTTTTCCAAATCAAAGCATTAATCGATGGAATTAATTATAATTAATTAATGACGTCTTAGTATTTTTTTTCAAGAACGTATTTTTTTTCAAGAACATATTTTCTACAGTCAACCGGTACTTCCTCGTAAATCAGAATTTAAGTTACCAACGCCACCGAGACTAGAAAGAAGAGTGCAGTCTATAATCGTTCCTAAACAAAGGTTATAATATTTATATTAAGCAAAAATGTTTCCTCACATAGCAGGGCAGGCAGGCAGGCAGGCAGGGTGCCTACTCCCTCCCTCTCCCTTATTTGAAAACATAATTTTGACATCTTTAAAGTGATATTTTACTCTTAAGAATTTCCTTTCTATATGTAGAATAAAACTTTAAACATATTTAATAAATATACCTTTCTCTCTTGCCAAATGATAATTCTATGTATATTCAGATTATATTTGGGTAGTGGTGATTTTTAAAAAAATCTTCCTACAGAGAATCTAACAACATTATATTAGCTGGCGTTCCCCAA